>VZRO01003091.1:470-48761 GCA_013397915.1 Daphoenositta chrysoptera
GCCAGCGGCGCCCCGGGGGCTGGGGCCGGGCATCCCGGCAGCCGGACCCGGCGAGTCCCGCGTGCGAGCGCAGGGGTGGGAAGGAGCGGAGCCGGGTGCTGTCAGTACTGTGACAGCTGTGTTTGGGCTTTGCCGGGCAAGGTCGTGGTGCTCGCGGGTCCGGCTGCCGGAGCTGGAGGGGGGGTCGCGGTCCGTCCGTGCGGGATGTGGCTCCAGCCCCGCGGCTCCCGTCCGGGTGGTTTCATGGCTCTGCGGCCGCTGGCGATGGCCGGCGGCCCGGCCGTGCCCTCCTTCGCCTGCCGAGCGCTGCTCTCGGCATCGCCGAAACTAAGTGCCAGGCGGTGCCGGACTGGGAGCGTTCCTCGGAGCTGATGACCATCTGTTATCGCTGTGGAGAGGAGACGGGCAGCTGGCTAGTGGGGCAGCGGAAAATGAGATCAAAGAATCGGCAATTGCAGCAAAGCATGCCCCGATAATTACACTTTTGCATCAATAAAATGCGCTCTCTCTTTTTTTTCCCCCCCTATTTTTAATAAATAGTTCAGAGATAGGAAAGAGAAATCTCTGCTCTTTGTTTTGAGCGTGCTGTGCCTCGGAGAGTAATTTAACAACGTCCTTGCTGACAACACCCATCTTTTTTTTGTGGAGAAAATACAAACAGAGTAAATGGGACACAATATTACTGCATATGTGGCAATGCTGGCATTAGAGCAGAAAAGAGATGAGATTTAAAGGCTGAACAGGCAAAGAGGAGCATGGAGGGTTTTTTTAGGTGTTTACTTAATCGCCTTTCAGTGCAATTAATTGAACTTTGTGAGTCGTATTATATTCAGTGATGTCATCTTTTGCCCCGTCAAAGAAAAAATAATAGGACGCTCAGAAAGAGAAAAGGGGGAGGGGATCCTGCTTCTCGGTAGCATGAAGAAATCGGTTCCAAAAAGAATTGCACAGTGAAGAAATGCTCCTACACGCTGTGTTGTTTAGCTCAGATCACAGGAACAGAGAGATGACTCCTGATGGTCCAGTAAGACAAAAGCCACAGATGCTCAGTGTTTAGTCCCCTGCCAGTTTCCCTGTTTGGGTTTCCCCGGGTGACTCATGGGGTTTCACTTCTCCTTTAATAGGATTTGACCTGCCATCTCTTACCTGGCAGCCACCATCTCTCCTTTCTGAGGGCAGGGGGGAGGGGGTTGAATTTGTCGGTGTTACGTAACAGTTACCTGGAACGTCGCACATGTTCCCAATCTAGGGATGCCTCTGGACCGCAGGTGGGAGATGAATTCCTAATATTGCAGATCAAGTGCAAATGGCTAGGAAGAAACTTTCACAGGGCACTACTTTCCAGTGTTCAAATGTTTCCCTTGTGAATTTCACAGTAATTCCTTTCCCACTCATTTAAGCAAGACGAGTAATATGTTTAACCCTCCCTCCAGTAATGTGTAAGTACTATAATGAAACAAATGGTATCTATAGATCAAATATACGGCCTTCCTGCTTTTATTTCTCCCATCCCCTCAAATCCTGGATGACATCACTAACCACAGTCAGTGTGCAGTGTAACTCCAGAACATGTGAGGGAGAGGGGCTTGGCATCCTCTGAGATTTGGTGCTTTGCAAACTCCTTCTGAAACGAGCAAGATCTTTTTTTTTTGTTTGCTCTAGTGGATACTACTAGCTCTGTCATTTACCTGGAGTATAAAGAAATTAATTAGCTGTTTGGCAAGAGTGTAGTGGGACATGTGGCTGCTTTGATGCTGTTGGTCTGCCTGTTTCTTTCTCACACACCCGATCTGTGTGGGCAATGGAGATCTGCCTGTTGGTGTTAACTCCTATCCCACTTGTTCAGGGTTTTAATTAGCAGGACTTTGAAGGAGGAAGAGCAAGCAGAGACATCTCTTGTGCTGCAGGTCTGCCCTTGGTCCTCATCCTCTTCTCTTCTCCCTTTCCCTGCAGGAGCTGGAGAGGCCGTGGGGGGCAGTGCACTGGTAGCCAGCCATGATTGCCACTGGAGGCCTCCTGAGGATCTCAGCCAGGAAACAGGACCCCTTGAAACCCCAGAGCCAAATCCCCAAACGCAAACGCAAGGCCAAAAAGAAGCGCAAGAATGACGTGGTGGTGGTGAAAGGCAAGCTCAAGCTGTGCTCCCTCTCGGGGTTCATTGCCCTCTGTGGCATCTTGGTACTGCTGGTGGGCATCGCCTTGGCTGTCATGGGCTACTGGCCAAAGCCCAGCCAGGTGTACAGAGAGAGCAGCTTTGGCAAGGGCCGGCACCCGGCACCACCACCTCAGGGTGGTCCCACCACGAACCGCTCCCAGAACTTAGAAGGGGCGCAAGCAGGGATCCACCTGGAGTCACCCCCTGGAGCCAACACCTCCACCACTGCTACCACTGCTGGGTCCCCCCCTGCTTCCTCATCCCCCCAGGCCTCAGCGGGTTTCCTTTTCCGTCTTTTCTCGAGCTACTTGCATTCGGACAAGCTGAAGGTGCTGGGCCCTCTGATCATGGGTATTGGCATCTTCCTCTTCATCTGCGCCAACGCGGTGTTGCACGAAAACCGCGACAAGAAAACCAAGATCATCAACCTGCGTGACCTCTACTCCACCGTCATTGATGCCCACAGCCTGCGGGCCAAGGATGGAGGCACCCCGGCCTCAGCCCCTCTCAACGGCTTTGTCAACTACGTGCAGTCCCGGGGCCTGGAGCTAAAGCCTGGCGCTGAAGGCCTGGGTGCTGCAGCCATGCTGGCCAAAAGCTCCTGGCCACCAGGACTGGGTGTCTCCCTTTCCCCGCCGGATCTGGTGTCCTCCCCGCAGCGTTCCTCCTTCTGCGGCCCACCACAGCCACCCAGCCTGGCTGAGGCTGTGTACAGCATCTGCCGGGAGCGTGCTGCCCTTGCTGGCCGCCCTGACGCCAGCCCACCCTGCAGCCCGCCGGAGAGCTGTGAGCGGTGCAGCACGGCCAGCTCCATCCTTGGCTCTTCGCTGAGCACCTTCACCCTCCTGCCCTTGGGGCCAAGCAATGGAGGGGGAGGCTGGCACAGACCACCTGGTGAGCGGGGAGCCCAGGAGATCCCACGGGGGGAGTTTGAACTGAGCCTGACTGACCTCAGCAGCAGCCACCTCAAGGGAGGCTGTGGGACCAGGAGGCACAAGCTGGTTCTCAGGCGGCAGAGCACCAGCTGCTTGCCCGATGCCAGGCGTCCCCTTTCCCCCGAGCCGCCTCGGTCACCAGCTGTCAGGAGGGTCCTGGACTCCAGCCTCTTGGTAAAGGCATCTCCTAGCTACTCCAAATCTCTAGATCTGGGGGGATCACCCCCTTCAGCTCCTCCTGCCATCACCAGGACGGACTCCCAGAGCTCCCAGTCTGAGCCTTCCAGCAGCAATAAGGGCTACAGCCACTTGGAGGAGGCAGGCACCTCCTTGGAGTCAGTTGCCAACACCGCAGCCAGTAAAATTCAGGACTGTGAGGAGGAACCAGCTGAGAAGAAGGACCCCCTCAAGGCAACCAGCAGAGAACAAACAGGGGAGCAATCCCAGCAAACTCAAAGACAGTATACAAATAAAGAGAAACTCTTCATGATTTCTAGGTCAAATGCTGCATTAGGGCTGGAGGATGGGGAACTGGAGAGTACGGGCATCTAAATAAAACAGATGGCAAGAGGACACCTTGCATCCCTCCACACCTTCCCCGCTTCTTCATCTCCTTGTGGACTTAGGAAACCAATCAATATCCAAAGAGCTGCACTATGTTACCCTTGAAAATTGAATTCCATAGATCCTGTAGATGACTTCAGGAAGAAAAAAGAAAATCCTTTCTGTCTAATTGTGATTGTATGTTTCATGCAAGCCAAATTGTATTAAATATCCACAGTCCAGCAAGTTCTCTGGATCAGATTAATACAATTTTGGATGGTATAGCTGTGCACTTTACCGTTTTGATTTTTAAGTGCCCCTTCTTCTCCTCTGATTTCTTTCTTGCTGATTTGCCACTAACTGCTTGAAAGCTGCAGGCACCTTTTTAAGCTCAAAAGCAACGTGGTCTTCAGAAAGAAAGCCGAGCTCTCTCTTTGTTTTGGTTCAATTACTAAAACGTTTGCAAGGCCTTAAGGATGACGTACCTTGACAAAGAATGAGTTTGTTTAAATTCTGGAAAAAAATGACAGTTTAGAAGAGACTGGAGCAGAACAGAGCTCTGATGATTTAGTTAAAACCATTACATTCCTGAATCCAAAATACATATTACTACATGATACTTTATCAAAGTATTATTACACATGTATTGACTGATAGCATTAAAAGATGTTTTTTAATAAAATATTTACAAACAAAACTTACAAAAAAATTCCTTTATTTTGGTAAATAATTACAGATATCACAAACTGTTTTGTTTTATACTGTGAAAGATTATAGAAATGCTAGGAACCCAAAGGCTTGCTTATACTTTTAAGGAGGTAATTTTTAATTTATGTGTAATTTCAAAATAAATACTGGATAAGTCCTTGAGAAACCACACTGTTATTCAACCAGCAGATTCTGTCTCCATTTCTGACAGTGCTATGTGCTGTGATAGCCTAAGAAATGTGAGATTTTTGACATGCTAAGGGAAAAATTTTTTAAAACGTTTGTTCTTCTATTCAGATTAGTTCTTTTGTGAGATTAATCTTGAACTTCAGAGTCTTCTTTCTGCATTTTTCAGTTCCCTTATAACTGTTGCATTAAGCCTTTCTGCTGTTGCAGTTCCTATTTGTGAATGCATGTGCACAAGCTTAATTTTAAAGCATAATGATAGCCCTGTCAGTCTTTTAGCAGTTGGCCGTGTTGAAGTTAGTAGCAGTTTCTCACTGAGTTCAGCATGATGAGGATTTCTTCCTGCATAAGAAAAGCATCAGGTTTCCTGAAGGCTGGAGAATGCCTTGTCTGTAGGCAGAGTTTCGGTAAATTGATGAGCTGTTTCATTTTAGTAGCTGCAGCATGGCAGGCGCTCGTGTTTTGTCAAAACAGCTTTATGCACTCAGAAGATTTTGTCAATACTTCTGATTTTAAATATGGATGTGGCATTTCTCTACTATGGGAAGAGAAATCGACATTAAACAAACACAATGTGTAGGCAGACAGAAATCTTTCTGTTGCAATTAAAATTTTTCTTGTGGTTCCATGTTTTAAAGTGCTTAGCTACATATTTACTTACATTAAAGTACATCACAACATGGACTATACCTATCACTAAATACAATTGTATTTAGTAATCCTGCAAAATTCTGTAATAAATAAGGCTGATTGAAAAGAAAAGAAGAAAAGAATAATTTTCCATGTAAGAGTCTTGAAACTGGGGAAGTAGAAGGTGCTTGTGCTTGTTCTCTTGAGCAAGAGAGACATCCAGGTGGCAATATCTTTCCTCCTGTCAGTGGCAGCCAGTGCACTGACAGTATGAACATCACTGTGGCGTTTTTTGCTGTTAAACTGCCAGCACACAGCTGGCAAAAATCTGTTGTAAAACTGCCTGGATTGGCATGGGTTGGATTAGGCACCACAGGAAGTGGCTCAGCTGGTGCTGGCATTTGCATGGATCTTTCCTTTCAGTGCTCCATGGGCGTGTGCTTCTGCTCCTTCTCCTGTGGCTTCCAGCAAGATTTATGATATATGTGAGCAGAGTTACCTGGTACTGATGCAGATTCTAGTTATTGACAGAGCTGAGGACATCCTCTTTGTTATTTTCCATGGAGGTGCAAGGGCAAAGGCAAGTTGTGTGCTACTTACCAGGGCATGGAATCCTCATGAAGATGTGACAGGAGTTTTGTTTTGAGAGGGGGAAACATGCATTTTAAAATATTCTTAGTAAATATTTCTCTGTCATCTGAACAGTGCTCTGGAAAAAAAAAAAAAAAAAAAAACAACTTTAAAATGCCTTGGGTTACTCCTTAGATTGATTTAAATCAAAGCAGGCCAGTAATTATTCTGATGATTAATTTACTGCAAAGTCTTTTGAATGACAAAATTATAAAAGTTTGTGTTTAATAAGTAAAATTATAGCTTGTTCCTGTGTTGCCAAAAAATATGTGAAACATGAACTTTCATCAGTCGAGCTGGATTTTTTAATAACAGCAGCAAGAAGTTATTTTCCACCATATAAATTACTAAGCAGAGAAAGCTGCCTCTCTGTCTTTGCAAGTCATTATTTTTGCAAATTTAATAATTAAAACTATTTGTTGAGCAATTTGTGCAGGGGTGGATTTGGAGTCAGAAAACTTTGTTTAAAATTCAAGCTGGGCAAGTTAGTCCAACACCCTGATGTTGGAAAACGAATGAGAAATTCAACCCCTGTGCACCATCTGTGACTGTTTTTTAGTACCAACAGCCCTGGAGAAGAAGCAGCAGCTGGCAAAGAGCTGAGCCTTTCCTGGTGATACCCACAGGTGATGGGGTTTGTGGTTTGAATGGCTCTTGAGTCTCTCTGAGCTGGCCCTGACTGCTTCTCAGGACTGCCAGGCTGCCTCTTGGCCATCATTTGCACATCCTGCCACAGGATGGTTTTGTGTTTTCCTCCAATCTTCCTTCTGGCCTTCCTCTCTGGTGTCCTGCCACCTAGTGCTTCCTCCACAGTCCTTGTCAAGTGCCCCAAACTGCCTCTGTTTCCCAGTATACATGTTGCAGAAAGTGATGGGCTGTCACACGTGTTTATTAAAAAGTAATTAATTAATTTAAATTAATTAATTTAGAAAAATTGTTAATGTTTATTAAGAAAAAATCGTTAGTCCCTGTATTTGAGAAGTGATGTCCCTGAAGATATGTTAAGCTGGCATACTTAGCCATGCATTTTTGCTATGGAAAATTCAGATTTTGGTTTAGAAATGTGTGCTTTGGTTTCATTTGGGTTTTTTAGCATAGAAGTGCTATGGTGTATAAAATTTCCAGCAGACAGTTAATTTCTGCCTGGACCCTCAGAATACCCCCACACCTAGGAGGGATGCTGTGTCTGTTCATTAGGAGTGTAGATGCTGTTTGGACTGGTCTGAATACAGGGAAATGCCCTAATTGTACTTCAGTCGTGCTGCTGTTTGTTACAAAATCCTCAGGACTTGGGAGAAGCTGCTGACGTGATCATACTGTAACCCAGTTCTGGCTCAGTTTTCACCAGCTAGCAAAGTATTTAAAATCCTTGCATTAACCTGTCTTGCTTGGCTGGACTCATTTACTGAACTCCCCAACTGTTGACATATCAGCTGATCTACTACAAAAGACTATAGCCTGGATTTATTAACCTGTATTGTTTAGATACATTTTTAAGAGTCTTTTCAAGGACTGATGCTGTCCAACAGCAAGCAATAGTGCACTTAGAAAAATCGAGTTAGGTAACTGTTGACATAGTTTTAGGTCTGCAGTCTGAAATACAAATGTTATGGGTTGTTGTAATTTTCATAACAGCCAAAACAGTTTACACAGAAGCAGCAATATAATTTCAATTAAACAACAGTTTTTATTACAAGTAAAGGAGGTGACAGAATGATGAATCTTATTGTAAGAACAGCCTTAGAAATGCTTAACAGTTTTTCTTTCTCTACAAAACACA
This sequence comes from Daphoenositta chrysoptera, assembly GCA_013397915.1. NCBI lineage: Eukaryota > Metazoa > Chordata > Aves > Passeriformes > Daphoenositta > Daphoenositta chrysoptera. The sequence continues at coordinate 8,038 of VZRO01003091.1, forward strand.
CACAAAATGCAAGTGCTCACTGCTAGCTGATTAGTAAAATCTTAGTAGTGAATAAAAGTATAGATTTAGGGGGGCATTTTTTAATTCTAGGGAACAAAAAGTAAAGATTTCCCTAGCACATCTCCGTGACTGTCAGTAGCAATAATGTAATGCTTTAGCCTGGTCACTTACTTACTGGTTTTAAGTGTGGGCTTACAAACAGTGAACAAGATGCACAGCACGTGCAGGCCCAATCTGAGAGGATAAATAGGTTATCACAGCCACAGAAAAGAAGTGTTTAATGGAAGAGTGTACCGTTATTATTTCATTTCAGAAGCCAGAATTTCTATTTACCATTTCTAGAAGCTCCAAACCAGAAAAGTCTAAGTGAGCACACTAGAAATTGTTTTCTACCATTTAGCTTTCACTGTAAACATGGAGACAGAGGGAGACCCTGGAGATCTGACAAAAGCACACACAATCAGGTAAAATGGCATTGAAGTTTGGATGGGGGAACTAGGCTGCTAGAAAGGATCTGACTGGATTACAGGATAATTCAGAAAATAGAGGAACATGGCATGTGTTTTTCCGCTAGTTAGTCTCTTATGTACATTTTAGTTAGAGATAGTGAAGCCAAAATACTACTTTTAAAGGGGTTTTTTTTATTGTTATTCTTTCTAAATTATATTGCAAAGAGACAGAAAGCTTATTTGGGGACGGTATGAAAAGAGACGCTAACTAAACAAATGTCAAAAACCACTGTTTATAACTCAGTCTGTGAGGTTTCCTTCACCTTCCTCTGCACAAAGGAGTTTCAGTCTAAGATTTTTGAGTATTAATTTTTCTTTTTTTCCCTTCTTGTCTCCTACCATTCTTCAGGCTGGGATTAAACAAAACACTTGTGTTCACTTTATTTATCAGTTTTGCTGAAACACGGTTCTATTATTTTTGTGGTAGCAGAGTTACCTGAGTATATGACAAGTTTGGTTCTCCTGAGGGCACATAGCTGGTACTCTCAGACTGGAAGGTAAAAATGGGTAGAGACGGTTTGGTTTTAGAGAAGCAGCCTGTTCCATGCTAAGCTTCATAGGTGAAGTAGAAAATGACAAGTAAAAAGGGAATGATCAGCATTCAAGTTTCACCATCACATCAGGTGATGTAACGCCATCACACAGCCTTGGGTTGCATTTTGCTCATCACTCATAAGATTTGGCATGATCCTGCCTGACCTGCTTTAGAGCAGGCTGAGACGATACCATACAGCTCACATTTTGTTGCCAAAACCTAAATCAGCCATATCTAAAGGAGCAGGACTTCAGAACATGACTGTCAGTTCTGGCAAGACTCGGAGCTGCTGAAGACTTTGCGAAGAGGTGGCTTGGTACAGGGTGCAGTGCAGCTCCCTTCACACCTTGGAGCAGCACAGAAACCTGTGGCAGGGTCTCACACAAAACTGCCTGCAAAGGCACGCCAGAGTCACCAGAGTCAGCTCCACAGGATAAATCCCCAGTGGGATAATAGGACACTTCTGCAACATTGTAGACTATCCTTCCTCCCTCATTTCCGGAATCTACTCATTATAAAGAAATGCAGTTTGGTCTCAGAGCCTAACAGAAACTACAATTTAAAATGCTTATAGAGTCCCCATTAAACTAGTATCAGATGACCTCTTAGTGTACTTCTGTCTAATGTGCCTTGGGTACAGAGCACGACTATCTTCCTCTGTCAAAGAAAGACAGATACAGCCACAGACAAACTGTGACCAGATTTTTAGAGACCAGATTTTTATTTTCTTTGAAAGAAGAAGAGTGTAGGCACCAGTATGCAATGATAACAGCATGCAAGTGTCTGCCTCGGAGTGATGTTTCCAAACCATGCAAGTAGCCTGCTGTGGAACAGAGCCTTGAACACTTGTCCTCCAACAGGAGATCCATCCTTCAGCTTTAACAGAACTTAGTTCTGCATGTGAGGAACTGAAGTGCTAATTTAGTTCACTCTTTCAGACTCATGACACACAATATTACACAAAATAACTTACCAAGACCTCCCTGCAGAATATTTAAGGACACAAGTCATACTAGACAGCTGATAACATTCTGTTTCAAACAAGAAACTTAAAATGAACAGGTAAAGTCTGGCACAGCTTGTTACCTTACTGTGGTAACACAGCATAGGATGATGATAGTAGAAGCTCTTCGAGTTTTAGAAATTTAAAACTGTCTGCTGGCACTGCTAATGTAATTCACACTACAGGCTGCCTTAAGGCTGAAAATGCAAACAGAACAGTTGCTGTCCTTGAGTCTGTCTTTGCAATGTGTACAGCGTCTGGAGGAGCAGCACTGAAGCAAGGATGCGTGCTGAGGCTGTATCTCTCATCATCTCTCACCACAAGCAAGATGTGGAATGAAGTTATTTCTTTTAGACCTTGAAACAGTTGGTGCACTGTCACCTTAATGAAGCGCTTGCACTCTTTAGAGTACTGCTTGGTCCAATATACAAAGGAAAGGTGAGAATGCCTTCCTAGCAATGTTGTCTGCGAGGATATACTGCCTCTCCTCTGGCACACAGGGAAGAAAACCTGAACAGGAGCTGTAGCATAGTTCTGGGTCAGTACGCTTCTAATGCTGCAGCAGTCTTGGGTTTTGGCAGCCTTTTGGCTGGTACGTGCTTGTCACTGACAATCTGGGAAGAAAGAAAAGGGTCATATGATGAGCCACGGAAGGTCAGCAGCTTTTAGCCATCACCAGTTTGTATGTCAGCTGCCAGCACAGCACCTAACAAGCCCCAGGAGTTACCTAAAGAGCAAAAGAAACCAACAACGGTGCAGGTTGCATCATCTCTGATGCCACCAAAACGGCACTATTGAAGATGGAAAGCAAAGGAGAAAGTCACTGAGTTTCTATTGTACTTGTCCTTGCAGTTATGGGTTGTGAAATGTGGGCAAAAAGAGGAACCACAAAATGTTGCAGTTCCACCAGGAGTGGTGAGTAGCGCTTGGCTGCTTCCACCTATGGCTGCCTCTGGTTTCACTCATGACACCCACCAAAAGACTCTTTGCATTTCACTGGCAAATTGAAATGCAGTCCTCTACTCAAATAAACATTCTAGGCTGCCTGATGATTCACCAACAGGTTGAATTCTCATACAGGCAACAGATTTCTCAAAAGCAATGTTTTCTGGCGAAAAATTAGGTATGTATCTGTCATGGTTCAACCCCTGCCAGCAACTAAGTACCTCACAAAATGTTCTGCAGAATGTCTTGGCTTAGTTTACAGCTCTAGATAAATCTCACTTGCAATTTAGGCAGATAGGTAACTCTGCCACTATAAAAATAATAGAACTATGTGTTTCAGCAAAACTGATAAAGTGAACACAAATGTTTTGTTTAATCCCAGCCTGAAGAAGTGGTGGGAGAAAAGAATGAGGTTTGGATCAGCAACAGATCCTTTATTTAGAATTGCCATTTTAAAATTCAGTTTCTTGTTAGAAATGAAATTTTCACACCATCAGTTCAGACATTCCCAGATACTTTTGTAAATTCAAGATGTCAAAACATTAGGAAATTAAAGCATCAGATATTCAAATTATTTTAAAATGACTTGTGATTTCCTATGAGCAGTTGGAATGCTTATAAAGTGCAGGCAAAATAAAGATTCCTCCATAAATATCTTTAGATGTTCACAAGACATTTCTTTTTTAACATAGAAATGGAATATATGTGGCAATGTGGGCGATGGAGAATTTTTTTGTCAAGAGGAGCTTCAAGGTGAGCAATATATCCATTGTAAATACATGCTGATAAACGTTCCATATTATGATGCTGGATTGCTTAATCTCTTTTGTTTTCCTTCCAACCACATGAGATGATAGACTATTTGTATTACACATAGTAAATGGAAGCAACATCCAGTATGGAACCTCCTCTTGAAAAATCTGTGTTTGATCAACACAGGCAGTGTGTGGTTTTCATGACTTTGAAATAGTAAGTAATGCACTGGTTTTACTGTCTTAAAATATAGAAGCATTAGCAAGTCTCATTCTATCAAGAAGAGTCCTGAGAATTCCTCTGCTTCTCCTCTGTCAAGGGCTACATCTTAATCAGCTTTTGTTTAATTGAATAATTCTGTTATGGTAGAGAGTGTAAGCAATTGTTACACGGGCTTGAATCTGCATCAGCTGCAGTAACACGACATAAATAAATCAGCATGGTTATGCTTATCGAAAAGACATTACTTCCACATAGCCCAAAGAACAGCCAAATGCTAAAAACTGAAATTCTGGTGCAACACATGGGGTAACATATGCACTCAGAGTAAAACAGGTGTCATAGATGGGGATGGCAATCAGGAAATAGCTGATTTCAGTGCAGCAGAGATTTAAAACCATAGACCTGGTAATCAGAGCTGCTTGAAATGGGAGGTTAGATTGAACCTGCTACAAGTTGCCAAAAAAAAATTATAAAAAGGAAAAAAGAAGAAGAAGAAAAAACCCAAGTAGTAACTGAAGGCTATGCCAAGAAGCCCACCTGCAGCCCATGAAAGCTGCTCAAAAGCAGAGCGAAACTCTCCCCATCAGTACCACCTCATAAGGCAGGCACATGGGAAAGGGCCTAATTTAAGGCAGGAGTTACTCCCAAGGCAGGAGAGCCTTAGTGCCAACTTGCTGTTTTGAGGCCCCACAGCACTGTGGCTGGTGTGTCCTGAGGGATGTTCCCCCTCCAGAGGCTGGTGGAGCGTTTCCTGCAGATGCAGGCTGCAGCACAGAGACCCCCGTAGCGAGTGAGGAGCAGGGACACTGGTGACAGCAGCAGCCTCAGCGTGACTCGGCTCACCCTGCAGAGACCGGCACCCTCAGCAGCAGGAGCATGGAAGAACCATTGCATAAGAGCAGAATAGTTTAAGGGTTAAATGATTTAAGGAAGGGACCTTCAAGAACATCCAGTTTCAACCCTCCTGCCATGGGCAGGGTCACATTCCACTAGACCAGGTTGCTGAGGGCCCCATCCATCTTGTCCTTGGATATTTCCAGGGATGGGGCATTGACAAGTGATGGCTGATATGCTCACATGTCCAAGGTTGGAGCCAGCCTGAGACAGGACAGCCCATGACACCAAATCCTGCAATTTGCTGCTGCTTCTCTGAGTCATCTGAGTAAATTGAAGACTACAGGGAGAACTTGTGCCCCTTCTGTCTGATCTTAAACAACCAGCATCTGCAAAGGAAAGTGTAAGTGCTGCTCTGTGAGACCCTGATGTACAGTTGCTGGTACATTTACTGCAATCCCATTTTGTGCTGGCTCCCCTTTCTATTTGCAGTAAGCCAGCAGTACACTTGCTCAGTTATTCTGAGTAGGATTACAGCAGCTCAGAGACTGGGATGGCCCAGTGCCCCCATTGCAACAGGGGCTCTGCAAACCAGAGCAAAATGGGCTTACAAGCAGCAGAGTAACAGCTGCCAAAGCGAGCTAGCCCAGAGCCCTCACCAGCTCAAAGGGGTGACACTGGGCATCCTGCTCTGCAGCAACAGGCTGAGCAAAAGGTTCCAGCTGGGAAATGCAGGCAAATACAGAAGCATCATGGAAGAGGTAAAGTGTAGGGCCCCATGCCTAACTGGATAATTGGGTTTGAGGAAGACTTAACTAAGAGTAGAATAGAAAATAAACAGAAATGAGAAAAGCAGTGTTAAAGAAAGTCTAGTGATGGGGCAGTGAATCAACTTAGAACATTCTACAAAGCCATGCCCCTGACAATGGGAAAAGGAAGTGTACTTTAAGCTTTTGACAGGCAGATTTAAATGTGCAAGTGCTTCTCCTGGCTCTAAAGGGGTTAGTGAGACCTGATTTTATGGACCACCTTCACATGCATTAGTGCTTGCTTTCTGTGCACACAAATACTGATCAGTGAAGCAACAGTTCTCCCTTTCTGCTTTAAAAAACCAGAGCAGCATCACTGTAAGTCCTGCAGCTACTAAAATGGGTGGCAGCAACAGGAGTGGGGGTGGTGCATCGGGGAAGTCAAGGGATAAGGCGTGCAGATATGCCAAGCAACAGATACCTGGCTCTTGCCCTCAGTGGATAGTAAGACATGGAGAAGGAAATAAAAAAAGTAAAAAATAGTGCCACAAGGGTGTCCATCTCTTGTCAGATTAATATTTTTTTCTCAAAGCTTAAGCTCCTGAAATTTTATGTTTACATCACTTCTTATGCATTTAAAGTTTGTCTTGTACCAGCAAAAGTTAAAATGCCCTGAAATATATATTAAAATATAACTTAAGCAAAACTCAAGATTCATTTGGGTTTTGACTGATAATATATTAACATTATAATGTATTTATTTATAACTCAGTTTGTAAAGGGTTTCATAACAGTACCTAAAGGGATTCAATTACCCAGGCTGAAATTATATTGCTTCAATATAATTTTATTTCAATTATGTTTTATTTGTTTCAATATAATTTGATTATTTCTGCAAACAATCATTTCTGGGTGCTTTATGTGTGAAATTAGTAGATAGGGTAATGTCAGGATCAGCCTCAGAGGCTAGTTAGTGGGTTTTAGTAAAGTAAGTCAAGAGCAAAAGGTCTATTTTCACAAAGTTAAAGGTGAGAGAATAAAATATTTTTGGCAGCAGAGCTGCCAAGTCTTCCAGAGCCCCATCAGCCTCCTTCTTGTCTGGCCAAGGTCCCTGTTCAGGCTGGATTTCCCACAGGTCACCTAACACAAGGAGATGGCACCCCCTGGGATAAGACTCAAGAATCAGCTCCATAGATTTTATACAGATAAAAGAATTAATTATTCTGTGAAGCAGCATGCTCACCTCAGGATCATGTATTTGGAGGCAAAGCCTTTAGAAAGATCTGATTGTGCAGAAAAATCTCTTCATTTCTCATTTAAATTTATTTCAGCAAACAGAATTCCCAGCCACTCTCAATAACAGCCTTTATCGTGCAGAAAACTGGGGGATCGATTTGGTCTCAGCAGCATTAGATAAGACCTCAGTGTCACTGATGGCACTGCCTCCACTGCAGTCTGAGCAGGATTTAATCTCAACTTAATTCTGAAAAACACCTATGAACCACAGAGCACCCTGAGCTTAGCCCTCTACCTAAAGGGAATTTATCAAAAGAAAAACCCTCAACAGGTCTTTGACTCCAGTACACTACTGACAAGCAGTTGAACAGATTCTTTGTCTCAGAAAAAGACAAGTCAAACTTCCCATAAACTTTTGTGTTTTAGAAACTCCGTGTGATCACCTCTCTCTGACACATGTACTTGCCACTAGTTAATGCTTATTCAGTATTGTTGTTTTCTTACTCAACAGCATAAAAGCTAAACAAGACACCTACCAGCAAATAATAAATGCTGGTATTCTATCCCTCTGGCAAAGAGGGATAGAAACTATCTCATACAGGTGCTCATCTCTCTTTTACATTAAGAAACTGAAGGTTCAAAGGGTAGCAAACAGCCCGGCAGCAATTTACTGGGGTTTTTTTCATTTCAAAGATGAATTATCTAAGTGGTATGTCCAGTTTAAAAATAGGATTTGGTTTTCCACCTCTGATCCAAACACTGACACTCCACATCTTGTAACTCAGATAAATATAATTTTAAATAAAATTTCTAAAAGAAGTTATGAATGTTTTCAGCTGATCTTAAAAAGCAGTTTTCTAATTAGAAGATCAAAAGTCAATCAATGCAATAGAAAAGAAAAAAGCCCTGGCTGGACATTCAATACCTTTTTTTAAAAAAAAATTTGAAATTAATTAATTTCTCTCTCAAGAGTCTGAAAAGTATGCTCTCATTTAATATATAGTCTTTTTCAGACTCTTTTTATGAGACTTGCTTCATGTTTCTGCTGCACAGGGTCAGTAACCAAAACCTATGGTCAGAATCCAGCTTCAGAGGTGTTAAGCACACACAGTGCTTGGATTTAAGCCCCTCTGGGAGTGGTTTTGAGAAGAAAACTGTAGAATACAACTACATGAAGTTGCTTAAGGATTTATGGGGCCCCAGATGCATCCTTCTGGTTCTAACTCTGAATAGCCACTTCCACAAAGAGAGCATTCCCCAACATTTAAATATTCCCCAAGACATGGCTTTTGCAACAAGAATACTTATCAAACTTGTCTTTCAGTCCAACATCTGCTTTTAGTTCCAAGACTGTATGATGAGAAAAGAATGGAAGATTTACTAACAGGGAAAAATCCATAGTTTTCTCTGATCTCCAGCATGCCATAAGCAAGCTTCTCTTCTGGCTAAGCCTGCAGCTTTGCAGCTCAGGGTCAGGGTGACATTGCAAGGAGTGTGGGCCTGTGCAAAAAACTGCTTCAAGATTTTGCCAAGTAGAGGATTTGGGAAAGTTGGATTTCTGGGGGTTTTTTTTTGGTTTTTTTTTTGTTTTGTTTGGGATTTTTTTGGGGTTTTTTTTACATAAGAGGTTATGAGGAACAACAGCAAAGTGTTGGTAAATATTTTAAATTGAGGGATTATTCCCTTCTACCTGCATGCAAAGAAAGGATGTAGGACTTCTGCCTCGGTAATACACTACACCATCAAAACTATAGGTAACGAGAGCAGAATAAAACATGGAAATAAAATGGTTCAAAGAAGGTCAATTTACTACCCACCCCTAAAATTTCCTGCTCCTAGTTGAAGGATCAGGCAGGATGATTGTAGGGCTCCCACCTGAAGCTACCACCTTTCTGCTGGCTCTGCTGTGCCAAGAGAAGAGGCTGACATCTTCCTGACATGAAATGTAGGTAAACATTTACATAAACATAAACATCTGCTTTCTTCTGCATATGTACAAAGTACTTGACCATGGAAAGGGAAAGCCAGCTGAACTACCCAATATAATCTTTATGTATTTTATCAGAGACATCCAGCTCTTGTTTAGTTGAGTCTAACCTGCAAAATTCGTAACATCCAGGAAAAAAATTGGCCTATCTGATGTTTAGTGCCTAACAGTGACCAGGGTATTCGTGATGAGGTATTTACAGAACACTCCTTCCTCTGGCTTTGGCATCCTGTTTATTACAATATCTAGTTTAACAATCATCCAGTTAAAACCAGCCAAGACACAGGGAGATGCTGTTGTCAAAGCCTCCTCTCAATTTGCTTGGAAAATACATATCATTGCAGTGCAATTCATCATTTAATACTTTCACAAAGAGAAAAAGTCACAGTCAGTGGATAATATTTATTGCAAGTTCTCTCCTACACCAATGCTATACCATTGTTTCAATAAGTCAAGTTACATTTAACTAAACTCAATTACAAGATATGAGTAGATTGCATTTCTACATAAACTACTATGCTTCTAAAGAAAATTACTCAAAGGGAAAAAGTAGGCAAGTTAGAGACCATAAAGAGGGAAAAAAAAAATCCTAGGAAAAGAACAGCAAACGCAGGGATCATAAAGAGTGAATCAAATTCCCTTCTGGATCTGAATTTCACAGTGTGATTTCGCTACAGTAGTCGTAAAAAAGGACAATTAATTTGCTTCAGCAATATAAAGATGTTTTCGTTTCAGAAACCCTCTCCCTCTTGTTTTACATCATCAGTGCCTAATAATCAAATATATTTCAATTAACTTGAATTAAAAAAAAACAGGGAACAAAAACATGAATACGCTTAGCTAAAGCAGAGCACAAAATTTAAGACTTATTTAAAACTTTTTATATTCTCCACCACAAAGCTGAAAATAAGTTCTTATGATTTGAACATCATTATAGAAGTTTGTTTTGACTTGGTTGTCATTAGAGACTAAAGAGATGAATTTGGTAGACATTTGGTTTCAAGCACTATTCTAAATCGTCAAGATTAATCACAATGATACAACTTAAGTATGTATTTTAACTTAATGTACCAAAACAAGTTATTCTACTCCCAAGATAAGTGAAATTAATTACCCCACTATCATTATAATAACCCTAAAACAGAGTTAAACTTAATTGGAACCTGTACACACTAAACCCCCAATTGTTTATGAGTGCAGGTTCACCATGCATTTGCTACACTCCAGTGCCATCTGTCTATAAAAAGATAATTAACATTTTCAATAAGAAGAAATACAGCATATTGTAAAGTGTATTTGGTCCTAGGCCATTGAATCCACTTCAGTTCTTACAATGAATGACTCTGCTAATCCTTTTCTGAACTAGAAAAAAAAAAAAAAAACAACCTAAGAAACACTGTTTCCTCAGTGTATATTTGAAGGAAATTTTCCTGAAAAAAAAATAAAATTATCCAGAATGCCCTGATACAGAGATGCTCTCTGAGGTGTTGCTCTTAAGTACTCCCCCAAAATAACCTTGGAGTCTAACAATTTAGCTGCCTTTTGAAGACCCCAGAGAAGCTGGGAATAGCTACTCTGGAATTTGCATTTAGAAGACCATTTGGGGACAGCCTTTTCAAAGCCCACAACCTTCAGTGGAGGGACATAAAAATAAATGCTCTGCCAAGCACTGCAACACAAGGGATCTGACAGACCCCAGTGTGAGTACAAAGCAGGTTCATTAAATGCAGAGCCTTCCCTTTCCTCCTGCACAGTGACTGGCTGGGAAGGGTTGTTTCTCCCACTCCCTGTGAAAATTGTACAAATACAGCTCTTTGTTTTTTCAAAAGTTTGGTAACAAGTTCTAAACCAGCCTGATGTTAATTTAGCAGAGGGCATCCTGGCCGTTCTGACTAAACGTGTATTCCCGCACACCTTGTAGGGAAGCAAAATACCATATGTTTGATGCTACTACACTGTGTGTGTGTGTGTGTGTGTGTGTGTGTGTGGAGGGGGAGCTACTTTTTGATCACACACTTTTTTTGAAATGCACACTTTTTCCCCCACACGGAGGGAAAAAAAAAAAAAAGAAAAAAAAAAAAGAAAAAGGAGCTTTAAAAATACAAAATATCCCTTTTCAATGAAGAAATTAGAGCAGATAAAGGAAGAAAGACGTTTTCCAAGTGCCCGACCAGCTCCCTTTCCGCGGCGGTCCCTTCCCGGAGCATCTGTCTCTCCAGCGGTGCCATCTGCTGGCGCCGCTGCCGCCCCGCTCCGCCGGGAACGCCGCCCCCGTGCCGGAAGGGCAGCGGGCACAGCTCGGCTCGGGCCTCGGCCAGCACAGGGCAAAGCCAGGAAACGCCAGCCCCAGCCAAAACTCCGGTTTAGAAAAGCGCCCTTGTCCCTTGTGTCCTCCTCGAGGCATTTTACAAAGACAATTCGTTAGATAAAGAAAAGGAGAGGAAGAGGAAAACAAAGAAAAGTATTTAGTGCTATACCTCATATTCTTCCAAAAATGCTATTTCCATAAGTCAGGCAAAATAATTTTCTCATTAAGTAGCTACTAGGTCAAAGGAAATCACGTACTTCACAATAGTGTGTTAACAACTAAAACCATCTACCTGTTACAGACATGCAATGAATGATGGCATTGCAATAATGGTTTGGAGTCACAAATCACAGCAGCTGCAGGGATTAAGCAAGAAAAGGTGTCTGTAGGCAGTATTCAGAGAGGAGAAGGCAGGCAGACAGACAAAGGATAAAAGTTGAGGGTTCAGGCCCAGGGCAGGGGGTGAAACAGGGCAGAAAGAAACTCAGCCAGTGTGCATTTGGACACCGAAGGTATCTGGCAGCAGCTTTTATATCAATGGGTGACTGCTGAAGGGTCTGATTCTGTAAACCACAGCTCACTTGTCTTTGCAGTACACGTACTCACACATACTCGTGGTACAGGTTTAGAGCTAGGCATTTAACCACTGCAATATTCAGTGATGTTCCCCTCAGATTTGCTCTACCTTTTTTGTCAGACTCCTGAAAAGATTGTTTCCTGCCTAAAATGAATTCACCATACCCACCCCTCTGACCTCAGCCCAGTGCAGGTCAGCCCTACTGTAGCTTTGTGCCTTCTCCACCCTCACCAAGTGTGGGTTCACCAAGTTCACCAGGGACTGCAACAATTTTATCCCAAACTTGTTGTCTGATCAGGTGAATATTCTGTTGCTTCAGTTTTTTGCAAACTACCATCTGTTATCTTTGCTTTTTCTTGTTCTATTTCCAAGCTTTTCAACACATCCGAACTTGCTGGCAGCAGACCAAGTACTGACTTTGAGCAGATATCTCCAGCTGTAGGAAAAGTCCCATCTGTAGCTTCAGGCTGTCCCTTTGCCTCATTGATTTCTTTTTCTTTAATTGCAATTGAGGCCTCAGCAACATTTTCAGATGGTTTATCATCAGCTACTACTGTTGATGCAAGCTTACAGCTTGCAGCAGTTGCTCCAATTTCAGCCTTTGCTACGTTGTTTAGGAGGTCTTCGCTTCTTGTTTCTCCCACATCTTCTGTCTGCATTTCTTGCTCTTTACTCTCTTCCTTACCACTGGGGCCCACATTGATTGAACACTCACAATAATAGTAACCAGATTCCTGCTTTTTCTTACGCATGGCGCAGAGATCAATTCGACTGAAGACCTCTGTGCCGAAGTGGCTGTCTTCATATTCCTTATACAGATCCGTACAAATTTTTCTGATGCCCTATATGTTGAAAGAGCAATGTGAATTTATATGCATATTATATGTGCACAAATACACATGCACTTTAGAAAGGCGTGTCAAGTATTACCTTAACAAAACTCAGAAAAGAAAATACCACCCCCCCACCCCTGATTAGGATAACAACATCAACTTTATGTAGTCGTATTTAAGTTGATACCGAGAAAAGCCAACCATTGCAAATTAAAGTCATAGGAAGTTTGGCTTTTGCTTAATACTCCACCTACCCCATCCTCCTCAAGAAAAAAATCATACCCAAGATACAAAATCAGATCAATTTAACCTACTGTTATTTAAATGCATCCACCTAATTTTAGATATTTCAAGCAAGTTCACAGTCACCATATCTAATTATCCTGAATTGCCTTCAAGAGTGATTGCTTGATTTCGCCTAGAGTTTACTTCACTCAGCTTCATCTTACTGCTGTCTTAACAGACTGAAAAGTTAACCCTTCTCTTTGGTGTTCACACTCTACAACAGTAATTAAATTGTGCACTAAAGACAGGCTAGAAATAGAGTTCATGCACCTTCATCCCTGTGAGCAAAGTAGCATTCAAAAGAAATTTAACTCAGTGACTTACTGGGAAAACAAGTTCATTTCAGCAAGCCAGAAAAGAAAAAAACCTCAGCAGCTCTTAGATAGCTACCAAGCACTGTCAGTATCCCAAAGGCTGAGCGCTACAACAGTCATGACACATAAATGAAAGTTTACACTCCTAGAGACGTGTTTTCAAATGTTGACATGTTCTTTTCAGACTAAGAAAAGTAACTTCATCACCCTAACCAAAGCACATGCTTCGAAATCATTGCAATATATGACTGTCAAGACCAAAAATCATCAGTTCCTCTGAGTAATTTCTTTGCTCTTCTCCCCCTCAACACTTTTGGGCACAGCAGCACTATCTGCCCTGTACAGGTGTCACCAGGGATGGGTGAGCAATCCAACAATTTCATGGTTCCCATGGCTTTAATTCAGACAGCAACAGGCTGCCAATTTACATAAGGTGCTCCCACAAAGCATTTAGCCTATAGCAAACCACATATGCTAGGGGCACATATGGAGATGTTGTGAAGGACAGATGAATCATTAAGCAACAAAGAATAGTCTCCACCTTCTCTTAACCTAATGAGCATGTGAGCTAACAAGGCTCCAAGGAGCTCCTTGCAGCATATTGCCTCAAAGAACTCTCAGTCAGTTTGATCAGACCTGCTCACAAACACCAGGGGAAAGAAAAAAAAAAGAAAGTATTTTTACCAGATTTCTTCCTCGTAATGACAGCCTTATTAGCAGGTGGATATGCATGGTTCACAGCATGGGCATTGTGGGAGGACAGCCAGAACAGCCAGTGTCACCTGCAGAGAGGCAGATATAAACAGCTTCACAACCAAACACATCAAACCATTAGGAACTGCTGCCAGAGGTGACGAAAACACTTGAATGTTTAAATAAACCAACAGCACACCTTCTTCTGTGCCCCAGAGATACCCATGTGTCAGTCAGAGCCAGGCTACTCAGGAGCCAGGAGCTACATGTCACCTATTAGCCATGAGGTTCAAGTTCTGCTGAAATGCAGAGACACACTGCGCATGGCTGTTTTCTGGGTAATCCAGGAGGATAATGAAAACTTGAGTAAGGTCACGTCATTGAAGATAACTTATCAAGCAGCCAGAAGAGGGCAGGATTAGGACTGCCCTTCCATTAACAGGCTCCAAATATTTTAATACATGTCACTTCTTAATACTTGTTAAATAACAAGTGTGCTCTCTCTCACAACCCAGGGTAGACCACAGTTATTTCCAGACCTGCACCAAGTGAATATACTTAAAGCAGCATAAAAGGGAACGAAAAAACATTTTCCAGTTTAGCACAGAGGCACTTGATCCACAGCTTTGCTCTGGCAGAGGTGAGTGCAAGCAGTGCCCGGGACTAAAGGCTAACAGCCTACACTGCAGAAGTTCTTAGTCTGTGTGCTGGAGAAGGCTCTTACTAGAAGTAATGAAGTGGATTCTCTTAGGAGGGGAACTGTTCCCTTTTGGCTCCTTGGAAAGGTAGAGGTCAAAACACCTGACGAACCCATATTTTATATTTATGCCAGGGTCACACTGCCCATTTTGAACCTGATCTTCAAACAGCACATACTGCTCCTTTGGTAGCTATTGAGAATAAAAAGCACACAATTCAAGCTCTCTCCAGCCTCTTGGGATATTTAGACACACAACTAAAGACAAAGATGCACATTTTCTCAAGGTGAAAGGTTACAATTGTATTCGTTTTGAAGAGAACCAGCTCCTCTTTCCCCACAAATGAGAACAAGGTCTGCAGCTACACCACCGGTATCATCACATACCTCTCATTAACAAAGTATTCTTGAGATGTAAAATATAATTTGTGTTAGCAATTACCTCTTAAGCTTCATATAAGAAGCACTTACACTGTGTGAAATACTTAAACAGCACCCTTTCTACAAGGCAACAGTTATTTATGGTATAAAGAAAGTAATTACAGCCAGTAGATGGCATCATAATAACTTAAGTGATATTTTGCCTTATTCATACTTTGGTATCTTCTAGTGTTTAAGAAGGCTGATTTCTCTCCTGCAGTATTTAGGAATGGGATATTATAAAAATAATCATTTTTCCTCCTTTTTCTTCATATTATATTTTAAAAGAAATACAGTAAGTTGACAGTGTCAACTGATGTGTCATATCTCAAAATACATATACACTAATCTTCCAGTTTGGTCGTTGAGATTGTCTTATGTCTAGGGTTGAGCCTTAGTAACCTGAGGGAGATTTGTACATGGACTTACTGAGTTCCAAAGTCTGTAATAGTCAACTCAACATATGGCCCTACTCCACTTTAATTTCACAGTCCTGGTCTGTAAAATAATATTTTAGGAGCAGAGGTTTTATTGGGAACACAAATTTGTGCAGAAACAAGTCATGCTTGGTAAACAAGGGAAGAGCAGTGAATATTGTCTACCTGAAGTCCAGGAAGGTTTTTGACACTGTTTGCTATGAGATGTCCATAGAGGAGGCTGATGAATTATTGGCTGGCTGAATAGTTGAGGTGGATTGAAAATTGCCTGAACAGCCAGTTCCAGAGGGTAGTGGTTGGTGGCACAAGGTCTAGTTGGAGGCTGGTAACTAGAGATGCACCCAAGGGGCCAGTACTGGGTCCAGTACTGCTTAGCACCTTCATTAATGACCTAGATATTGGGGCTGAGTGCACCTCAGCAACTTCACTAAAAACAAATTGGGAGAAGTGCCTGATTCACTAGAGGGTGCTGCCAACCAGAGGTATCCCAACAGGCTGGAGGAGTGGACTGTTAGGAATTTCATGAGGCTGAACAAGAAGCACAAAGGCCAGCCGTAGGGGAGGAATGAACCCAGGTACGAGCACAGGCTGACAGCTACTGCGAAGGAGTTTTGCAGAAAAAGGACCTACAGGTCCTGATGGACACCAGGCTGACCATGAGCCAGCAGTCTGTCCTTGCAGCAAAGGCAGCCAGTGGTGTCCTGGGCTGCATTAGGAGGAATGTTGCCAGCAGATCGAGGGAGATAATTCCCCTCTGCTCAGCACTGGTGAGGCCACACCAGGAGTACTACGTCCACTTCGGTGCATACCACTTCATATTCCAACATTCAAAGACCTATACACTTGCATATCTGTATATATATGTGCAAGGAGATGGCATACATAAATCATGCCGTGCAAGATGAAGCTATATTTAGTGCTAGAGATCAAAAGAGGAGAGCATGCAAGAAATTACAATTCTATTTTTTAATTTTAAATTTCATAGTAAGAGGAAGTGTGAAAATACTCCAGACAAGAGTCAACAGTAATTCATATGTGCCTACTGTATAGTTTCTTTTGCATTAGACACTGCAGATGCCCGTGCTCACAAAAATCCCTACAGGCAGTATAAAAGAAAGAGCCTCCAGCACACAACTATCAGTCCTATCCAACTTTGATTTTATCATGTATACAAAAGGCTAATATCAAGTCAATATGAAGTACTTGAACAAGGTCATTTTCTTCAGCTGTATAGCTTTTTCTGTTTTCCTTTCTGCAGGCTACTCTAGTGTTTCAGGTTTGCAATATATTGACCTCATAAATACAAGTATTATTCCTGGAAACAAGCAGGATGGTATTCCACTGGGAAATGAGCAATCTAATCAGAGTTGTTTTTTACTTTAATTGTTTGTGATAAATCCCATACAATGCTGGAGTAAAGGTTAGAAAAGCACATCACACATTTCTAGTATAAATCAAGACACCAGCCTGACTTCCAACATGACATTAATCTTGTTCTGAGGTAAACATTACTCAGAAGACAAATATTGCTCAGAAGCCATCCTGCCCTATGGAAACAGCTTGACATTGTTTTTGTGCAGATTTGACCAGCCACTCTGAACTCTACAAGAGAACCTTACACAATATTAGCAACAGACCTCATTTCTTCCAGTCAGATATGAACAAACACAACTGTGTTGACCAGCCTATATACAAGCTTTGTTAAATGAGAGAAGCTATATTGCTCTCTGGTTGCCATGATTATTACTTGGATCTCAGTAGAAGAAAAATAATCACTAGAACAGATCTCAGAAAAAATATTTTTAAGCCCAGTTACTTACCCTTCTTCTCAACCTTGATGCTTTGGAGAGCTTCAGGAACGTCAGATGTGGTTTGAAGTCCTTACTCCCTGAAATGTTGAGATTCATTTCAATAAAGCATTCTTCCACAGCTTCTGGAAAAATATAATGTAAGAAAGAAATTAACAGTGGGTAGGTAGGGAGGGAAAAAATATTTACGGGGAGGTTAGACAAAAAAGCCACTATCCCTTTCTTGAGCAAGACAGTTAAAACATACAGCAAGTAACCATTTATTGCGCTATCACAGGCAACAGACAAGTTTGAGTAAAGTACTCAAAACCAAAGTTCTGCATGACATGCAGACATATGCTGCAAACCTGATGCTGGATCCAAACTTGTGTTTGCAACACAGTTCCTTCTGAATTCACAAATCTCCATCACAACGGTGAGCTCAAGAAAGCACCTGTCCATGGCAACCCTGCCAGGAACAAGACACAGCCACCACCAGTGGCCACAGCTAAGGTCTGTGACAGAACAGATTCTCCCCAGCTACTGCAAACACCAATGTGAGAAGCAAAGTACTTCCAGAAAAAAAAAGAAAAAGGGTGTCTAGATTCCCAAACCTACTACAACTCCACAGCACTTAAAGCAATTCAGGTGGGAATATCACACAAACATAATACTCCTTCTCCAGATAATGCAATACAAAGTGTTTATGATGGTATTGGCTTAAAAACTTCAGTCACGTATGTATAAAACAATAAGTTTTTACAGAAAAAAGGTGTCTGTGAGTAACTCCAGGATTTATATTCTTCAAGGCCTTTCAGCTAAGGATTTTAATGAGAAGTCAAACCAAGTTGAGCTATTCTTGGTTTTCATGAACCTTGGGGGATGCAGAGCCTTAAGAAAAACAAGGCAAGGTTTGCAAGAGGCAGATCCCTACAAGTCTGGCAAAAACAGAAGATGTCTTGTTCAACAGTTGTGCTTAGGCAGTAATAAATAATTCCAAAATTGCACTGAAAGCTTTGGCTAAAGCTGGAGTACTCCCCAGCAATTTTTCTTATTGCCATAGGTCTTTATACCTTGATTGTATAAAGGAGATAAAATATTGGGGGGGAAAACAAAAAGGAAAAAAAAAATCAACATTTTGAAATGGAAACCTGCATGATTTGTGGCTCTCCCAGCCAATCCCCCCCATCTTGACACCTATCTTTGTTACTGCTTGGTTGCTTAAGCACTGAGAGAAGGAATTCCAATGTTGAAACTGTGTAAAAAATAGCATATTGCATATCTGATGAATGCCTTGTTTGAAATCACCCTACTTCCATTTTATTTTTCCACCTATAAGGAAGCTTAACTACATGTGTGTTCACTAGTTTGTCATATGCATTTGTATCAAGGCCAGGTCTCTGGCTTGGAGTTTAGCTAATTAATAGTTTAAAATGTTTCTTCTCAGTATTTATGAAGGAACAACATCTGGGGCTGTCTGATCACTTTGCCAAGGCAACTGCTTTTTGTATTTTCCATCTGGAAAACACAAAGAATAGGATCCAGTTGTCCAAACAAGCATCTAATGCCCTTTTAGATGCCCTACAGGATGTCCACCTGGCCTCCAGCTGCTGCTGCAGAAGGTACAGCCTGGCTGTAGGTCCAGTGTGAGTGCTGCAAATACATTAGGGCATCTGAAAATGGTCCTAGGTGATTATGGCTAGGTATCAAACAACCCTAAAGTGCCACTGGCACTTTGTCAAATAGAACACATTAACATGAAGAATTTCTGCCTATTAAATCTTCTTGTTCCTATGCCAGTAGGTCAAAGCACAGTAAGCCCCAGAGAATAAACACAGCAGAAAAGCATCTAAGCTCCTTCTAGAAAAAAAAGCCCTTCCCCATGCATCATCCAGCATATAACCTCTCCTAGCTGCATAAAAAGAAGCTGGGTAGATTTTCACCTAAGAAAGAAAACCTGAAAATAGCATCTCCTCTTGGTTACCACCCAACACCAAGCCTATGGAACAGCAGGAAGGAGTTATTACTTGAAGGTGAAGGCTTTACTGCCATGAGCAGATTTTCATCAGAAAGGCTGATGATGGAACAAAGGTCAAGGCCAGCAATTGTCTTCAAGAAGTCAGTACAGGAACAAGGTTCCTGGATGGTGTGTCCTGCCCATGCCAGGCTGGCACTCAATTTTCCAGACACTGTCTTCTCTAGCTTGTTTGAAAAATATCCTAGGAAAATTCCAAGACATCTTAAGCAGTATCTTTTCTCCAAAGTGGATGAGGTCACTAGCAGCAAGATAAACCCAGCAGTGCTCAGTATTTACCAATTAATTGCAGTTAATTGGTCAAGAGATAGGTTAACTCTCCACTTTGAAACTTAAGTCCATGATATAGGACAAAAAGCAAATGGAGGGCCAGTCACCTGGCTAGTGTCAGGAGCACTTCAGAGGCTGAAAAACTTAATTAGATCAGGCAGAACTCTTAAACTTGCTGAAAAACCATCAATAAGGGCATGATGATGCAGAGACAGCTGACAGGAGTATCTTGACCATTGCCAGCTAAATCATTGGCCCATCATGCTGCTCAAAAAAAAGACAGCATTGACAATTCACACCTAGCTCATGACAACCAAAAATATTGACTAAAAGGTAAAGAAAAAAATCCCTATTCATGGTATAACAATTAATTCAATTGCTTTGCTGAGAGAGGGGAGAGAAAAACCCATCTCTTTGGAGATGTCATTAAAAGGATAGACTTTGATACGTATTTGCATAATTCCCAGACTCATTAAGTTCTAGAAATGGTCAGAAGTTATGCAGAATAGAACAACACTGGAAGTTACAACTCTCTGAATAGCAAAATCATTGGTAACGGAGTTAACAGCTTGAAAACTGGCAGCTTGTCTCCCAGTCAAGGAATTATTTCAGGCAATCAGTGAACAATCACATTGCATTAAAAACACAAGTGCTGGCAGAATATTCCCAGGGCTTGCAATCAAAATTATTCTCCTCTATCTAATTAAGGGGTTCAGATCAGAAGCTAGATATTAGGTTTCCTGAACCCTGAAGATGCAGGTTATCCAGGCAGAGAAAATGAAGGATCTGCCACCCACAATTGCAATGGCTTTTAGAGCTAATGCAGGTCCAAGATGATATTTAAAGAGCATCATAGCACACATTCTGCAGAACCAAAATTAGACACTTCTGATGGTGATAAAATAGCATGATAAAGATCGACCTTGTATGCTATGACTCATTGGGAACAAAATTCTCAGTTAGCAAGACAATGAGTCGAGGGAAAACCAGTTTTCTGAGGAGAAGTGAGGTACTAATTTCTGCATCTATCAGGATTGAGGAGAGAGCTAAGGTAGTGCTCTCAAAACAGTCAAATCAGGCAGCAAAAAAGTCGGTCAGTGCCTTCTTTCAATGATGCTGGATTGTATATATGTTATAGACAGGCATGTACCAAATATGATCTTATAGGAAATTGCATCATCTGCCTTCTACTTTACCTTCCAGTCGAGATTATTTCCTGTTAAAGACTTGAGAAGAAGCAGCTTGTGTATGGGCAAATTTGTAGAGGTTGTAATCCTAATAAAGTAGGGACAACATCTGAGTACTTGCAACAAATGCACAGCTGTTTTGAGTCAAATTTAGCTGTAGAATGGATGGAATAATAAGAGGAGGCCAGAGTCAAGCAAGAGGTAATGGATAGTGAAGTGGCTAATTTTATATAGCTGAGGCAAAGAAGCTGTTCATAAGAGGCATCCCCTGTCTAGTTGTAACACTGACTACACTAACTACTTAAGAGGTAAAATAAACAGCAGGATAAGAGAGCAGAACTATTATATCAAAGCTGAGAAGTGGAGGAGGTAGGAAACAGCATCAACAAAAAGAAAAACAGACTGTTCTGAGAATCATATTCTTTGAAGTTTATACAGTGTCTTTGTATTTCATGCCTTTTTGAGAAGCATTAGTTGAACTATGCTTCCTTTTTGCTTAGTATGAAAATAGCAAGGGAAAATAATGTATATTGATTGTTTCTGTTCTGTTGGAATGGAAGCCCAGGACACAGATTAGGTTCTGCATTGCAGGCTAAAGCAGCTCCTAAAAGCAGAACAGGGTAGGGAGGAAGAAGAGAGTATCAATCCCTTCTGAAACTGCACTCAGGTGCAGGTAAGCAGATCAAAGGTCTGGAACATCTCAAGAATCCATCAGTGCTTTGGGATATTAGAGCAGAGGGCAAGATATTCTTACACTTCTGTTTCATCTTCCACAGTGGAAGCAAAAGACTGATTTTCTGGTGCTACACACCCACATGCAGGCAAATTCTGATTTTTGTCGCCTCCTGTCCCAGACGTACTTAAGAGTTCAGGCCTACTCCAGTTTAAAGGAAATCCTTGTGTACTCAGCTGGGGCTAACACTTAATGGGCTTTCAGTTTATTAGAATGAACAGAGCCTCAGTCTGAGGTGTCACTTAGAAGACCGTGCACACCTCAGGCCTGTGAGATTCCAGCTGCAGGGCAGGCTAGGTTAGCCTTGCTGTGTGAACTTCACACGAATGTCTGTGCATCTCACCTGTCCCAAATTAGTACAGACAACCTATTTAAGGTCTAGTGCTCTGCAGGAGCCCAGTTTTTGGCTTCATATTTAACAATTAAGAAAGAGAAGAAATGAGAGGAAAGGCAGCACATCACAGTCATGCACAAGAGCTTGGGCCAAGTGCTTACAGGGGCTGAACTCTGCAAATTGGTTTGTCACAAGTGGTAGAGAGTCAGGTTTTGTACTTACCTGCAATTCTGCTCAGCATTTTTTGGTCTTCCTCCAACATTTTCACATATAGCACTTGGTTATTAAACTCGCCGATTCCATGGAATGTCAAATTAAGGTCTTTACCCTGCAAGATGTCTTCCACTTTAGTCTTGCTTTGCTTCAGTGCCAGAACAGCCCTTTAAAATAATCCACATATAAATGCTAACAGTTATTAGATTTTTTACATATGGAAATATTGTTTTATTTTTAATACCAGCTAATATACCTGATTTTGACCACTCTGCAGCACTATGCAATGTGTAACAAGCACACTGTATTTCTTTGCTAATGCAAATTGCTAACAGAAGATTTCGAATACACTACATCTTTCTCTTTAACCTTCACTTATATATTAGAAGTGAGTTTGGTTACTGAAGTGAACATTCACAATATTAACATTCCAGAAAAGCTATTGTCCTGGTTTCCCCCCCTCTCTCTTAAAGGTACAGAAAGGCACAGGATTCATGTCTGGGCATAGAACAGGCGATAGGAGATACAGCATCATAAAGTCCCCTCAAGACAGCTATGAATATACGCTACTGAAGAGTCAAAAGCAATAAAAGTGAACTTATATTTGTGTCATGGAGTTTAAAATTTTATCACTGTCATTTTTAACTGGTTGACTCATTTCATTCTTAAACTAAACCAAATTCATTCTCCCACCTGAAACACAATTAGCATTTTTCTCCATTATATCCTCCTTTTCCAGGCTAGGTAACAAAACATCAAATTGATGGTTATGTTCTCAGCTCTGTCCCCCACTTCAGTAAAGTTTAGATATTCAGTAAAGTTTTGCTATGCACAGAAATCTCAAAAAAGTGAATTATCCAAAGACATTAATACTTCAAATTAACCCATTTTTCTTAAAGACATAGAAAAAGTATAATTATTAAATTTCTGTATGTAGGCACCAAGACTTCCAGCAACTTAATACCTGCTGAAGTTTTGCAGGTACCCTTCTTTGCCCTGGTGTCTCAGGGAGGGGGATCCTGCCAGTCTTCAAACAGAAGGTGACCAGAAACCTTTTACTAAGACTTCATACTTCTAACAAACTGCAGCATGACTAAGGATTGCAGGACACCACCTCATGGGTTACTGAGGCTCCTGTAGCCACATTTACTATATCGTTACACCTAGAACAAGTTTTGACTGTTCTTTTTACTCTTTAAAAATCTTACAGCTGTGTAACATCCAAATAGAAACCAGGCACTAAAACCCACATAGTACAAACTAATGCTCTTTGGAAAGCATGTTTAATGCTTACAGAGGCCACTTCAGCCAACATTATGAACAGTCCTCACTACTACATTGAAGTTATTTCAGCTATAATGGCATAGGAGCAGCTTCTTCCCAAGACTCCTGGGGATTCAGCAGATAAAGATATAGTGAGGGCATGACTGAAGTTGAAAAGGGAGTGAATTCTTTGCAGAGGATTTTCATTTTTCCACCTTAACAACAAGCATGGATAATCTAGCCCTTCATTTAAGTTCATAATGTCTAAGCTAAAATTAAATACTACTAAGACAACTTCTCCCATCAAATGGTTTCTGTTGCAAGGGACCTTAAACATCATCTAGTTCCAACCTCCCTGCCATGGGTAGGGACACCTTCCACTAGACCAGGTTCCTCAAAGCCCCATCCAGACTGCCTGAATACTTCCAGGGATGGGCCATCCACAATTCTCTCTGTCCAGGGCCTCACCATGGTAAAAAATTTCCTACCAGTATCTAATCCAAACCTGCCTTTGTCAGCTCGAAGCTACCCCACCTTGTCCTATGTATAAAGGTCCATCTAACAAGTTCTTCTCCATCTTCTGCCCTGAGATTTGAAGATGCTTCTCTCCCACTGTGAGGGGCTGGGCCAGCTGTATGAGCAGTGCTGTTAGCTTAAGAAGGGAGAAATGCTTAAGCTCAAGGCATTCTTTTATATGACAGCACAGAGCAGTAGCCACTGAACTACAGCCTCATTTAGAAGAGCTATGGAGGTAGGTAAAAGACACAGGATGAAAAACATTTGGCAAGGCAGATCTGCTTTTCATTAGGTATGTCCATTATTTTTACATTACAGACACACATCCACTCTTAAGTTTGTTAACACTACTTAGCTACACTCACCTCCCTAACCAATTGATTCCCATTTTGATTGCTGCTCTCAACTAGCTTCCTATCCTCTTAGATATCAGCCTGCCCAGTCAGCAGCACTGGCACAGCGTTTTATTACTGAATTATTGTACACTGCCTTCTGCACGTCTCCTTAGCCCATATAACACTCCTATTTCCACCCCCCTCCCCCTGAGACCCTCCAAAAAAAGTCTCTGGAATGAAAAATAAAGCAGGTAATTTTAAAATAAAGCATATACAAGCCCATCATATGCATCTTAATCATGCTTAACTGTGCTGCCTGTATGGGCAGAAAAGGTTTTTTCCAGTCACATTGGGTTTTTTGACACCTTTCCAGCTAGGCATTCTGCTTTACACCCAAGCAGATCCTGTGTGATACTCATATGGTGTTGAGGCCTGTTTTTCATTCCCATGCTGATACGTGCCAGGGTCCCTGGAGAAAGGGCTGTTCTCACCAGGTTCCCACCTCTACCACATGATGCCCTCCCGGGCACATAAGGGCCTGCCTCCTTATGTCAAGAAGTCCCAGGTTTTTCAGTGTGGTACAGTACAACAAGGCTTAGAGAAAAAACGGCTGCATACTGGCATTATTTTCTAGATCTTTCTACCAGTTCTACCTTTCCTGACCTCAGGGTAGCTTTCCTTAGTCCTCTGTCAATAACCCCATCTTAATTCACAGGGCCCCAGTGACAGTCCACAGCTTGAATTCAACAAGAGAGCAGCTTGGGAAGGAACTAGGCAGATTTTTTTTGTCATTTTCTTCTTAATTTAGCATATCTTAACAGCTAACGTTTTCCAGCTGATGCAAGTATGGCTGATCTGAAAAGCTGTGGTTTCTCAAAAGACAGCAGCTCAGGGAAGCTTACATCTGTTGAGCTAATTTGTGGTAGTAACACAGTAAGAAAGTAGTAGTACTATTTACAGCCACACTGCTTTTTCTCTTCACCCCATGGCAGATACAGAAAATTTCAATCTCTGATGCGTCACAGATAGCTTTTGTAAAGATCTTTCCCCACAGGTACTGAAAGCAAGCCAGAAACTGATAAAAAAAAATTTAAGAGAAATTGTGTGTAGGCTCTAATAAAACATAATAATGCACAATAGCAGGAGTAAGGCTACCACATTTACAGAAAAATTAGCTGCTCTTGAATTTGGCAGGATTCTTACTTTTTTATTTCTTCTTCTGTTCCCAGATGAGCCACTATTATAGTAAGGTGCATAGTTTGAACAGGAAGAAGAGCTCTTGACAGGTCAGGTTCTTTAGAGAATATGAGTCCTTGGACATCTTCAATTCTGTCCAAAATCTGCAGTGGAGTAAATAGGAGACAAATACATTTTCATTTTGTAATGCCCACACACTACTGGAAAAATTCAGAATGCCAAAGCTTTACACACCCCAAAATGCAACGCAATGTTTAAGCCAGAAGTCCACAAAGCCACCTTCTTCTCCTCCCCACCCCACAGATTTATCACCTAGCAACTTTCAATTTCATACTCATTTTTTCAGGAATTGATTGATCTGTTTTCCTTTTTTAAAACCTACAGGCTAAATTCATAGCTCGCCTATGAACCAGAAGCCCTAGATCTTAAAGTAGGTGTGAATCTGACCCTAAGAATGTTAGATTAAAGCTCACAGCACTGTGTAAATATTAATGGGATCTTCATGCAGTTGTCAGTCGTTAATAGACTGTGGAAATTGAATAGCATTTCCATAATTAATCTTATGCCATTTTCTGATTACAAGTTTGATCACAGATTAAACTGATATCTCTTCTCAAAAGGAAAATGTAGCAGCAAACAAAGTAGATTGACTGGGTAAACATGCTGTTTTCTGAGATAGTGTTTCTCCAAACTGTCTGGCTCTTGTGGATCTATCTGTGCCTTTACACAACTGACTCCAAAGATTTTTTTTTTTCAATATGTCTTGTTAAGGTTTATAAGTCAATCATGGGAACAGGCAGGAGAGAGAAGAATTCATTCCCACAGGTACTAAGTATCTGGTGGAAGCCCATGTTACAGAGAAATCATTTATAGATTTCCAAATTATTTCACTGAGCAAGCTCTGCCTTACTTGCCCAGGTGCTCACACACGTTAGAGCTCCCCTTTATTCTTACATAGATCGAAACAGCTGGGTCAATATGTTTTTGTTTTGCAATCTTTCTCCATAAAGCCTCAGCAGTCATTGTGCAGCCCAGCAAAAAGTCCCACAACCTGCACATCAGTAGAGATTAGCATAACAAGTTCCCAATAAACATGAGTATAAAAACCCCACACAATTAAAATAACAATCTGAAGATACAAGCTCCCCGAATTCACCAACTCTTACGGTACATTTGTCACTGTGAAAAACACATCACTGAAATGACTCTTACATTAAGTTAATTTCTACTGCAACTGAAGCAAAATTTATTGCAGGCTACTATTTACAGCATATGTTTAGATTGCAAAAACATGGAGTAGGAATCAAGCCATCAAGCTGTCTGACCACACAAACTACAACCTTTGCTTCAACAGACTAGGCTAAGTATTAGCAGTAATTCCACAAAAGAGCCTCCTGTTGTTCACCGTTACCCAATCTTTCCAAGAACATCTTGAAATAAGACAGAAAATCCCTTTGCCTTTTCAGTTTGAGGCTTAGACCTCTGGGAAGCTGAGTTTGAGTGAAATTCCTTCATGTAGATATTTCACTATTACAGAGCAGTTTTTAATGTCTTTTCTTACATCTTTTTATCTTCACACATTATTCTTCACAACTTCCTGCTCCTCGCATAGGAACAGTCTACCCTAAAGCTACACTTTTTTTTGTGCATCATGTCTTTAGCACTTTCTTATAAATGCTGTGTATTCGATGGGATAGCTGGGGATTTTCTGGGAAGTGAGGGGCATGAAGGAAGCAGTTAAAATGGAGTACTGAAAGCCTGAGACCGTAACATTCTTAGATTCCATCCAGTCCAAGCTTGGTGCCCAGCCTCCTGGAATCCTGCTTAGACACAAAGAAAAAAGGGCTATGCACCCACCAGGACTGGAATGGGACTTTTCCTTTGTCCTCCTGAAAGGGAGAAAATTGTCGACAGCCCTAGGCCCTGCCATCTGGAGAGCTCTCTTAAATAATTAAGGCAAAATAATTATTCCCAAAACACTAACAGCATCTTTAAAGCCCTTCTGTAATAGAGAAGGTCTGCAGAGTATAAGACTACCAAATTGTATGTTCAGCAAGGTCATGAACCTCTGCTTTAGAGGTAAAAGCATCTATAATTGTCAAAACACTGTTGTAGTTACATGTATATACACACACATTTGGCCAGCAGGTTGGGGGAGGTGATTCTACCCCTCTACTCCATTTGCTGAGACCCTACCTACAGTGCTGCATGCAGCTCTGGGGTCCCCAGCTAAGGAAACACATGGACCTGTTGGGAAAAGTTCAGAGGAGATCCACCAAGATTATTAGAGAGATGGAGCACCTCTCCTGTAAGGAAAGGCTGATCATTCTATTTGTTCAGCCTAGAAATGGAAGGGCTTCAGAGTAACCTAATTGCTGCCTTTCAGGATCTGAAGGGAGAATACAAGAATGATGGAGAGGTACTTCTTACAAGAGCATGGTGTGACAGAACAAGGTAGAAATGGAATCAAACTGGAAGTGGGTAGGTTTAGATTAGATATTAGGAAAGAATTATTGATTGTGAGAGTGGTGAGGTACTGGAAGAGGTTGCCCAGAGGTTGTGGATGACCTGCTCCTGGAAGTGTTCACAGCCAGGTTGGATGGAGCTCTGAGCAACTTGGTCTAGTGAAAGGTGTCTTTGCCTACGGCAGGGGGTTTGAAACTAGGTGACCTTTAAGATCCCTTCCAACCCAAACCATTCTATGATTTCCTTACTCACCCTCTCTACATATACATGCCAACCTTAGAGTACTGCACTCTTCAGTGTTTCTTTCAGAGCCTGACACAGGGCGGTCTCAGGTCACTGCCACCCTTAAAGGTGGCACTGAAGAGGAACATGAACTGGGAATATCTCGGGCAGAGCATCCAACCAGGGATGTCAGAGCTGCCAGATTACCAGAGCTGGAGTGACTGCAGGGAAATCTGTAAGTGTAGAATTGAGAGAGAGAAGAAAAGAGAAAAGAAGGGCAGGACATTCACAGGGCTGCACAGGATATGGTCCCAGGCCATATATTAAGACATTCAAATCTCATTAAAGTAGCAGAATAAGTTAGGCATTCATGACCCTTCAAGCTGTTCCATGATCTCATTCCTCAGATGGCAGGAAACTTTCCAGTTTCCAGCTTAGATTTATTCTTTGCCCACTTCATACCCATTTGTTCATCTGCCAACATTGTCTTCAGCTTACACAGTTATTTTCCCTTCCTGGCATTTATCTTCCTGATGTGCTCTGCACTTTTGTTCACCTCTCAAAAGCCAGTCATATGTAGGAATCACTAAAGTTATATGAGGCCATCCTCCAGATAACCTTCAAAGATCATTCTGCTCAAGACAAAGCCAGAGCAAATAATTGCCTACCAAGAGGAAGGCACCTTTGACGTCTCCCTCTAACACATACATAAGTGTTTTTACACTTAACTAAGGCAAAAACAAAAATTCAGAAGCCTGCCAAAGCAAGCTACTGTACAGCAACTGCTTGTCACACTGGAGGAAAAAAAAGGAAAAATTCTGTACAACAGATACATCAATCCTACTTAATTATTGCCTTTCAGCAGCATAAATAGTCATGCCAGATACTGCATGAAAGCTTAAGCTAGGGAAAAAAAGGAATCAAGTTATATATTGCAATAAAAAATATCTATTTGGTTCATTGGAAAATACACCATAAACCACAAGCAGAAGCTGATAGTAGAATGTTGTATTTTCACTCTGTTCATACAAGCCAATATTCAGGTTTTGCCTTTTACATTTGCTTTATATGAAAAGATACCAAGATACATACATATATTCTAAATGCTAATAATTTACACAATTTATATACTGTTTCTCCATTCTGCCCATGCTGGCTGGACACCATTTCTGATTCAAATTAAGACCTTCCCCTGCCTATCTCTGTCGGGTGGAAGTCTGCTTATTGTCTTGGCATCTCCAGGCTTTTCTTTCTCTTCATTATATATTTGAGTGCATAGTCACCTGTTGCCCCTACATAAAGAGCATGGGGCATGTCCCACCTCACAATGCTGCTGTTCCACAATGCTGGAACAGAATCCCTTCCAAAGCCCCTTGGGATAACTGCAGGTACTGGGACAAAGTGAGAGGCTCTGTTTGCTTTTACATACCTTGAGCAGCAAATATTGCCATCAGCAGGTCACAGTTGTCTATGAAATGCCAAAGGGTAAAAAACCTGTCCATAAAGGTACTGACAGTGCTCTTTGGAAATGAGACATTCCATATCCTTCTTTCAGAAAATTTTGTATAAGCTTCAAAATTCATAGTAGCAGAACAGGAATAAGAAGTCCTGGGTGAGCCAGTATCTTCCCATTTTCTTTACAGGAACAAAGAGTTGTGCAGAAGTTATGTAAGATTCATTTGAAACCCCTAACTACTAAATAAAGTGTGAAATCTGTCTCTCCAGCTATTGTATCATTTTTGGAATTTACTTCCATGGATCATAAGACAGGGCCTGTAGTAGCCAAGCCCTGCAAGACTGTATTGACATATTTCAGAAGAAACACCTACTGTGGTAACTGGAATGCTTTAGGTCCCCCACAAAGCCTCTAGAAGAAAATATTTCTATTTGTGTTTCCACTGTTTGCTGCACTTTGGTTTAACAGTATGGAGGTGAAATGATCTGTTGCTTTTTCCAACACTGCTTAAACATGGGAGTCAGAAAACATAGCACACCTCAAAGTATGAGCATAAAGACTCCATACATGGGTTCTTGAAATTAACTGTCTACCTAGGATCTCAGGCCAAGTTTGTCAGATTAAAAAATGGAGAAGAGAAAACAGATCAATTCTCTATAATCTTCTGGGGAAGAGAAGGAAATTCCCATTCTCCATTGTGAACTTCAGTGGAAAAGGAGATGAACAAACAAATCAATACCCTTGCACTAAATACAGCCCTAAGAAAATGTAGGATGGGACAACACAAGATGATGAAAGCCAGGTCCTTTATTTAAAAAAAAGATTACAGAATAGAAGATATTATTGATGAGAGACACCACCTTAGACCCTATAGAAAGGGCAGTGGCAATCCTGAAAGTGATTTTTTTTTTCCTAGCAGTACCAGAAATACAGCTCTATCTAGAAAAACAAAGCACAGCACCTACAAGGGCTGCTATGAGGAAGTTAACTCCATCCCAAACCCAACAGACCACTGCAGGTAAGGGGGCAGAATTTGATCACTCTTGGCTTGTTAACAACCCTTGCAACCAAGACAAGAAATTAGGCCTAAGTTTAAAGTTAAGTTTTTTAATAGAACAACTACTTCAAAGTACCTGATCATCTGTTATTGGAATAGCGACAAAATAATTTGGAGCCTCTCTTGGACGTTTCTTACACAGTTCTTGTCCTAGGTCCTCTTTATCATCTTGCACCATCTCCCTGGGCCCTTCTTGGATATCACCTTTCTCCTGTCTCATCTCTGTACTTCTTTGGCCTTCCTTTTGCCCAGGCAGATCTGCTTTTAGCTGTTCCTGCTCTTGGCTCTGGTCCTGCAGCTGCTCCTCTGTCACCGTCCCATTCAGGTCGGCTTTGTCTCCAGCCTGCATGTCATGCAGCTCCACCACTTCTGCTCTTTCCTCTTGGCTCTGGTCCTCATGGGGTTTTTCTACTTCTTGATCCTGCTTTTGGTTCAGAATCACCTGTGGCAGCAGCTCCACCACAGCAAGCTCTCTCTCACCTTCAGATCTTGTCATTGTCTCTCCCTGATTTTGTTTTGGGGTCCACTGTTGTCCATCACCTAACACTTCCTCGCCTTGGTTCTGGAGGCAGGATACCTCTTCTGGGCCACAGCCCAACTGCAGCTGCACCGTGACCTTGATGCCAGCAGTGCCTTGTCGCTGCTCCTGGGGCTGTACCTGTACAGTCACGTGTGGGAGAGACGGCCCCGGGCCCCGCTGCTGTAACTGCACCTGCACAGCCACTGCTGGGGCCTCCCACCCCGGGCGTGCCTCCGGAGGCTGCACCCGCACAGTCACCTCTGGGGACTCCCAGCCCTGGCCCACGCTCTGAGGCTGCACCTTCACGGTCACTTTTGGGAGCTCCCACCCTGGCTCTGTTGGTTGTGGTCCCATGTTTGGGGCCATGGCTCCTTGCACGGGCTGCCCCTGTGGCTGCACATGGATACCATTCCCTCCCTGGGGCTCTTGAGCAGAGGGCAGTAGCTGTGCTGCCATGGGATGGTCTCCTGGCTCCAGCTCTACTGGTGAGCAGAGTTGCTGAGTTCCTTCTGGGCTTTCATCCACCTGAACCTGTTCTTTGACCACCTCTTGAGGCTCAGCTCCTTCTGGACTTCCATTCATCTGAACCATCTCTTGATGCAGACTCCTGCACAACTCCCGTTTTATCATCTTTATCTTACAACACCAAAGCTTTCTTCTTCTAAGCTGGGGATTCTCCAAGATCCTCCTCCTCTTTCTTTGGGGCTTGAAGTACTTTTTTAAAGAAACTGGGGAAAAAAAAGAGAAAAAATCCCAGGGGTTATTAAAGAAAATATTTCTTACAATAGTTCAGTTTGGGTTCAGCTCTGCAGTTGGACTCACTATGGGGAGCTTCAACCCGGTCAAACAGCTCAGTCCAAAAACCTGTGGAGAGCTTGAGTGAAGATTGAACTACTGCTTCTAGTCTCTACACGGTGGTCTTGACTTCTGCTCTTGCCCTGATTAGGTCTCCCATGCTTTAAAGCACGAGTACACCATCTCACAGCATGCAGCAGTACAGAGACAGAAGCCTTATCAAGGGACTGCAGTGTGTTGCCTACAGGTACTTACTCACAGATTCAGAGAATAGCCTGAGCCAGACTCAGAAGCTGAACACATACAGAAACAAGATTGCCAGTGAAGCTCTGGTCTCTTGTAACTGCAGCGTGTTACCATCTAATCAGACCTCTACACAATACTATTTTCCTTCCCATGCATATTTTACAGCTTTTTCTACAGCAAACTTCTGCTTCATCCTCATTTCTCTTAACATCTCCCATTCAGCCTGGCTCATTCTCTTCTCCTCTTCAGTAAAGTTGCAGAGGAAGATGTTTTTCTCATCCATACCGTTTGGATACAAGCAGTGAAGGCACTGAAAGAGCAAAGGGATTTTTTTTTTCCTCCTTGATTCAGAGGCAAATTCCACAGAAGCCCCAAAAAACGAGAACATTTCTTCTTTAGTCAGTGCAGCTCAACAGAAACAGCACTTTTTAAAGAAGATGTCTAAGCAAATGAATTCTACAGATCAAACAGGATTCACTTGTATGAGAAAAATATTTCAGACCCCAGATTATGACCTGCCTTGACTAAGTCCTTCCAAGTCATGGCAACACTGAGGGGTTTTTCCCCTGAAGCTATAAGAGGTAGGCAGATATATTTTTTATAAATCTGCTCTCCAAGACAACCAAAATGTTTGTTCAAATTTTGCAGGAAAACTAGATCCCTTCCCACCCCCACAAAACCCACAACCATGAAAAAAGTCAAAACTAAATAGAAAAAGTGTAAAAAAATTGACACACAACCTACATATTTTAATGTTGGGCAATCCAAAACAGAGGTAGTGCAATTATCTCCTTATTAAAAAAAAAAAATCAACAAAACCAAATTATTTTTGTAATGGGCTAAAGATGAAAACCTTAAGAAACTCATATTGAATTCATATGAAGGCTATTATATGTTCTTTCCAGAATCCAGATGCTGGCACATTGTTCCATAGAATGCACTAGTTTGAAAAAGGACATTTTAATGCTTGTATATATTTCACATGTAATTTCACTAATCAGATAGCTACATTACTTATATTCTATTATGCTTTAAGAATTTTGTTGACTGTATGTCAAAGCTAAAGGCTTAAAGAGACTAATAAAGATTTTAGAAATGTAAGAGGCCAAATGCTTGTGGAAGTAGACCAGTCTTACCTCTCTGGAGGCAAAGCACTGTGTTCATAAACTAGCTATAAAATCAACTATTACCCATGATATTTGTGCCTGGACTCCAAAAGAAGATACTGTCCTTCTGGAAGAGTGTTTAATCAGAGATATGAAGAATCCCTGTTCAGCTCAATGATCCCTAATACAAGGCATGATCTGATGTAGTACTTTATCCTGAAACAGCATGAAACTTAGTTTCAAACATCTCTCTGACATCAGGTTTGACAAAAACAAGCTCTGCCATTGCTTTCATGTCTTCACTGTCCAAGTGAGAAACTGGAAGAAAAGACCAATATTGAAGTCTCCCAGAGAACCCCTTTCAACCATGTAAATGCTGTAGAACACATGCTTTTTTAAAGTAGTTGTAATGGGACATAAGCTCCGAGACACCATTACACTCCTCTGCCCTCCTCACAGTCAGGGTACTTGAGAAAGTAAGCTCTTTTTTCTCTTTCAGAAGTCATTATGTAAATTAAGCCTCAAAGCTGTGCAAAACCTTGGTAGGTACCTATTAAAATAGTGCAGTCAGATTCAGAGAATGCAGCATCTAAATGTGCTGTAAACAAGTATTTAGATGCATGTAGGTGACTCAGAAAGTTTCATGCACATAGAGTCACAGGATTCATGCCACTAAAACATCATAATCCCCAGTGAAGTCTTTGTCCTACTGGCAATGTGAAGCTGAGGCACAACACAAGTTTAAACAAACCCTCTCTTGCACTCGGCCTAAGCTGCTCAGTGAGAAATGATTAAAACAGGTAACAACTTGTAACAAGCTGCCCTGGTGGTGGACATTTGTTGTTAGATTTGTTACGTTTCTCCACCCTGAAGTAATACTTAAAAGCATGGTGTCTCTTGCATTTGTGCCTGCACAGCAACCTTCAGTAGGGATTTCACAGACTGTCATCAACATGGCAAAGACAGAAATGCAACAGCTCAGGTTGAGTATAGAAGAATCACACAGATAGAAGCACCAGTGCCCTTTACAAGACAATGGACTATTTTTAAAGTATTCAATACACAGTATCAAGCAAGTCTCATCAATTTCACACAGTTCTTTCCCTGCACTATTTCGCTCTTAAGCCTGTACTGCTTTATATGCGCACATCTCCCACAAAACTTTAATTTGATAATCCCACCACCTAAAACCAGTTAGAGTTGCAGCTGTTACCCAGCCATCCCTACACTATTTGCATTGTGTGGCCATTTTGTGGCTGTCATCAAATTGAAAATTAAGGGCTCAGGATTTATCTGCCTTGACACAGTACAACCTAAACTCAGTTTAACGAAGTGGCAGCATTTTGGTCCTTCAAACACGTCGTCACCTGTGTAAAATAAAAAGTGGCTGGAGATCCTGAGTGCTAGAAGCATCCCAGAGAGCCCCAGGCTTCCCCCAAGTCCCCCCTCCAACTGTTACTCTGAGCCCTGCCAAGCCATTTAGCCCAGGTGACAACATCAAATACTTGTCCACCCACAGCAAGGTCCAGTGCAAGATGGGCAGCCAAGAGCTGAACACTGCAGTCTGTACAAATAGGAAGGGTTCCTACCCCTTTTGCACTGCCCTTAGGAGGTCCTGAAAAAAGCAGGAAGACCACCCACCTGCATCCAAAGCATTTAAACCACGAAGAAAGCTCTTTCTTCAAATAAATAGTTTGTTCCACTTTCAGCCTTTTGACAGACAGAGCTCATGCAGACACTTGTATCTCAGCCAGCAGCTCTGAAACAACAAACGCACAAGCTCCCCCCACCCTCAGTCCCATGCCAAAGGCTGGAAACAGATACTAACTGTGCCTAACCCTTGGTCAAAAGGGTCCAGAAACATCCAGAAGGAAAGCTAACCTGTCTCATGAAGATATAGGCAGCATTTGGCCAACCACCTGTCTTTGCTGCTTCAGACCTCAGTCTGATGCTTCTCACCTCCTCAATCTCAGAAGAATCCCAATGTGGATGACAATACAAAATTCAACTCTACTGCTCTAAACTTTAATTCTAGTGCAAAGCAATTCCCTTTTGCCCAGCTGACTGCATTGCCAGTATTAAGCTCCCATACCCTAGAGAAACCTTGGAAGCCAGGCAACATTCGCTTTTACCCGGAAATAGATTTTGTGCTCCATAGAACTGCTGCAGGAAACTGCCGAGTGGGTAACACTGCCTCGGCGTCTCTGAAGGGTGATGTTGGAGTCTGCTACAGCCACTCTGATGCATGCAAAACAGCCTCTCTGCACAGAAAATAAGCCGTGAGAACAGCTTTTACGCAGTTCTGCTTCATCAGATAGGTCAGAAACTCCTCAGCTGCGACAGTGACATGCAGGTTTGCTGGCACTGGTCTGGGAAGACCAAAAAAGTCTATTTATGGGCCTTGCTTTCTGAACAAGTCTCTCCCTTGCTACTAAGTTGCAGGAGAGCAGGATGCAGATGCAGTTCACTAGCTGAGGGGCAGACTTGCATCCCAGGTCCAGAGAGGCTGCTTAGAATGCTGGAGATAAAGGGAACATTTACCAGGTCCTGGCTAAGCATAGACACACACCTACTGTAATAGTTCACTTCTTGTGTTTTGCCCAAGGTCTGAATGGCTTCCTGGGCCTTTGATACTCCCCCTGTTCCTCTTCCCAGTAAAGCTAACAATTTACTGAAGCAATCTGATATACACGAAGCAAAGAACATTTCCTGCAGCACCCAGGTCTTTTCTCTAAGCAATACTGCCCTCTGGCAACCCATGCCTAAAACATCCACCTCATCCTGCCATGCTGGAAGGCTGTAGTTATACAAATTACTTCCCTCAGTCTTAAGATACGATATATTTATACGGTCATCAGGTGTTATTTCTCCCTCTCCCACCTCCCCAAAATAACTGCATTCTTTGCAGAATGGACATCTCAGATACCTGTTTTTCCTGCTAAGATGCCTTTTCAGCATTCAGCTACCACAACATTAGAGAAGAGGAAGAAACAGGTCAACGAGCCTGCCACAGACACTCTTAGAAACAACACTTCTATATGAAGTTGCATCATCTAAGTTATCACATTGCCACAATTTCTGTTCATTTTATGCCCTATCAATTATAACTAAATTAAGTTAGATCAAGAGAAAGCACATAGAAATTATTGGGCCTGAGCTTCTCCCTCTTACCAGTTTATTGCCCCTTCATAAGTGTGAAATTTTGTTGCAGTTGATGAGAAATAGCAGCAAGAAGAGAGGAAACAAGTTTAAATACAATCAGAAATCATCTGTGCAATATGCTTTCAGATAGACAATTGTTTCACTGAGATGTATTTGACCCTGTCTCATCGTACCTTTAAGGTTTAATAAAGGGGTAGGAGGAAGGATGAAGGTGGGAGAGAATATAGAGCTACAGTTGATTAACCCATAATAGAGAATGGTTGATTAACATCAGTGTTCCATGGTCTGTACCTACACGTTTCTTCAGTCTAAACCTAAACCCTTTAGACTGAAGTAAATCCTTCAATTGCCTTATTTGTGTGTAACATTATCTGTTAATCAAGAGGCACAGAAGTTCCAGAGTTTCTTGATGCGTTCATTTATTAGCTCAATTTTCCCACTATAAAAGTGGGAAAATGAGGCAACTCACACCTCTCAAAACTGATACCATATTTGGTGATGTCTATTTTTCTCTGACTAGTCACCAAAGTAACCAATGAGCATTCCAAAAGCAGTATTCCAAACTGCTATTTAACAGTAGGCCACTAATCCCTTACCAAGACTAAATTTAAAGGGTTTATTCACCCACAGAGGTGAAGCCAAGGAAAAGGGTTGGAGGGTGAAAATAGGAGATATGGGAGCTCTGAAATGAACAATATTTATGTTTGGTGGAAAGACATTAGAGGCAGAAGCAGCACCCTTCATAGGAGCAACATATACTTCACAAAGCTACTTTTTCCTTAGAGGTTCATTAGGATTCCACACTTTGTCAGACCACACTGAATGAATTGTTCCCAGAGTACAGATGAAAGATAAAAAAGGCTTGACTTGTATTTAATGATCCACCATTACCATATCTGTGTGTGGATAGAGTTTCAGCATTTAGCATGCAGTATGCAGATAGTAGTGACTACAGTGACTTAGAGACCACCACTACCTGGTGGAGAAGGAAAGCTGACACCACTATTCCTCTGAAGAGGAATGCAGTTATTAGCTTTTCAGTGATGGTGTGTAGCTTGTTTTATTAGCCATTGTTTAAAGCACTATAATTAGAAAAAGTGTTAGATATGCAAGATAAACCATCCTCCCTCGAATAATACATGCTCCCCTGCGAGTTATAGTCATTATACATCGTGTTAAAGAGGTTTTGTAGAAGTTTCTTTACACTGACTAGAACCTTACAATCATTGTGCCACTTTCACATTGCAACAAAAAACCAATACATCCATAAAATGTGTCCCAGTCATTGCTTTTCCTTATGAGGATCTCTGAGCAGCTATTAAACAGCAATTATCTTGGATGCTGTACTAATCTTTTAGGTGTAACAGAGGCAGATATTCTGTACATTGTCAGCTGGTTCAATTGTAGTCCCTGCTGCCCCTCTTCCCCTTAGCCCCAAGTGAAGCAGAAATCAGTTAAGGTATGGTTCATCTGGCCATGGTAGTCTGCATTTCAAAGTGCATCTTTATGCTCCCTAGAATGAAACAAGAGTGTTACCCAAGATAAGCTTAAAATGATTTGCATAAGATAATCAGCACACACTCAAGATTACTTTGATTTTTGGTAGGCTTATCATTTATGCAAACAAACATCATTCTTTAAAAAGGTAAGATTCATCACTTCTGATACATGAGGAGCTAAAATACCGAGACTGAAGTTATAATTAAAAAGGATGATGTTACAAACAATTAGCTGCTCTCCAGCACACTTTGCAGGTATGTCCTGACTTCATTACTCCTTCACAAAGGCAGCACCAAAGCCCCCCATTAAACTGACAAGTGAGAGGCCTAAACTCAAGACCGATTTGAAAAAAACCTGTTCTGGTAACCCCTCACTTGGGCAGAATCTTCAGGTCAAGTCCTCCACACCTGGACACCCTCAGCTGCCACCAGTTCAGCCAGACCTGCCAGTCCCATCACCCTTTGGCACCAGCACTTCTGAAGCACCCATGGGCTAAGTGAACACCACACAGGAGGAACATCTCTGGCACGAGTGCTTCTGCCTTTATCTGAAAGCACTTTTTGTGTGCAAAGGCAGGGCTTAACGGTATCAGATTTATAAAGCTTACAGCTGTGGGTTTGTGACAGAATAGTCCAGGTATTGCCCCCTTACTCTATCACAATTTCTCATTACACTTACACAGGTTCTATTATCTCAGCAATATTTCACAAGTCAGAATATTTTAAATGTCTGCTTTCCAGCTATCAATTAAGGAGACAATCTTTAATCCAAAATACAGTGCATTACATCACCTCAGTCTCTGCTTATGATGGTTTCCTGCAGTATCCAGCCGGAGTGACTGTCTGCAGTCTAAGGGATTCACTCAGTAAATTAATGGCTCTTCTAAGTACCTTATAACCACTTAGAAAAGCAAATATGGATTATTTGTTCCTTTAAAAAATTTATTCTACAAGCATACAAGTCTCCATCTTAAGTGACTGAGTATCCAACCTTGGAGAGAGAGAATACTGTATCTGAACAGCTAAGTCCTCACTACTTTTAATTTATATGCAGATTTCCAAGCCTGAGCATCCAAGCCAGTCACTGTCA
This sequence comes from Daphoenositta chrysoptera, assembly GCA_013397915.1. Lineage (NCBI taxonomy): Eukaryota > Metazoa > Chordata > Aves > Passeriformes > Daphoenositta > Daphoenositta chrysoptera. Next base: position 46,864 of record VZRO01003091.1, read on the forward strand.
GATCCTTAGCTCACACCTGTCTGAAGCCTTGCTAATCAGACAATTACACAAATACTACTCAGACAGGAAGAGTGAAAGGACTCAGTCTAAGACAGACGTTCTTTAGGCTCAGAGGGTACAGGCAGAACACAGTACAGCCAGGGTATCTGCCAGCTGTGCAGAAAGTGCTGCAAGAGAGTGTCTGACCAGCACAGAACAACCAGTCCTTCTTCACCCACAGCAGCCTGGGCTGCAAGCAGGGCTAGGGGCAGGCATGGAACTGGTAAAGGTCAGCAAGCTCCTTTCCAGAGCAGCATACCTGAAGGACCAGAGAAAGCATCTCTCAAGATCATAAAAAAAAAAATAAATAAATCACCTCAACTTTTTTTTTTTTACTTGCTTGGAGACTGGAGGTCATTTTAGGTAAACAAAACTGCAAATATCCTTAAAGGAAATCTGCTCTTTAAATAAAGAATAAGAAATTATTTTAATCTTGAACTCAATTGCTAGACCTAAAACTTGCCAAAAAACCAGTAAGCCGCTGGTTTTGATACTATAAATCTGGTTTGTACATATAGTATAAACAGAAACATATTAGTTATGCAGAATTCATATTATCATTAAAACTACACTTTTGCTATTTAAACAAGAGTTATAAGTTGGTAGCTTAGGTAGTTAATTTGCAAAGAAATATCTTTCACTTCTTTATTGAAGTGTTTGAAACTCAGCTTTCCGTTCTTCTGTTCAAGAAACATAATATGTACCTGACTGCAAACATGAATATTTTTCAATAAGAACCTGTATTACACACACACCTCCTTAGGAAATGTTTAAGCATGCTAAATAAAAATGAGCTTGTGTACTGGTGTATGTAAACAGAAAGAACATTGAGCCACAACTGGGATGATTTTTCTGCCATGTAAACACACTTCTGCAGAGTCACGCTCCTCTTGCAGTTCACCCTGCACTGAGGGATTGCAGATCTAGTCAGACATGAAAAGGTAATGTGTTTTGGGTTTTTTTTCCCCAGCCTCCCTACCTGTGCCCTCAAAGGAGAGCTCAGGAAAATCAGTATCTATGTACGGTCCAAGAAACTGCTTCTATTTCAATAAGTAGCTCACATTATGCATGCCTTCTGTCAGATGAACACAGATCCTTCTTCCAAAAATGATATAAAAGCATCTGAGCAGGGGGATGGAAACTGTGACGTAAGAGGCAGCCAGTGGAAAGACATATGGAGGCAGAGAAATCAGAAAGATATCAGCAGTTGGCAAATCTCCTCTTACATTTCACATCCACATGCTCACCACATTTAGACACAAAGACAGTATCTAATACTCCAGCACCAGAAGAGAGGCTGTTTCCAGCATTCTCCAAAGAAGCACATTCCAGTATAGACATAGCCCTGTACAGTACAACAATCCCACATTGCTCATCTGAATTTTGTATTTAAGCCAGACATAGTGACAACACACTGGACTGTAGCGAAATCACACAACATATTACTATTACAGCATCATGCAAGTATGAATCATCAACTTACATTTACACATTGCCTTTGTGTCCTGGGAAATGAGCAGAGCAAAAAGTGTTAGTGATACCTGACTGTCATCAAGAAATTTTCTTCTCAAATTGAAAAATAATTGTTGGGTATAAAGAAAATTGTTATCCCTGAAGCATCTCCCTGTATTCACTCTAGTAAGATGATACTAATGAAGTTATGAAAGTTTTTTCTGTGTTTTAGTCTGGCTTAGTTTAGGGTTTGTTTTAGGGGCTTGGGGAGATATTTTTGTTTGGGTTTTTTGGGGGGCTTTTTTGGTTTGTGTTGTTTTGTTGGGGGTTTTCTTTGTTTTTTGGGTTTTTTTTTTTCACTTGGTTTTGTTCTTTTTGTGGGTTTGGGTTTTTTTTTTTGTTGTTTT
>VZRO01003091.1:48775-93416 GCA_013397915.1 Daphoenositta chrysoptera
GGGTTTTTTTTTTTTTTTTTTTTTTTTTTTTTTTTTTTTTTTTTTTGAGGGGGATGGAGGATTTTTTCCTTAGGGTTTTTTGGTGGGGTGGGAAAGGTGTGTGCAGGGGTGGGTAACTGGACATATTTTCACCTGCATTACTGCAATATGCCAATTGGAGAGAGTCAAGAACTACTGCTTTCATGCCACAAAACACATACCGTAACATACTTTTACCAACGCTCTTTGTGGTGCTTATGCCCTTTTGCTTAGGAGAGAAATAAAAGTAATTTCCTTCAATGACAACAAAAGAGCTGAGAGCAACCTACTCCCAGCTATCACTATGAAAGCTGTACTTAGACTGGTAATCTAAAAAAAAAAAAAAAAAAAAAAACCAAAAAAACCACAAACCTATTTTGTCCTGGTTTCTCTTTTAGCAGGATAAATTGGGCTGTAATGATCCCTCCATGTATAGCAGGAAGTGACTGCCCACAGCACCTGCAGCAGCAGCCTTGGGATGGGTTACAGAGCTTGCAGCAGGACATGGCAGAAAGGGACCTCTGACTGCCCCCCAAGAAGCTGCCACAAGGAAATGAAAGTTTGCAGCACAAATTTAATCTGCTACTTTACGAAGTTCTATTAAACCACACAATCTATCCAGCCTTACAAGTTATAGGATCAAACATTATTTTGGACAGAGTTCAGTTCTGTACTTAGTTATCCAACTTAATGTGATCTGCTGCTGCTGAAGGTTGGTAAATGCAGAGCTTTTCTCCTTTCCATCACTCAATTTTTTTTTTTTTTTAAAGCAATACATTGGGACAGCCCAGGTAACATATCTTTAACAATGAATTCCCAAACGTGACAGCAAAAAGACGACCTCTCACTGCAGCCTATTAACCCTATTAACTAAATTCATGGGTAATTATCAGCCATAACGTGTTGAGAGCTCTCTGCTTGTTGGACACAGACAGAATTTCTTAAGCATCCATTAAGAAGCTATTAAGACACACACAGGCACTTGAGTACAGCAGGAACAAATTAACTACTTTGATATATTTTGTGATTGTTGTTGGGTCTTCAAAGAAATGGCAATCCTGAAAGATAACTTTTCCATGATGAAATCTTAATTTGCTTGGATCCTCTAGGGGAGGAACAACAGCTCTAGGTATGTATTATGCAAACATTTCTTACATGCTGTGCTTGTGCAGCATGTCAGAATTATTGTAAGCACTTACTACCCTCATATTCAAGCAAAATTAACATGGCATAAACATCTTAGAGACATTGTAATTTTCTATAGCTGAAGTGCTGTTGTGCACTTTCAGGCAGGTCAGAGATGCCCAAAGAAGAGGCAGCTTTTTTGGTCAGTTATCTCCACTTCAAATGTGATGCCAACATACAAGAGGATGGCAGAAGCAGAAAAGAAAATGCAGAGCACTTGCTAGATGAGATACTCCAGGGAACAAATAAATGGGGATTCTTGAAATGTCAAGCTTGTTTCTGTAGAAGTTCTAACAAGGCTATTACTCAGAAGCATTCACAGGAAAAGAAAATATTACCTAATGCTACAAGATAAGTAATTGTAACATATTTGTGGAATGCACCTTCATATGTATAGGCTCACACTTTCTTCAGAAACCGCTTTGAGTTCTGTTCAGTCACTGAAAAGAGAAACCATGCTATACTTAATTAGCTGCTCAAATGAACTATAAAGAGGGTATTTGCAGGAGTTATTTTGTCTTATTATGGATTTTTAGGAGGCAGTAATTCACCTTTCTATATCAAGAAGGAGGCAGAAGAGAGAGTACATAAGGCTATAAATACTATTAATTGCAGAGTAAGGCACAATATCATTAAGAGTTATGGAAACGGTTCCATCTCCTTTATTCCTTTTGCATCTGACTATCAAGTTCAAGATAAAGAGTAATTGAACCATCCCATCAAAACCCTGGTGTGGATTAAATCCTTGCCAAGAATGAGCTAGCATTGATTACTTATAAGAGCTAGCAGTTTTAGAGCCCATTTAGAGGCATAGAATAAACCCAGAACCTCAGAAGTTGGGCCTTGAATGAGCAGACAGCTGTGCCACCAGCATGAAGGAGACAAAAGCATATGATCAGTAGCTTCAGAAGCAATTCAAATAGATCAAGAAGAGACATCAACTGTAGTTGATCTATTTAAATTCATGAGATCATATTTGGAAACATGGAAGAGAGCTGCAGGAATAATACATCTCTTTGAATTAAGTCTTACAGAAAATTTATCTTTTGATAGTCTGTCTTAACATCTCAAGGCAGACTGACACCATAACATGCAACATCAATAAAAGGAATAAAGAACACCACAAAAACTAATGATTAATAAAGGAGCTCTGAAAAAAATGCTCTGGGTTGGGAGAGGGCTGGGTTTTTTTGAATCAAACACTATAGCAACAAGAATCTTTAGTTACAGCTTGTGTACATATATATATATACACACTGTATGTGTGTGTATATACATACATTTTTGTAACCTAAACATGCATTTTACTTATACAGACTGCTAATATGTGTCAACATAAGAGTATAAATCAGATAGCTCTTTCCTTAACTGTGGATACCCTTCACACTGTATATCCATACATTCCTTTCAGCACTAAAAGGATCCCAAAAGCAAGGAAAGATTATCTAGCAGAGAACAGCAAGGACTTATCCCTGTTAGCAGTCTGCAGAGGACCCACAAATCCACTCTGCAGATCAGAGCAAGCAACTTAAGGAAGCAATTTTCCCCTCACAATATCCCCCTTTTGGCTTCCCAGATTAAGATATCTCCCAAGGCCATGCTCTTATTAAAGCTGTTAGAAAGCCTAAAGAAAGTCACAGCAGACTTAGTGCATAGCTAAGTGGAAGAGAGGCAAATTGGATTTAGGACAGTTATTCCATAGGTGGAAAGGAGCAACAGCCACAGAGAGCCTCTTGGGACAGCAAGACAGACCGAGCAGCCAGTGGTCAGCAGGGGACAAGGGCAAAGGGATCACCCCTTCTCAGGGCACCTCACCCAGGCAGCGCTCCCCAGCCCCTCAGCAGTGTTGTAGAGCCACCAGACCCCCCCAGAGGTGATGAAATGCTCTCAGCTCAGGCTACCACCCCTCAGGCACACTGCTAAGTACTCCCATGGCAAGGCAGACCTGCATCACCAGGGCTCATCTGCACTTCTTGGGCAAACAAAACAGGAGATTTGCACTTCAAAGCTACCGACCTGGCGTTGTTCCAATAAACACCAAGTTCATATTCAAGCTGTTATCAAAATCACATGCCAGACCCAGAGGACAACCTTAAGGCTGAGAGAAACTTTACTGTCCTGTTTCTCTGAAGAGCATTATGACAGCAAATGTTAAAGCAGAAACAAAAATAATATACACAAGTTACAAAGAAGTGGGACACTTTTGTCATTAACTATTCCCAATGGTGGCAGCTGATTAGGCCTATAGACACTTGGTAACAACCTTAGATTTAGGTTATTATTCAAGCTGCATGCCTTTGAAGGCCTATTAAGGGCAATAACAGAATAGCTCAGCACACTAAATAGCTATATCTTAGAGGATCAGGTTTCTACAAACATACATTAACTGACAATTTGATGCCTCAGGTCAGTTTGCTCCAAGGGCAGACATCAGTTAAAAAAAATGAAAATTACAATTAAATAAAAGGAAAAAGAAATAATTTTTATAATAATTTTCCCCCCGCTAAGGAATGGGATACAGATTCAGTTCAAACAGACTTGCGTTTTGCTCCTCTTCAGTTTTCCGATCACTTTATCATCACAAATAGACACAGCCAAAAAAAACCCCTAAGAACAGAGACTTAAAATAGGGTATGTATAAACAATTCATAATTCAAATTATAGCAGACTGCTGCCTCCTGCTATATAAGCCAGCACTAATGGACAGCACTACAATAAGTTTTATACCTCAAGGAGCACATTTCAAAGGGAGATCTCCTTAGAAGTAAAAACAGGGTCATAAGGTACAGTACAGAACCATCATAAAAAGCCACAATGCAAACATGCTGAGCAATTAGATTTTTCTGCCTATAATAGCTACATTTTTACCCTCACTAATATCAAATTAGTTCAGACCACACCATCCCCTCTCCTCTCTCCCAGCCCACAAAGACCTATTACCCTTAACTACCTTTAAGCACATCAGCAGAAGCCATAACTTGCCATTTCTCTGTGCACAGCACATTTGCTTAACCAACTACAACTCTTCAAATGGCACCCCTATAACCATGAAAAGAGTTATAAAGTAAAATTTAACCACCTATTAATTTACCCACCTGCTGATAACAATACCAGCAGCTTACATAGAAGTCCTTTAAAGTTCTTTGGTCAGCAACAACTATGACCCTAGACATAAACCTTTTGACTAAAATTTTACTACCTATAGACAGAACACAGATGGTCCTGGGATGGGTTTTTATACCAAATCCAATTCACATGACTGAGGCTTTCTCATGAGTGTGACCCATCTGCACCTGTGGTGAATAAAGTGATTTAAACTGCAGCTGAACTACCACAAGTTACTGCTTGTCAGATAGAATTGGGAAGGCAACAGGGCAAACATTGATAGAGTGGAAATACCAAATATTTCCTCAATAGATTTACTGATTTGTCCTGTTTTCTTACACAGAACACCTGAGGATCTTGGACACTCTCAGGTAATCGTTAATGAAAAAATGACTGGGGCTGGTTGTGACCTACTTGTAAAAATCTTCTCCTTCAGCATGCTTTCTTTCTGTTTTATTGTTGCTCTGCATGTGCTTTGAAATTGGCTGAGAAGACACTCTTGGTGGCATTTAGAGATGAAGTTAAGTTAAGGTGTGTGTGATAAAGCTTTGCAGGCAATGTGGGTTCTTTAGCATGTTGCTTTTAAAGGAAAGGATCCAACTGATTTGAGCTGAGGCCTTTCCCACGTTTTTAAATGAATAAATTGCCTAGTGTTAAATATGTGCCCCTAAACAAGCAATATAATTAGATGAACAGTGAGTGTTTAGGTAATAATTCTTAGAAGAATAGCCTGACCTATGAGAAGGCAAGAAAGCTAAAGCAGGCATTGCACAACTTGCTGGTACTACCAATTGTACTTTTCTTGACTCATGCTTCAAAGGGAGAATGCAGATTACATTGCAGACACTATTGAGTCCTGTACTAAAATCACTATTGATAACTGTCTCCCTAGTATGTTAGGGCATCTGCAATTTTTTAATCATAAAAATTAGGCTGCACGTCATCGGATCACAATAACTAATGTCTATATAGAGTGCTGACAAGTATTTTATGAAAAACATTTTATTGGAGGTTTGCTATGGGTCAGGTGAAAGATGGATTGACCAGTAAAACAGGAAGATACTGAAATCTTTTTACACAATATATCCAGAAAACAAGGCTATTTTATTTTCCTGAGGAAGTCCAGTTACTGAGAGAATTTATCTGTAGTTGTGGGCCTAGCTGGTTTATGTGGTCACAGCTGGGTTGTTTTCTTTTTATCCTGATCCCTCCACTGGCTTTCCCTCTGGTTGTGGAGGAGTCTGCACCACCACCACTTAGCACCCTACTCCTTGCCAGAGACAAGGGGTAAGCACTGTATGGCCCATGTAATGTTCAGCACAGGCACTGGTGGTATAACCCTACGTGGTGAAGTACATCTTGAGGTAGTAGATCCTCATGGAAGGAAACCCTGGACCCTCATTGCTGGACCTGAGATTAAGTTCCTGCTGTTTGGAATGTGGCTGGCATGACCTTATCTCTACCAATGCCCTAAGCCAGGGCATCCTCCCCTGGTTCCCTGTTGGGGCAGAGTGGGGGACCCTGACCACCCTGGGGCCATACACGGGCTGTAGCTGTAATGGGGGATTGTGCAAGTGGGAAGCAGCCGTGTGGTGGGCTGTGAGTGCTGTCAAGGGTCATTCAGGTAGGTGCTTTCTTTAGTATTATTGCTTTGTGAAGTTTGGCTATTATTTTTTTATTGACTTTGTAGACAAATGAGTATTTGAAGCAAGCAAAGGTTTATCTGTGTCCCTAGTTCAGTCACAGCCCTGCTAATTGGTCTCCTGTAGGAGCAGACTAATGAAATTGGGTGCCTGCTGCATGGGCAGAAGGCACTCACAGTTTTGAGAGGCAAGAAGGGACAGCCTGGTGGGCAGTGAGAGGCAGTGATGTCCTGTGACGAGTTTCTGTATCAGAAATAGCCTACAATTTTCAAACGCTCCCAAGAAAGAAAAAACATATTCCAATGGCTTGTATGAATTTTTCTTTTTGTTTTATTTTTCTTCTTTTGTCCTATGACAAACATATTCTTGATTTTGGGCTAGATCTGTAATAAAATATTTTTATGGTTATCTAAATGGGTTGCTCCAGATTTTAATCACTCACTGAAGACTCATCGTTTCCCTGTTGTGAATGCTGTCACTTGAACAGCTGACTCAATTACATTTTCAGAAAGGTAGTTTTAAAAAAAGGAACAGTGTTGGAATAAAGTGCTTCCATTTCTCTGTGTTTTAGTTTAAATTAACTATGTAGGGTATCCTCCAGAAAACTATAATGATTAGCTGTTTTGTTGTGCTGTCTTGAAAATATCAGAACAATCCTTGCCCAGAGAGACTGTTTTGGTAGGAATCCCTTGCTTTTGTGTGGAGATTGCATGACCTTTAAAGATTTGATACCCTTCTCTACCATTTACAGATGCTGTGGTGTACATTTAATCTCAGGGATGTTAACCTTACTAAACTTTGAAGTGTAAAAATCTTCTGTTTACAGACTGGTCTCTCCTCAAAGGAAATTTTCGGGTTTCTGTTCATCTGGTGCCTGAGGTGGCATTTTTCTGTCCAAATCGGCCTCTGATGGGTTCTGGCTAGGATGATGTCAGCACTTTTGCTTAGGTGACCCCCAACTACTCATCTCAGTCCTCCCAGAAACGACTGATGGCAGATGGGCAGCGAGCTGTGACTCACAGTCTCTCTTACTGCTCTGTACTGGGGGCAGGCTTGATTGCTGCTCCACCAGCAGTCACAGCGCAGGACATGCTCCCTGCTCTAAGCTTAGGGATTTCTGTGTGCACAACACACGTGTTTGGGCATGAACCTGGACTTGGAGCTGCACCAGGTGCACAGCACGATCCAGCCATTGCTGTGTGCCCTGTGGAGACACGTTGCAGGGATGGGGATGTTGATGCTGAATCTCCTACGTATTTTCCCACCAAGCACTTGTGCAGGATGTGTAAAAGTGCAATTGAATTAGATGTCTCCTACCCATCGCTGGTCTTGATTTAAGCATCTGTGCAAGGAATGACAGAATTTTTTTTATATTTTCTAGCTTCTGGAAGCGGTAAGGGCCTACACAATAAAATACACTGGGGATGTATATAAAGCTAATGTAATTGCCAAGACAGAGTTAGGAAAAATTTTTCTAGCCCTCATTCCTTCACTCAAAAGCATGTTCGTTTCTTAATTACAGTCTTGTGAGATTATCCTTTAACAAGCAGCTGGTCTGAAACTTCCAGCCAGTAATACCTGGTATCTTTTCCTTTCTACTGTGAGTTCATGCTCACAGTACTCTTAATAGCATATTCTCTTGGAGCATAATTCTTTGTTTTGGCTAACTAGAGGAAAACCTTCATATATTTGTGTGTGTATATATCTATATATATATATAGATAGATATAAAAAATATAAAAGATCCTTGAAGTCTGCCATCCAGGTAAAAAGAGCCAAAAATCACACAGGAGATCTAATAGTTAATTTTTTCTTTAATGGTCTGTCTCTAGGAATATCATTCCCTGATTTTCTCCAGTTCCTAAAGAATAATTTGGCTGCCTGTGCAAGCTCAATTTGAGTGTGATTCCACAGCTGCAGAAACCCATTGATGTGTGGTAGTGAGCAAATCACTGCATTTTTTTCAGGGCTCAGCTGTTTAAAATATACTGAATGCAAAATCACTGGTAAGTTACAATGTGTTTTAATTACTCTAATTAAAGCTTCTGTAGTATGGCACAGTTCATGATATTTCATTGCAAATTATAGCTCATGTACCTACCATGGCAAGCAGGCGTTTTCCCTTATCTCTTTATTCAAAAACTAGGAAGAATGGGAAGAAACAAACTTTTCAAGCTAAATTGCAGACTAACTAGCTCTAGTCTTTTGACACATTTTTTAGCACCTCTACAATGAGACAAACATTTAAATTATGGGTCTAAAGAGCTTCATCTGATGGTAGGAGAATAAGAAATCCTTCCTTAGTCTTTGGTCTGTTTCTATTTTTATCAGGTTGACTATACCATACAAAAGGGTGCACTTAATATTGCTCGTCACACTGTATGTGTGTATGTATTGTACCATAACGTGCAGATTGCAAGTCTTTCTTCAGCAGACAGGAGCAAATCAAACTCATTAGTGGTAAGTAGATGTTAAACTAGTTTGGGAAGCGTTTATTTGGGGCTTTTCTATTAAGATGAAGACCAGCAGGGAGAATCTTAGAAAATGTTTTTCTTGCTTCACTGGATATATGTCATGGATTTCCTGGAGTGCCCGTTCCACGTTTCCTGTTAAAGTTCGAATTGCATTTCCTGTCTCAACATGGCCAAAGACAGGCCTGTGTAATTTAATGTTTGTTTCAGAGAAGTTCCAAGCAAGTGTTAACAGTGGTTTCCATCCAGCCTGGTTACAGTCACCCAGGCTGGGTATGGACTTCCCCATTGCTGCTGGATTTGATCAAGTGCAGCAACTGAGCAAAGCTGAGTGCCTGAAAGAAACCTCACAGCCACAAGGGATACTGTCCTGAAAGGCAGAGGAACTTAAAAGAGCTGGTTGACCTTCCTAAGCAACCTTCTTAAAGGGTAAGAAAGCTCTGTTTCAGTGCTCAAGAGAATGAACGTGTGTCAGGATGTCAGCTCGGCTGAGCGTGTAACCCCAGTGGGCTCAGGCCACAAGAGTTGGAGGCAGGGACAGACTATCCACGGGCAATGTACAGTTACCACCCAGAATTATTTCAGAGAGAAAGTTTGGAAAGGCAAGCACAGCTGGATTTGACACTGCATAGATGTGAACGCTATGAAGACAACCTTCTGTGAGTACTTCATCAGCAAAAGGAATACCAAGGAATACGGTACTTACTGCTGTCTAGGAGCAGACCAACTAGTGGCAAAGGGCATTGATAAGGGTTTGAATATCAAGGTCTTCTTCTCGTCACTCCTTATTAGCAAGGTTTGATCTCAGTCCCCAGTTTCTGCTCTTAGTAGCAGCATTTTGAAAAGAGAGGGACAGGAAATGAACATACATATCTCCACTGTGATAGAGGAGATTTGAATTCAAGGATGGAGCTGAAGGAGCTGGTCCTTGTCATGCCAAATTGCTTTTGGTGTTCAGGAGAGGTTTCTCATTACTGGGAAAAGAGGAGACTCATTCCCATTTTCAAAAAAAAAAAAAAAGGATAAACAGAAGAAACAACTATAGCCTGGTCAGCCTCACATCAGTAAGTAGGAACATTACAAAGCAGGTCCTTACAGAAGCCCTTTCCAAGTACACGAAGGACAGAACATCTTTAGAAACAACTAACGCAGATTTATCATGAGGAAATGGAAACTGATTGACCTGATTGCATTGTGCAGCAAAATTTTGGGGCTCTGTCAGTGAAGGGAGAGGAGTGGATGTTGCATACCTTTACTTTAGATTTTACTTTGACAGGTTCTTCCATAGTAAACTTGTAAAGAAACTGGGCAAACTTTGAGGATTCCCTACAAGGTAGACAGAAAATTGGCTGGACTTTCTTGACTAGCACTGTAATAGTCAGTCATTGAAAGGCCTGGCAGCCATGTACAAGTAGCATTTCTCAGGTATCACACTGTACCTTTATTGGTTATCTTGGATGAGAGGATGGAGTGTGCTTTTAGCAAATTGGTGGGTGATAGAAAATATGGGGTGGAGTAGCTGAAGGACTGAAAGACAGGACTCTTAAGCTGAGGACCCTCTGCAAGCTGGAGCAGTGGACTGACAGCAACCTCATGATGCTCAATAAAAACAAGCATGGAGTCCTGTGTGTGGGATGAGATAGTCCATCACATGATTTGGGGCGGACTGGCTGTGGAGCAGCTCTGCTGGATGGGACCTGGAAATCCTGACAGACAAGCTTAATGTGAGTCAGCCACATGTGTTTATGGCAATGGGAACCATCTGCACACATGCATTGGGGGAGCATGTGCTTCTTCCTTTCCTCTTGGCACTTGTGAGACCACATCTGGAGAGCTCTGACCAGTTTTTGTCTCCCCAATACAAAGAAATATGTGGACATGCTGGAGAATGTCACAATGATGTCTGGAGCACAAGACAGGAGAAGAGAAGGAAGTGGATTTTTCAATCTTAAAAAGCAAAGGGCAAAAAGATTAAATTGCTGCCTACAACCACCCATGAGGGTGATTACAGTGGAGATGGGGGTAGATTTAGCAGTACATAGTGACAGGGCAACAGAACATGCTGCAGCCTTTGTAAACCCCAGTGGTTAAACTCTGGAATAAGCTGCCCAGGGGGTCTGAGCAGACTCCATCCTTGGAAAATGATGAACATCAGGGCTTAATCTTTCCTGTCATAGTCCAAAAAAGCATGCAGAACATTTGCTGACGAACATCCATATAGCAAAACCTTTACATGTTATGATAGTCTCTTTGCTCTTGTCTTTCTCAGCTATGTCTAATCCCTTCATCCTTTTGACATCAGGCGTTTTAAACTGATTCTCCCTGGGTATCTTTTCTCTCCTTGGAATTCTGTTGGCACTTTGTGGTGTCCAGAGCTGGATACTGGGGCCTGACAACTGCTCCTAGGCACCACACGAGGTGGAAAAAAAAAAACAACAACCTGCTTCTTACAACTTAGGTACGATGCTTAGGTTACAAGATACAAAAAGTTCGTTTGTATTTTGTTAAAATAACATCACAACGTCAGCATGCATGCAGTTAATGATCAAGTGTATGAGCTAGGTCAGTTTCTGTAGTAGTGGTATTTGGCTGCATGGTTCCTACTCTGTGGGTTTTTACATTTCCTCTCTCTCTCCCCTGCAGTTTCATGCATTGAAATTAATTTTATGAATTTCAGGCAGTTATCTCTTGTTTTCAAAGGTGTAGAGTTTGGAGTTCCCTTTTCATAGTCCCCCAAATTGGCATTTGTTCCTACTGTGAGATGAAATTTATTAATATTGGATTGTGGCACTGTATTAACCACTACTCCAAATTTGTAGCTAACATCATGTTTAGTTGCAATAATAGACCTCTTCAGCACTGAGGGCAAATAACTAAAACCAAAAAAGCCCCAGCATTTCTTGACACTTTTAACTTGTTCTTCCTGAGTCTTGAAGTTAAGCTTTCTGGTTTGTTCCACAAATTTCTTTTTCAGAGATGCATTCTGAACTTTTCCTGTTCTCAGACCTTCTTTGTCCTCAATGAATATTCAAAGAGAATTGTTCCAAGATTACTTTGGCTTATTTCCCTAGACTCCTTCCTGGAATTTCAGCCATCCTGACAATTAAAATATTTTTAACTCTTTATGAGTATTAAATATGTTCTTCCAGATTATGGCCTGTGTCTTAGTCCTCTGTTTAAAATTGCATTAAATATCTGGCCACAAATAATCCTAATTCCAGGTGAGATACAGATCCAAAGCACACGCTCACTTTCACTAACCCTTAAAAAATCCCAACATAAAAATCACTTGTTTTGCAGATAACTGGTGTTTATATAAACAATTAAAACTGACTTGGTTCTCCCGGATCCTTCTTGCCTATTTTCTCTCTACAATCTATATTAAAAATGTAACTGTATTTCTTTTTGGCCTTTGATTTTTCTGTTTTGCCTCACAAATACCCTTCATTTCACATTGGTCAATGCTTAATCTCCACATTGATATTCAATTCAAACTGGACACTTCCTCACTGTTCCAGTACAGTCATTTACTAAAGCCTTTTCCAGAAAGTAATCTGACATAATGGATGTTTCACAAGCTTCATGTGGGCTGACATTACTGAAGCTGCGCTGTATGTTGTTAAGGTAGGAATTATGTACTTGTTTTCAAAACAAAAGCTTGCTCCTAATTTTTCAGGACAGAGATTTGGTCTAAACATTCATAACTGAGCCAGTTCTGCAAAAACAGTGACAAAAAAAAAAAATCCATGTGCATCCTAAATACTGAAATTATATATTTTTCTAATTCAGCATTCTGATTTGATAGTAAATATGCAAAAGCTATAAACAGGTATTGTTTAGGAATGTATTACTTAAATGCAAATGTTAATATGCTAGTATTTACATTACACTTCTTTCTATCCCCTGAACAGGTGCAGCGTAACAGCTAAGGACTAAAAACTGGTGGAAGGGAAATAGTCTGTCCTTCATGGCTAGCTTAACAGGAAGCAAAAGGAAATGGAAAAATAATCTTCATAGTTCTTATTGATCCCTTTATATTGTTACAAGCTAGAAAGTCAAGCTATTTATTGACTGAACTTTGGATAGCCACCTCTGATTAGCTCAGCTTTCATGAGCAAACCTTACAGTTCAGTGAAAATGCTGCATTCTGTCAGAAAGTGTAGGAAGATGTGAGGTTACAAAACAGATGTCATTTTTCTTCTTTACCAAATAAATTCAAAAATATTCAAGGTTAACCTTATCACAGTTGATGACAAAACAGAAGGTGTTGACATGTTTCTGAACTTACATTTTTCTCATTTGTATTGAAAAATGAGTTAAGATATTTGTCAAAGATTGACAAAATATAAACTCACTGAAAGGGAGATATTCAAACTATAAGAATTCTTCTGGATGAAGTCTGCTTGCTTACTGAAGTTCTCAGACCAAATGTAATGATGCTTCTACATTCATGTTGCATTTGGCAAACATACTTGCAGAGTAATATCACTTAAGTTCCAGCCTGGCATTCTCTGGTCTCAGAGGTTTTTCCCTGGAAAACTTTGAATTTACAAGACCGGCAAGTTTGGATTGTTCACTGGCAAACCAAAAAGGGCTGAAGGACCTGCTCTGGGGCACTGTCCTGTGCCATCCTAGGCAGAGTCTTTAGGTTCAGACAGGGAGGACAATGCAGCCCCTGATGTCTCACATTCCATAACTTCTCAGCAGTCTATAACAAACTCAGGAATAAAAAACTGCAAATACAGCTATGCGACTAAGAACAACCATGGTTATGTGTGTTTCCAGACCTGTTCCATGGAAGGAAACTTCTAACTGTCTGAAGACCTTTGGTCAGAAACTGTTCTGTGCTCCACATTCAGTGAAAACAGATCTCTAACACCCCTTTGCTGATGTGTTTGGAGAAGGTGGAAATTTTCTTCAGACTCTAGATCTAGAGGCAGGTGTAACCATGAACTTTTGAGCAAGACACATTAGCTAGGTGCCTGGCAACTTTAGCTTTACTAGAAATAGACATACTCTCATTTTCAAGCTTCTTTCTAGAATAGGAAGGCTCCAAAATATTACAGCTCAATTCAACAGGAATGAGAATAGAGGAAAATTGAACTTACTAATAAGTGGAGTAAAGTAAGGAAAAGCAGAATTAAGACTAAACAGATACCTTAAAGCATTCTCAAAAGACAGGGATCAAGTTTTCTTTTAAAATCCTATAAGCAGACACTTATAATCTCACATACCCAACTTTAGCTGCACAGAATAGATCCTGGAGCTAAAAGTTAAAGGCAGCTAATCTGTACTAGGTCTCTTCATGCTATTTTTCCACAGATTATCTGAAATACCAAGATGTCACTGCATTCTTTGGGTGATAAAAAACCACCATGGAGTTTAAAATCTAACCTTAATGACCATTCATATTGATCGAATTGGATAAAAAATTAAGGCCTAGGTATTTTCTTCCTCCAGGGGATGGAGAGTACCCAGTTCCTTCCCCTGGGATGATCAGCCATGGAGGGATCCAATGTGGCAGAATCACAACTTTTTTCCCTTTCTCCCTCTGGACCTGCAATGAGAGTGTACTATTTCTAATGCAAGCCCTCTCTTTGGAAAGAAATTCATTTCCAATTTATATCGCATCAGTTGCAGTGCTAGAAAGCACTGGTGGACTTTTGCTGGCATTTTCCTAAGCTTCTTAAATTCATCACGTCTTAAATCCAGTAGATAAATATTCACAGGATTTTTGGTTTAAAACTAGTCCTTTTGGGGTGCTTTTTATGAGCAAACTTATAAAAGTGCTGCCTGGAATGAAATGCAAAGTAACAGCATCTTGGATTAACAAACATCCATTTTAAAAATAGCTGCTTTTAATTACAGAGCTCTAAATCAAAAAGTCAGTGCAACATCAAGGGGTGCTTTTCTCTATTGAATGTGAACACTACTTAAAAGTGAGATGTCTTCTAACCCTTTAATTTACACCTTCTAGAGATGGTTCTGAGTCACACTTTTAATTTCTCCCTATTTTTTCCTCCATGGGTTGCAAAACACATTTCAAAGCCTAGAATAAGTGAAGAGACCTGATCCAAAATTCCTTGGCAAACCTCCCTCCTATTGTGAAGAATATTGGCTGCCAAGAGTCCAAGACTGAACTCTGTAAGGACAGAGTTTTTCCAACACTCCTTGGTCACTTCAAATACCTTTTAATAATCTGGTCTTTGTATATCAGGTGGCTGAAATGTTCCTGTCTGTATTGTCCCACAGCAGCACTCCTTTATCCCTCATTTGGACATTTCAGAAAATTAGAAGAATGCTTGGTTTCTATGTGGCTTTTGTACCCAAAACAGAACACTCATGTGCCCCAAACTCACAAAGAAGAGAAGGATTGCATTAAATGTTACCACCATTGAGTCCTGGTATGCCTCCCAAAAATGTAGTGGAAGACTATTATAATTATGTAAAACTTTTTACAAGGCTCACAGTGTTGCTACCACAACACTGCTTCTGAGATGAATGAGATGAGTTTCATTCACAAGAAAGACAAATTTCATTCAGGTATTTGTTACATCCTATTGATGACTTGTAGCTTCTGGTATGTCAGTTTTTATCTTAGCTAATGGAAAAAGCATTTCTTGACTATGACATTATCTGAAGGCAATTTACTCGAGAGGTGCAAAAGGCAAGTGGTGTGGTGGGTGATTACCAATGTTCTGACAGTACATGGTTTGGTATAGGGGAACATTTATTAAACAAACAATGTTAACTTGACCTAAGACTGAAGTTTGATCTCTAACAGGAAGACCTATCTAATGATTAAACCATGGAATTAGGCTGTTAGGACCATAGCTAATAAAAGCCTGGGGTGCTTATAACTGGGATGCTGCAATTCTTCACTCTAGACACATGCTGACCACAATGAAATCCAAGGACCGAGGAAGATGATTTAAAGCCACTCACTGAGAAAAGAACTGCTTACAGCCAGCCCAAGGAAAGGATTAATACAGGAGCAAAGGCTGGACTCTGACCTCTTTCGAGGCTAGGTGCCTGAGGGAAGCATATGAGGTGATTCACAGCTGGGCAAGATTCACTGAACCAGAAGGGAGGCCTTAGGGAAGCTGACTCCACTTTTCTTAGCTCTGTGGTACACAGCTGAGAGCAGGCAAGTTCTGCTTTTGGAGGGCTGTTTTGCCCTGGGCAATCACAGAAGAGTTAGAATGACCCCAAGACCAGAGACTGAAGATGAATGGGGATCCCCACCCCAGCAGGGCTGTGATTTAGAAAGTGAGGTACTGCCCAGGAGGGTAGGCTCTGTTGGGAGAAGAAGGAAAAAGGAGCGTCACTGGTTACCCCTTGGCACAGCAGGTTGATTTGGCTGGAAGGATGGGAGCACATAATGCTGCCACTCTTTCTCTCCCCTACCTGTAACACAAGTCTTTAAGCCTTAGAGAAGCCATCCTCCTGCAGTGACCTGATAAGTTCCCAAAAACACTTAGCCCAAGAGAAAGGAAGCACGGTTAGAGATTACTGTTTAATGTGTTCTGATCATTCTTTAAATTTTTTTCTGTAGCCAAATATACAGCCTTTAACATGAGCTACAATGATTACATTAAAGCCAAGGAGAGAGCTTTGGAGTTTAATAAAACCAGATTTAAAATATGCAAATTTGGTGAGAGTTTTTCAGAGTGGGTTTAGAAATAGCTGTCAGAATGTCCTTACAATCTGTGGTATGGTGTGGCATAATGAATTTGGTGCCACCACGAAATTTTATATACTGAGGCCTAGATAGTTGAAGAAATTTATTTAAACAGTCCTATGAATGCAGAGGGGGCTTGGGATGAGATTCAGCTGCCTAAGCTCAGATGGGCAGAGCCCTTTCAGGTGCCTGATGGTACCCAAAGGATCTGCATGACATGACATGGTCCTGCCATGCAGGAATCCCATACTCTGCTGGAAAGGCCGCTGAGGAGGACACCCTGTGGGAAATCCAGTGAACTCTGAACATCCATGACAAGGCACTTGAACCACTTTCTCAGTTTTTGGGGCACTGTTTGCTGCAGGCACAGAGATGCCCACGTGGGCCCTATCTGCTCAGCCCTCGCTGGGGACTTCTATATCCCACTGCATTTTGTGGGGGAAGACAGTCACAGTGGGTAGTACCCGTGTCCAAATTCAACACTTTTCAAGGGAGGAATATTTTTTTCATTCTGATCTGGGAAACCTAAGTGGAATTTGAATCCTAAAATTGTATTTTATTATGTGTTGATAAAGCACTGCAAAGATTTTCAGTGCTTTATTAAAGGTTTTTAATATGCTTGATTGCATATATCCCAGCCAAAATCTTCTCCATCCTACATAGGTATTTATCTCAGCTAGCAGATTTTGTTTGCTCAGATCCAAATTAGAAAGTATTTAAAGCAGATAGCACATCTCTAAAAATATACTGAATTTACAATGAAGCTTTAACATTCTCTTGCTGAATTTCACACATCTCATTTGATTTCTGAAAAGAAAAGGTAAACACGGAAATTTTCTTCACTAGTTCTCATGCACTGCTTGCAACAATAAAAGAGGAATAGTTCCTATATTAATAGCATATGTTTTAAGTAGAGAACAAATGCCCATTCCCTTTACAGGCAAGGAAGTCAAGTTTCCAACTGCAGTTAATGCCGTGTTTTGTTCTATTTATTGATAATGTAAGCTTCTATGCAAATTGAATGGCTGCTGTTCAGACCCAGTTGAATACAACAGGGGAGGATGGAACCAAATTACTTCTGCCTGTCTTTACAGGACTTTTTAATAAAATTTACTTTACACAGCCCCTAATCTTGCCAGGTTAAATTCTCACTTTAGCCGTGTTCACATTCTTGTTAATTTATTTTAACTGCAGCATGGAAGGTTAGGGTAATGGGAAGAGCTGAAAGTGGAATGGTTACAGTGAAACCTGCTGCCTGTATTTAGATAATTTTCCTTCCAAGTGACAGTCCATTAAACCTCTAAATTGTTTTATTTGCTACTAAAAAAAGTCTTTGCTTAGTCTTTGAGTTCCAGGAACTAATGAAAGAAGCCTTAGAAGAAAATCAGAAGATTTTGTAAAACTAGAACTAATATGATATGCAGAGCTTGTACAATATTATAACTTTTGACTTCGTAGAAAATGAAACAGTGCATCACAAAAGGTAATTTTCACAGAGATTACAAATGCTTATTTCTCCCTTAATTTTAAAAAATAATAGTTTCAAAATTCAGGTGTAACAAATTGTTCCGGTCACTACTTAAAAAAAAATCAATCTCTATATTAAATTTATTTGGTATATTAGACCAATTCCATTATTTTTTGCTACTGAGCACCAGAATATAAAAACTATTTCAGTTTTAGTGTCATACAGGTCTACCTTGATTTTTACCAAAGAATTCAATATAAATAATGTTTTAAAATATTCAGTTATCCAAAACTTGTAAGAACTTCTGTAGATGAGTTTATATGACACCTTCTCTTTTCTACTCCTTTTTTCTCTTTACCTGGTATGGCCTGATAGCTCTTCACTTCTTCCCCAATCTCTTAGTTGGTCCAACTACTGCAAATACTCAAACTAATTGTGAAGATAACAGGAATCACTGCAACAATATGATACACATCTCCCAAGTTACGTGCTTGTAACCAAATGTTAGCAACACTCATCAGCTAAAGAGTTAAAGCTGTCATTATGCTTTTATGTTTGAGTACATTATGTTCTCATATTTGTGTGTATTTTTCTGTGTATTTGTGGTGATGTTCCCCTTGGGAAGAAATATAACTTTTTCTACTTCTATGAACATTGATGTTTGGTAGAACAGCCCAAGCTGTCCAAGTGTGTTGCGGTTTTCACATTTCACACACAAGTCTGGCTTTTAAAAACTGATAAGAACATCCTCCTGGGCAAAAAATGGACCCACAGGTATCCACAACAGGTCTAAGCCAATGAAGGAAGAAAAGATGACTCTGTGGCCTTATGTCTGTACTTGGGAGTATGAGAGATTTCAAACACGGAAAACACAGGGTGACAGTGTGATAAAAGAAAATATATGCAGCAGATTTAAAATTGAATTCTTAATTCATTGCAGAAATAAACAGTATTTAAAGTACCTGCCTGTAACGGGTGCAGGAGTCCCAGGCTGCAGAAGAAACTTTCGGTTATTATGTTAAAAAAAACAAAAAAAAAAAAGACAACTTCCTTTTTATGACAGAGTGGGAAAGTTTTAGCTTTAGAAAGTTTACAGTTCCAGAAATATCTCAGATTCATAGGATAGTTTTCATTATAGCAATTCTATTTTAAAACAGTGTGGCCCTAAAAATGTAACAATTCAGTAAAGTAGTTGTCAGAAAATATGATTATCTTCATATTTAACACAGGATTCAGTTTGATGCACTACACATAAAATTTCATTTCTTTCCTACAAAGTGTGGTGTTTTCCACTATCCGTCAAGATCTTATGGATGGTGTGTACTGTCTTGGCTAGACATTGACAAGGAATTTTACAGGTAAAATATAAATATAACATTATTAAATGTATATTTTATTAATCTTCTGTCATGACACTTGAAGCTATGGATGTTAGGGAAGCACCACAAATCAACAGAATATATAGTTTCTTGCTTTTTAAAAATTTTCTGTACAATATGAGTCAATTAAAATTATGCTGACTGAAATACAAAATTTCCTGGTTTTACACCCAATCTGAATGCTGATCTGGAGTATGATTCTTACAGCTGGTGCTTCAGTAGTCACTGGCTGAAATTTAATATAAAATTCTAGCAATATGTAAAAATTTGCACAGGACCAAAACCCAAGACTATTCTAGAAATTTTGGGTATGACCTCTGGAAGTCTTGTGGTCTGACCTCCCAGATTGGCTCAGAGCCAATTGTCCAGCACTATGTCTCAATGGCTTTTGAAACTCTACAAATGGTTGGAAAACCCACAATGTCCCTGGACAACCTGGGTGAGTGCTCAGTCACCCTGACAGTGACGAGGTAGAAAAGTGTTTCCTGCTGTTCAGAGGGAACCCCCTGTGTTTCAGGTTGTGCCTGTTTCCTCTGGTCCTGTCACTGGGCATCACTGGAAAGAGCCCGGCTCCATCTTCCTGGCACCACCCCTCAGGTGTTTATAGACATTGATGAGATTCCTCTGAGTCGAGTCTTCTCCAGGCTGAGGAGCCCCAGCTCTCAAAGGAGAGACGCTACAGTCCCTTCATCTTTGTGGCACTTTGCTGGACTCTCCAGTATGTTTATTTCTCTCTTATGCTGGGGAGCCCAGCAATGGATCCAGCGCTCCTGCTGTGGCCTCACCAGTGCCACCAGTGCCACCAGTGCCGATCACTTTGGCACTGACTCTTTGGCAGAAACATTTGATAGTTTGTAGTAGTCCCACCTACTCGGGGACAGTCTTTCTTCTTATCATAAAGGTCACTTGCTGCTGTCAGTTTGAGGATTAGTAATGCCCAAACGCTCAGCCCAAAGGGTGGGAGGAAAAAACAAAGGGGCTGCAGGTTTCAGCATTGATAGGACTGTTTTGTCAAGAACAAAATCCTTGTTTCCTTTGTTGTGCTTGGAATTTTGGTTTTTTTTATATAGACTGAAGTTATTATTTTGATCAATCTGACCAGCCTGGTCTTCAAGAGATTGGATTCCCTACAGGCTTACCATAGAGCTGTCTGAACTGCTGGGATTTTTTTTTTTTCTTTTAAGTATGAAGCAACCACTAGCTAATGCTCTGTGCCATTTTCCTAATCTATATAGCCTGTATAATCTGTATGAGATCCTTAATATTTTGCTATGTGAACCAATTTCATGAACTATGAAACCCAAGAGTCTGCAAATAGTCAAATCCACTTCCTCAGAGCAAAGCTGTGTTACTCAAACACATGTTCAAATATGTTAGTGAATTTGGAAGGAGCATGTGTGGCACATTGTCCCCAAGTTAACCCCCACGCCAGAAAAAAACAGGGTGGAATTCTCAGCTGAGGCAAGTTTCTATCAGCAGGATCACCATGTCCCACACTTCTGAATTCTTTTTTATTCAGCGTTTGGAGCATTTACTAGGAGCATCCTGACCAAGAGTGGTGCCCCACTACTCTCTCCTAGTCTCCTGTGAAAGGAGGACATTCCCCACTACTCTGGTTTTGCACAAAAGTGGCCACTATGAGGTTATATTGGATGGACACATCCAATTGAGAGGACACAGCCTTTGGGGAGCCATCTCATGGGACCCACAGCTGCTGAGAGCAGGGGCTGCTGTGCACCTGGTCCCCAGCCCCGCTGCACCAGCCGGCTCCTTCAGCTGCACATGCTGCTCACAATGATAATGTTTCGTCAGCTTCTGCAGTTAGGCCCACAGATATGTTCAGGAGTGTTGGGACCTTTCATTTCCCCCCAGGCACAGTATGGAAAATCGGTTCTGTAAATTATATGGCAAAATGAAATTACCAAATTGCTGCCTACACTTTCCTTTTACATAGCACCAGACTGGATGCTACAAGCCTTGTTAGTGCCCCAGTGAGCTGCCAGCCATGTTAGGTGCTCCACCTTCTGCTTTCACACAGCATGAGAAGTGAAGTGGGCAATGCATCACATGCGGGTAAAGAATATTACGCTTAGAATGAAATCACCCTTTCAGAGTTTTACTTTAATAGGAATTTATTTTTTCCCCTAGGAAAAGATAATCAGACATATAACCTTACTACTGGCAGTGCAAGTAGCATGAAGCCTTTCCTGCATGAAAGCTGTGTCATGGTTTCTAGGCATATCTTGGAATTAAAAAACCCAACAAACTAATATCAGCCCAGCAAACAGAACTGTATTTATTTCAACAATGACCCCTTCTTTGTGACACACCATTTTCCTTTCCCCTTTGCAACTTCAAGAGCTTTGGAAAACATGTTTTTGAAATACTTCTGTGAGTGAAGCTTATTAAATTATTCTGTTCCCTTCCGCATAAAAAAAAGGTAGATTAAAACTCAAGTCATTTCATGGTCTGAAAAGAGTGTCAATAAAAGTGAAATAATGTTTGTACAGTTTAGTAAGGTGGGTTAACCTTTCGAAGAATGTAGCAAATTCTTTGTGGAAAAAGAAATTACATTCACATGTCCTCTTGGCTGCGCAGAGGTAGTTTTCTAATGTATCATGAAAGAGCTGCAAATACATGTATTGAATGGCAAGTATGCTGATAGTTGCCCTATAGCAGGTTTAAGAAAGGTGACAGCCAGAGTACACAGCAGAATGGTTGCTGTGTCAGTTTTGACATCTGTTTTGGAAGAATTTTGTCTGTCTCTAAAGCAGTGTGATCCTCAGTGTACAGTCACTTTGGAAGTGTTAGCTAGTCCACGTTGTGCTGAGCACATTGATGCTTTGAAGTGTCAAAAGCTGCTCAAGATATTTTAGCAATATATAAGCCCATTTCCTTTGACAGAAGATTCAAGACAAGGCTGTGGGAGAGTGAAATTTCTTCTGGAAGATTACACCCATTTCTATATTAAGTGGCGGAAAATCTTCCAGTCACTCTAGCTTTTGAAAATTATGATCTAAATTCTGAGTCTACTTGTATCCTTCCCCTCACTGGGTGGCTGAAGCTCAGGAATTTTCTCCATTGAAAAAAATTGTCTGTGGCTGTAGATGAGGAAAGCTCTGGGCTTGAAAGAGCCAAGAAGAGCAACCAAAATGGGGAAGGCAGGGGAATGTGGTACAGCATGGAGAACTCCGTGCAGTTTAATCATTTTCCTGCACACGTTTGTTCTGTTCCTTGTAATAGCTTATTGTAATCTAAAATTCAGTTCATTATAAACGTATTTTTTTCCATTCTGTTAATTTGAGAGACTTTTACAATTAGAATTCTTAAACCAAACTCATTTAATGTTCAAAAAGACAGAATTGTGGCTAATTAAAGATAACAGCAAATCAACCACATAAAACAATCACATGCTGTACTGAGTATGATTACAACAGGCAATGTATTGAGCACTGTGAGATATATCCTCTGTTGCTGACAGGGAAATATTCTGTGTCTTCTCTGATACTGCAATTTCCCCCCCTTGCTCAGGTAGCATTTATCCATTTTTTAAAATGCTGTCATCCTGCAGATTAGTTGCAGGCAACAAGGCTTTTCATAGTCTGGCTCTAATTCCCCATTATGACAGAGCACTGTGCCTTAGGCATTGCACTGCAAGCAATAGCGAAGATTTACCTTCTACCAGTCGGAGCTGCACAGGTACCAGGGCCAATCCTCCTATCAACACTGCCTACTTAAACAGCTACGGATGGTTCATCAACCCCCCACCCCGTGCTAACAGAGAACAGCATACAGATCTCATAATTACTTTTCTTCACAGTTTTCTTTATCCTTCAGTTTTGTTTTCCTTATTGAAGATTATAGCAGGCCACAGTGGAGCATATCTGGTTAACAGGCAAGGCATAAAACGAGTTATTTATTTAAGTTTGGAAACATGATAATCAAATTGAGAGGAATTTTTAGGTACTGAAATAACTGATTAACATCCAAACTTTTGCATAGGCGGAGACACACCTTATGAGCGTCAAACTAGATGTCAATTTAAACTTGCTAGCTGAACTCAAGCTCCCCTTCAAGAAAATCTTGGGATGTACAAGAAGATGTTCAAAAGTAAAAAGCCTTGAATTCTGTTGTTATAATCGTGATGACACTGATAGTGTCTGGACTAAACTTATTCCAGTCAAGATTCCACCATTAACCTTAAAGCCTGAGCTTAATCTCACTTTATATAAATTAAATGAGAATCTGGAGAGTCAGATAGAAGTAGTCAAGAGGGTCTGTGTTTGTCTCAAGAGTGACCCTCATTTATGAGGTTGTGGATGTAGACTTGAACTGGCACAACATGAATAGTCACACTAAAGAGTGAATTTTTGGAGAGTCAGTGACTCACAGAAATAAAATAATAGAACAAGGACACAGCTCCTCTCTTGGAGGACATAGCAATGTTTTAGGATACTTTGGCTGCTGGCAGATGCTAACTAAACTAGAATAGTAAACATAGCCTTCAAGTGCTCCTCTTTGTAGACAGTGTTTATCTGCCCAGCTAAACCAGTGCAAAAGCCAAAGCTTTGCTGAAGACATATAAGGCTCCTGTGCAGAGAATATGCCTGTTCTCTTCTAAGAACCAAAGCTACCTTCATTCTCACTTATAATGGACTTGTTCTGAAGTTCTGGGAGCATGAAAAAGAATTGCAAAATTCTCTTGCCAGTTTTGCTCACTTCCAGGGATTTTTGAGCTGTCAGAAGGGGACAGAAACTTATTGTTCATGACCCACTGTATTTAACAACACAGAATAATATTTGAAAACTGTTCAAGAATGAATAAATATTGTAAAAAAAAAAAAAGGTAATCATTAATTAGATTTGGAATAAACTACACATCTCCCAGACCGAGGACCTTTTAATTAAAAATGAGTATACAGATTTCAGTTTTCCCTGTATGAAAAAGTCATACACTCTATTTTTATCTACAATTGTTCTTGGCAATCCATGCCCATCTGTAAATACTCTGGATTTTGGCCCAAAACCCTCCAGTAAATGACCTCATTAAAAATATAACAGTATAGAATAAATTGGCAGAAAATGATTGCAGCTTCCAAAAGGCCTAATCTTTTAATATGCACAATTATTTTAGTGACTGGGGGCCAAATGCAGATATAGGTGGACGATCTCTGCTACTTCTGGACATAGAAATATTATTATTTAAGATTTGTTTTGTCTAGATTTAGTCTGGTTTATGCTGTCAATTGACTTCATGAAAGTACAGCTAAAGCAGTTTTTTCCAAAATGAATATTTAAAAGCAGTGAGGGTAATTTGGGAAAACTTGTTACTTTGTAGACATAGCTTTATTTTTGTAGCTACTTTTAATCATCAGGATATGTCTGGAAGTTTCTGAATCTCACAGATTCAGAAATATGCGCAACACCATTTGTACCAGAGCTCCCAGGTCACTTCTCTTTACAGAAAACTACAACAAAACCAGAGTTGATTTCATTCACATTTCTCAGCATGAGAACTCAGAACTAGAAATGTTACTATAAATAACAAGGAAAAAAGTAGATTTTTACTAAAAGCTAAAGACTAATTTTTCCTTAGAGTAGGATCATTATCATTCCAGTATTTCTGGTCTTCTGTTGCTCAGAGCACCAAGATATTACATCTTCAGTGCAAACTGCTCAGAAATTATGATGTTGGGACAGCATTTAAAAGTATTTCGTATCAAGTCAAATACCTTCTGATATTTTTATAGGTATAAAGGAAAGGATTTTTTTTTTTAAAGACCATGATAAAAGCTTCATTTGGAAAATGTATGTTTACACCTTCAAGCAGAAATCCCTACAATTCTGATTATGCGACGTCATTTTTTTTTGCAGCATTTATTCAGCATTCTTGACAGTCACTTTGGCATCATCTCATACAGCATTTCCCACTACAGCCAATTATTTTAGTATGTCAGAGTAATACCCTGGAATCCCTTTGACATGGAGGTCTCCCTGGGTTTGGGGACTGTTCTTGCTGCGAGGAAATTATTTCATTAGGCAGGATGGACTAAGGGCTCAGTCCTGAAAACCCAATGCAGTCTGGCTGTTGCTTTCCATGGCAATCCCGAGGAAAGCCCCGTGGAGCCCAGCTGCTAAAGCAGGACCACCTGGTTTCCTGCCAGGGAGTGCATGGCTTCCTCCACACTCCAGCTTGGTGCTCTGGATTGCAGCCTGAAGCAGTCGGAGTTGACAGCCCTTGTCCGTGTGACTGCCTGCTTGCTCTGGCACCCCGTGGAGGGACAGCCTGGACACTTCCATTCTTGTTATCCAACATTCATTACATGACTTTGGGTAGCCCTGGTCTTGGCGTGCACAAGTGCTGATTCCCTGGTCTCAAAATGTGGTGGGTCAACTTTGGCTGGCTGCTGGCCACCTACAAAGCCAGGCTCTTCCTCTCCCTCCTCAACAGTGCAGGGGGGAATGGATTAGTGCAAGGTGTGATGAAGCCAGTGCAGCAACGGGTTTCCTCTTCAGTTTCATTTTGTTAATTTTCCCCTCAGACTCCAACCACTCCTCTCACTTTATTAAAATTAAATCTGCTAAAAAATGTTCTTACTGTTAGTTCAGCTGAAAACTGAGCTGGGGCCTCAGAGTACTTCAGTCAAGTTCATTCACAGTCATTTATCTTTCTTCATTTTGGTTTTTGTAAGGGGCTGTTGAGTAACACACTCACCTTCCCTCCACAGAGAACAGTAATCCTCCATCACTCAAGGCAAGAACTACCTCCATAGGTCTTCTTTCTCCACATGAAATCCCACACAGTCTGGACACACTTTGAAAGTTTAAGTGTCAGTACTCTTCCAGAATGCCTGTTGCTGATCAGGAATGGCAAGATGAGATCTTCATGAGTGCCAGACAGAAAGAGCCAGCATATACATTTGGTGTTTCTAAAAAGAGAGAATATGACTGCACCGCTCAGGCTATCTGTCCTGTGATCATCTGCATGCCTTCCTACCCTCCCTGCCTCCCTCCCTTATCTCCCCGATTTTCCTAGTCCACGAGACAGCTGAATGAACAACAAGCTTTTAGGGCAGCAAACGCAAGGAAGAAAGACAGAAGACTTGGAGGGTGATGGGACTGGTGCTACCCCTTCAGCATGTGACTGCCAAAAATAATGGCCCACAGAGCAGAGCCCCGTCCCTTAGGACTTGTTGGGTGAAAAAACCAGTCTTTTCACCTTCCTGAAGGAGGGTTTACCTTCATCTTCAGCATTGGTGTGCTGATCCATGCTGATCCATCCAGAGGAAGCCTTGGCTTAGAGACTCATGGTAAAGTGTGAACATTAGGGGTGGAGGACAACAGGTGAGGGCAGAGCAAGGGAGTGTGGGCTGTCCCTATCCAAGCACACAGCTTTTAGGAAAAATCCATGCCTTGTATGTGTATTGACTTTTTCATGGCATGTCCCAGGGGAGGTAGAGCCGCAGCTGCTGTGCTGGGTGAGTGCCTGTCTGGGTTGCATTTGCTCCACCACCTGTTGCAAGTGGGAAATCATATTGTCTATTGTAGAACCAATGACAGACTTTAATAGCAAGGAAAATAAGCAAGGGCATGGCTGCAGCTCTGCTGGCTCTATTTTGACCAGCTGCAGCTCCATGAAGAGAATGCCCAGGGGAGAAGAGAGGACCTGAGCCCTGGTAAGAGACTTTTCAATAAAAGCACAAGAGAAAATTCACTGTTTGCTCATACAGATAAAGGATAAGTAAGTAAATAAATAGATAAATATAATAACTCTCCTTTAATTATTTTCTTCTAGCGAAGACATATATCTGAACTCCTGTTTTAGTTTAGAGGATTGCAGTTTATTTCTAGACACTGAAATTTACACAGAAACCAACAGGTTTTCCTGTCTAAATAAAGTATGGGAGAAAAAGCTGTAAGCATACGGTAGCCTTAGAAATCTTATATGCATGTTGCAGTGAAGATGGGAGGAAAGCAGCTACTCTTGCTGAACACGTCACTGAATAATCCACTCTGTTACCATGATAGCCACACTGCTACCTTGAAAGAAATCGTGCTTGTGTTAATATGGCATGATGGATGAAAAAAATAACCTTGGATCCACAAGGAGCTGGAGAAAGAGCTAATCAATCATGTTCTGTTTCATTCTTTCTAAACAACTATTGTTGCTGATAACAGGTAAGTAAATAGAATTTATTATCCCAGTGGAGGAAAGCTGAATTAGTTGCCTGATGATAAGCTTCCATACTGTGAGCAAATTGCCTGTTTGCAGACACTCCAAGCTCGAGGGAATGTGTACGGTCAGAGGTATTCTTTCTGATGAAACAGTGCACTCGGTTTTACAGGCTGTGCAGCTGGTGATCCTCACCCAGCAGGGATTCACAGGCTGCAATTTGGGGCCTCCCTCGCTTACAAACTTGGCTTGGCAGCACCAGTGGTCTTTATGTGGCCAGGCATTCCCTGTCCAGGGACCCAGGATAAGGCCTCACAAATGTGGGACTCAAACCTTTCTGAGAAAATCTAATGCTGTATTACACTGGAAAAAAAAATGTGTGCAAGCTGCCATATGTGGAATGGATCCATCTGGCCCGGAGAAACGGGGCTCGGGTGCTTGTGTGACTGATTGAGTGACTGTGAGTGTGAACGTGGGCTCGGGGAGTCTGTCTCTCAACTAACACACTTGCCACTGGCCAGATCTGACAGCAGGTCCAAAGTTATGCAGTCTTCACTTCCTGAAAGTTTCATGAAAATGAACAGCAATACAGGTCCAAAGGCCATCTTAGTGCCTCCTCCAAGGGGAAGGCTGCTATGTAATTTTACCCCTTGTATACATATATATCAGACAAAGCAAATAATCCCTGAGTTGCTCTCTTAAAAAAAAAAAAAAAAAAAAAAAACCCAACGCAGTGAAGATGAGGTGGTTCACGAATTCAGAAATCCCTGTAGAAACTGCCACTGCAAGAATTTTATGAGTGATTAGTTACTCATCAAGTCGTTCCTCCCTTCTGCTTTTCCTCAGATAGTTCCCCTGTTAACCTATTACAGCTCAATAAATACATTTAATTACTGTGGAGCAAAATAAAATATCTGCTACAGAAATGTGCTTTACAAGAGCAGCAAAAAAATTGAAGACTCATTGCCCTGTGTGTGGGATCAGGCAAAGGTCATCTGGATGAAATATAACATGATCACCTAATTAAACACGGTCTCACAGAGAGCACACACATGGAGAGTGTTCTGAGTCTCTGTTAACTCTGGATTCTTTTCTTAAATTTTGAGTGCTTAGCTCTGAAGCAAATTTTTTTTCCCTTAATAAAAAGGCTCATTTGGAATCTTTCTGGAGGCCTTAATGATTACTTCAAAAAGCCAGGCACGCATCATTTGAACTTTAGCAGCAGCATTGTTTATACCCACTAGTACAGCATAAATCTTGGCTTCCTGATCACTTTTGCTACTGGAACAGTCGGGGGTTGTGCTAGAATGCAAGCCAGCCGTTTGGAAATGAGGGAAGGTGAGATTCACACGTTGTTATTGGATTTCTTAAATATTGACTGCAGAAGGATGGAGGTGCTCCTGGCATCAACCTGGCTTCCTGGAGGGCAGAATACCCCAGTGGCTACAGACTGTCTGCCTCCATGATCTCTCTCTTCACTTCCATTTGCTCTTCCCCTATTATTTGGCCTTTTATCTCTATCCATCTCTACCAGACACCCCAGTGTCCCAACATTTATCCCATGTGCACTTAATCTGCCCCTCCAGTCCTACTCTAGCCCTCTTTTCCCACCAGTGGATCCTCCCTCAGCCTTGACACTCCCTCAGATGCACCTCCTTTAAGGGTCCTTCTTACCTTCAGTCCCAGGCAGGGGCTTCTGCCCCTTCAGCTGGCAGGAGCCCCCACACCAAGGTGATGGGGTCTCTGCTTCCAGGGCTACAACTTGAACACAGCCACACCTGGCAGTGGAGTCAGCTGGCTGCAGGCAGCATTTCAGAAGACAAGCTGCCTCCCCCAAAGCTGTGACAAGGACATCTAAACTGAAATAATTCATTTGCCATGTGAGCCAAAAGAACAGTTAATGATGAGGCCAGTCCCCTGCCCATAGGGGAAAAAGGAGAGAATGATCATAATATTTCTTAGAATGAACAGGAAAGTAGATTCTTTCCTCATCCCATCCACCAAAGTTGTTCTGTTGCAACCTGTTATACCTGTTTCAGGTATAACTCTGGAGGGGGGAAAGGTAGAAAGCAGCAGCAGATTTTTTTTTTTAATGTGGATTGCTGTCCCATAGTTACTGAGCAAGGCAGCAAAACTGGCTGTCAGAGGGAGACTCTCAGTCTGTGTCGTGGTGGGTGCAGCTGTCTGTTCTGGTGTAGCAAACCTCTGGCAGCAAGGGGACAAATCTCTTGGAGAGGAAATAATGGCAAGCATTTACTCTGCTTCTCCAACAATCTTTCTGCAAAGAAAATGTTCTCTATTCAAATGTCCAGTGTACCTTCTAAGACACCTAGATAACCTCCCTTCCCTTGGAAGGGAGGTGTCATGGCCATATTTGCAGACCAGTATTTGCAGAGGTAATGCCTTGTGCAGCTATCTCACTAGAGGAGATCCAGGCTTGGCTGGAAGCAAGCCTTTTGCGATTCCCATCCTCACAGAGCCACATAATAGAAGAGGATTGTGATCCAAAAGCTAAGCTTTCATTAATGCCAAAATAAAACTCATATATAAATAGAATGTGAACAGGTCATTCTTGCCAATCCAAGTTTGTAGACAGTCTGAAATAATAGCTCTGAGCAGTATATAAACTGTTCCCATTCTTCTCAATGTGGTGCTAACTAGGAAATCTAATTATCACAATTTAAATGTCAGCATCATTAAATATTTTGCTACTGAATACTATAACAGAAACATCCAGCTAATATGCTCTTATTACATTCCCAAACCACATCCCATATTTTTCACTGTGTGCCAGATGTACCACCTGTCCTCTTCTCTGTCACCAAAACCTCCAGATTCCTCCCTACAATTCTTACTACAAAGTAATTTAGCACTGTCGATCTGACAGCCTGGGATACATCTTGAAAAGCTTGGGAGAAGGTGAATAAAATTTGGTGCTGGAATGAAGGGCACAAGGAATACTTCGCATGCAGTAATACTAATTTAATTGAATATAATACGGATTTTAATATTCTTTTTTTATATTCAGTTTGATACAGTAAGATGTTCATGATTGCATTCATCTGGATCTGATGGCATTTCAGACAGTTTCATTCCAGTTTGTTGAGGAGATGGTAACAAAGATGTGGGCTAGAAAGATGAGGCAACACGTAAGGGTAAATATTTGTCAGAGGAATAGTTTCTGCTGGTTCCTCAGTACAAGCATTTTTCACTGGTTGTTGCATATGCTGTGCCAGAGGCCATATTGAGCAAATGGCTGTTAAAAAGTTGCAGATAAACTCTTGATTTATTTCACTCTTCACCCAAAGCTTTTTTTTTTTTTTTTTGTGTTGAAGATAAGAACCTTTGTTTGAAACACTTGAATCAAATGGTTGTTTGAAATAAAAATTGAGCTTTCAGACTTACTCATGGCAGGATAATAGAATTGCTAAGGTTGGAAAAGACCTTAAAGATCATTGAGTCCAACTGTTAACACAGCACTGCCCAGCCCACCACTAAACCACATCCCCAAGTGCCACATCTACACACATTTCAAATACCTCCAGGGAGGTGACCACCGCTTCCCTGGGCAGCCTGTTCCAACGCCTGAAAACCCTTTCATGAAGAAATTTTTCTAAACCTCCCCTGGCACAATTTGAGGCCATTTCTTCTTTTCCTTTTGATTGCTATTTAGGAAAAGAGTCTGACCACCACCTCATTACAACCTCCTTTCAGTTAGTTGTAGAGAAAAATAAGGTCTCTGCTGAGGCCCCTTCCCCTCCAGGCTAAACAAGCCCAGCTCCCTCAGCCGCTCCTCATAGGACTTGTGCTCCAGACCCTTCACCAGCTCTGTTGGCCTTCTCTGGACACTCTGCAGCACCTCAGGGTCCTTCCTGAACTGAGGGGCCCAGAAGTGAACACAGGATTATGAGCTGCAGGCTCTCCAGTGCCGAGTACAGAGGGACAATCCCTGCCCTGGTCCTGCTGCCCACACTGTTGCTGATACAGACCAGGGTGCCATCTGCCTTCTTGGCCACCTGGGCACAGCTGGCTCATGTTCAGCTGCTGTTGAACAGCACCCCCAGGTCCTTTTCCCCCAGGTGGCTTTCCAGCCACTCTGCCCCAGCCTGTCGGGGTGCAGGATCCAGCCCTTTGTCTTGTTAGAAAGGCAGTGAAGCTGGTGAAGGTGGGAGCAGCCATCTTCATCCATGGAAAGCTGGTTTCTCTGGGAGAATGTTGCAGGAAACAGTGCCAAAGGCTTTACAAAACTGTAGGTAGACAATATCCACAACCTTCCCCTCATTTACTAAGCTGGACATCCTTTCATAGAAGAAGATTGGGTTAGACAAGCAGGACCTGTGTTTCACAAACGCCTGCAGTCTCGGCTTGATCCCCTGGTTGTCCTGCTTGTGTATCATGGCACTCAAGATGGTCTGCTCCATGGGCTTCCACAGCACCCAGGTCAGGCTGACAGACTGACAGGCCTCTAGTAACAAGCCTGTAATGACCTAGAGTGTGTATGCTGAAAGTGGGGATAAAAATTATTATCATGAAGTGCACATTCTATGCATGAAAAAATTGAGAGATGAAGAGATGGATTGATGTAAAAGTGCCATAGTATGGCTGTGAGCTGCTGAAGAGTTGGATTCCCCTTCAAATCCTGGGGTCAGAAGTGCACAATTCTGGGCTTTCTGTCTGCTCCCATGCCCAAAGGGTGCCCATGCATGACAGCTCGTGTGCCAAAGCAAGTCCTGTGGCTGGAGCCAGCTGAGCTCCCACACAGCTCCTGAACATGTCTGTAGCCAGTAGGAGAAAGGTTCTGCCCATGGCACAAGCTGACCTCTATCCCAGGCTGCTCTGATCCCAAATATAACATTAGTCAATAGGTGAGACATCCAGAAGCAGCAGTCAAGGCTGTTTGAGGAACGGCACAGACACCCAGCTTTGGCTGCTGGCAGAGGAATGTGTCCAAATTAAGAATTGCAACCTGAAGAATCTATGAACAGAGCACCTATCTGCATGGGTCCTCCAATGGTTACCACAGGGAACTTGCATTGCAAGCCATTACTTCTCTGAGTGGTTGCCATTGCTTCTCTGAGTGATGGCAATGTCCTTAAAATACCAAATATATTATAGAATTTATCTCTTGAAATCACGGGTTTCAGATAAGACTATGAGCTAGAGTTGCACTCCTGATGAGAAAGGCTGTATCTGAATTGCTGATGGCAAAACATATTTAGTGTGAATGACTCTGGACTGCAGAGATGGCAGCAGTCGATGGCACTTTGGACTGATTCTCCAGTGTCTCTTGCATCAGTAGATGTATAAACATCTGCCCCAGGAGCTGTGCAAATGGAGCACTCTGAACAACCAGGTCTCCCAAATATAGCTTTCTTTCCAGATGCTCAGGTGAGACACGGGTTACAAAAAATGTCTCCCTGATGGTGTCATCTTGGATAGGAAGATAAAAGAGAACTTTCATGTCAAGAAGTGGTACTTACCACAGTCTGTCCTTTAGATAATATCACTGCTGTCAAAATCAAATTCAATACTCCGTAAGGAAGTATTGGTGTATCAAATCAGGAAACACAAGTGTTTTCTCAGAATAATCTCTGGATGAGATTCAAATTGCAGTTCCCTTTAAAATGTAGACCACTGCAGTACTGTGTACTTGTTCCGGAGTTTTTCAACTTGCCAATTTGCTTGAAACAGGGAAGGCACAGTTTGCACTGGTACCCATGATGGACTTAAACTAGATGCTAGTTGTGATTTTGAAAAAAACTAATCAATGAGCACATTAGTACAGGGACTTTATCTCCCATCAGTGTCATCCCTCCATATAACTGGCATCTTGTGTTTCAAAAATTCCCTCATTTGGTACTCCAAAGAGGCCCTTTATTCACTCAGGCTGATCAGCTCCATACCTCCTTTCCTGAACTTGGTTTCTCAACCAAAAAGTACAGTGTGGGCTACTGCTTGTTTTGGACTACCTCCAAGAGTTAATTGATAGTTCTTTGGATACAGCTTTGCCATCACTTTTGGAATGATACACCAATGGAAAAAAAAAAAAAAAAAGGATTGATAGCCAGTCCACAGACACCAAAGACCTCTGGTGAGGAACTTGGTGAGGAACCATAAGAGAACAATTCAGATGGAAACAGCATTGGATTTCTAACGGTATTTTGTTCTTGTTATGTCTTTTCATCTCTTTCCAGTCTCCTGGTGCTCAGAGTGGAGAGTGTGTGGTCTCATTGCAGCCATCCAGAAGGAGAGAATTAGTGGTCTACTCCATGACATGATTAAAGAAAACAGACTTGTAAAATAAATAAAAGTTTAGTGGGGTTTGAGCATTGTCAGTGGGAATGAAAACCAACCCAAATTTTAAAGTACTATTTTAAAAACTACCCATTCATAGAGGAAAAATTTAGAAAAATAACCAGATATTCTGTAGTGGGTCAGATCTTAAGCCTCTCTAGGGAAAAATAGTCTCCAGAGGTAAGTGGAATCTTAGCTCCTGGAGCAAGTCTGCAGCAGGATCTGGAGCTCATCTGTGAGTCTCACAGGATGGTGCTGGCTGGAAGTGCAGTATTTCCAAGCAGGCAATGCTTTATTGTGTGCCATACTGCAAATACTTTTGCTGTTCTGATCTTACCAGACTGTGAACAATTTTCTTTCCTGCTCCTGGGGGATCTCACAAAGGAGAATTATAAACAAACAAACAAAGCCCTTCTCTTTGTTCCCGTGTCCTCTGACTCTTCAGAGGAGTTTTGTGAAGAAGAGGCCTGAACTGGAGCTGAATGGGCAAGCTGAGCTGAATAAATACAGTTTGATGAGTTGGGATCTCAGAAGTCCTCAGTGGTAGAAAGTGCATTGCTATAGATCCATCAAAGCATTTTAAAACTATGTCCAAGGCTCTTAGTATTGATGATATTTGACCTATAATGAAAGTAATTTACTTGGCATCATCTCCTCCAGAAAGAAAACACGCTAATGGCTTATTATTTGATAAGTGATTTCAATGGAAACATTTCTCATTCTTGAATAAGGTTTTCATCTATAAAGAGAGCATCAAATCAATGGTAGAGGTATTTGTTAAAGTGAAAATGTATTTGGAGACTCTTTGAAAAGTCCTTCCCTTGGCTCAAATAGTTTGCATAAAGAAACATGATGAGGTTTCCACTCTAAAAACTATTATCACCAAAAATAGGAGAAAATTTTAGCCAAGAAAGTATCTTTTACCTGATATAGCTTTTGCTCTAATAAATTATTTCTTCCTGCAAATGGTCTACTAATCAAAATAAAAAATGAATGTGCCTTTTCTTCTACTGGTGTATGCTATTGTAATTTTACTTTGTTCAGCTGCTACAAATGGGACTTTTTTTCCCCTCACTTCTCTTTCTTTCCATTTGAATAAATAGATAAATAAAATACATAATATAAAATGCATATTGGAAAAATATTGCTTAAATGTAGATATTAGAGGAATTAATATGGTTACTGCATTATTTATTTTGCAAGGAGGAAAAAATGCTGGCCAGGAAGTAGCTGAGTCATATTAACCTCTGCCAGCCTGAAAGCTGGAGACACTCAGAGATGATTACAGGCAGCTCTAAAGCTACCCCAGGTAACTGCAGTGCAGAACTGGTTGAGGCAGACTTTAGTAAAAGGAAAAGCAAACAATGTCTGAACAGATGAGGGATTTCAATGGCTGTTTGTTGGTCTTTGAAGAAAAATTGTTTCCCAAAACCTTCATGTTTGTGTTTACCAGCAGTACCAAAGTTCACTGGTGGAATTTTTTATGAAAACATAGTTCTTAAATAAATATTGCAAATTATTCAAAGAAAGCCATTTTGAAAAAATGGACTGTAGCATTTGTAATAGCTAAGGAACAGAAACCTCTTAAGTACCTCATACTATTCATCTAAACTGATAGTGAAGGGAATTCAGGTGTATTTATTTTATTAGTTCACTTTTCTTTCTTAACAAATGCTATTTTCTTATCATTTTTACATGGTGGAATTAATCAAGACTAGTGAGAATGGCCTTATTTCTATTCAGAAAAAAAAAAAGATAAGAACCAACCACAAGAGTCATCATCATCCTGGTAAGAGTTACTCAGATGTGCTGTTTGCTTAATAACTAGAGAAGATAAAATTTTCCATTTTACTGGAAGCAGGCACTGTGTTTGGAAACATTCCTTATCTCACTGTGTCCAAAATACCAGTGTGGAAACTGAGAAATGTCCCCTCCTATTACACCCATATGGGAGATGGTCTGCAGCCTGCAGGATGCATTTGGTTGTGCCAAGCACTTCCCGCTACTCTTAAATCCTGAAGGATTATTGTTCAAAGGAAACTGGAGATGTCCAAACCCATGTCTCACATCCTGGAGGTTTCAGAGTTTTCCATGGGATTAATTATTTACTGGGACCTAGTTTGGGCCTGGAGTACAGTGAGGGAAATTGCATTTGAGTCTGACAGCACAATATTCACCTCTCTCAAGTCTGAACTCGGCCATCAGTGTCCGTATCAGCCACATCAGCCAGTCACCAACAGGAACAAAATTTGAAATATACTTTAGGAGCAATTGCTGATGGTTTCCTGCCTAGAAGCAAGATAAAACAGATTATATCTAAAATTCTAAGGCAATCTTTTGATTCTGAAGTGGTAATGTTTTCTTGCCCAAAATACAGTTAAACTGAGGGACAGATAAAAATGGATAATAAATTATCCTAGTTTACTGTACTGTCTTTTGATAGCATTTTCTGGAGATATGTTTGTAGGACTGAGGCTATAAATCTACATTTTAATTACAGAATTCTAAAGTTAGGAATATTGAGTCAATGCTGTCAAATCTAATTCTTAGCTGTTTCTCCACTGTTAATAGATGGAATGATTTTGCCAAGGAATGCCATTGATTTTTTTTCCATTTTGCATTTAATTCATTACTATTTTCATTTTTCAGTAAAAAAAAACTATTTCTGCAACAAAAAAATTTGTTGGAGAGTTGAACTTCTACTTACGTCTACTGCAACATCCTTCTTCATGGTATAGTTATTCCATAGGACTTGCTCTCTCTGTATGGTGACTTACTTTAAAAAGGATAATGGACTGAAAAATCATGCAATTCTTAAAAATACCTGACATTGATGTAGAATCTTTTAATGCAATATAAATGGAAAGTTTCTGTGTAAGATTTTGGGAAAGTTATCCTATTTAGGTTGCAACAGTTCATAGTATTACTAATTCATCTTCATTGTGATGAAAAGTCCCTCAGCAGCACGTGCTGCTTGAATTCTCTCTTAGTCTTTATCTTACATCACAGTAACCTTTGCTAGTCAATATACCTTAGCCATTTTCCTTCTGTTTATTATAAATCTGAATTAAAATCTCAAATCCTGTTCCAATAACCTGCTTTATTAGCTTTATTGTAGGCATGAAATCTAGTCCATAATGTTCTAATAGAGAGGAGCACTTAATGGTTACATTTAAAAGTAATTTCATTCTTTTAGATGCTTTACTGAGCAAGGTGCTCGAGGACTAAAATTGCCCATAATGTTATCAAAAGAATGTAAAACATATTAAAAAAAGTTTCATAAACAACATAAAACTGCGCACATTTCTGTTATCTAGCTAGAAGGTCACGGAGTAAATGCGAACTGACAAGTTTGACTGTAATATTAACTTTGAAGGCACAATACATCCCCTGAAGTGGCACAGTCACAGGCTTATCAGAGAAACGGTGACACATAAGCCACGTGATTGATCTTCTTCCCAAACTGCTGATCACACTTCCTAGTGGCTTTCCAGTTTCCTGCACAGGTGTCAGGCTCTGCTCTCTGCCAGGGCGGATTTTGGGGCCTCCACCAAAATCAGTGCCTCACATCCCTGTACATTACCCATGACTCTGTCACACAGCGTGTATGACATGAGATGGCAGGTGTGGTTGCAAGCAGTTTGGGAAGATTTTTAGAATATGAATTAATTTGTGAATAACAGACTGACAAAACAAGTCTTAACCTCTGCAAGCAAGACAGCCTGCTAGATTACGTGTGTAAGGTATCGTGTAGTGGGACTGAACCCCATAAATAATTCATAGAAAAACTTATGGCTTTCACTAAAAGAATACATATATGGAAATGTATATTCATTTTTATTCTTTAAGGATTTTACATATTCTCTAGTCTGCATACAAGTAACACTCAGAAAACATATGACCCTTCCTGCATTGCTAGTCTCCCAGAATGCAATCCTTTTGCTCCTTATATGCTCTTTTCAGTTGTTTCACTGGAGTGATGACCACAAGTAACCATTCAGTCTCACCCATAAACCCCACACTAAATGCAGGTAGGGTTTGGCTGTGTGGTTGGAATATTTTCAATGCCTATTCTCTACAATAATATCCTTGCTAGAAGTCATAATTAAAGCTAATTGCTGTCTTCTGTTGGGCCAAGACTCCGAAGTGGACGAGCTGCATCCTTTGCTTACCACTTCATCGCCTTTCCAGCAGCAGTTGAAAAACTAGGGCCTCAGTTATGAAAAGCTATTTTCCTCCACTTACATGATTAAGAAAGATACTATGAGTGTTAAAGAATTACTGAACTTAGACATTTCCATTCTGCTGCTTTTGCAGCTGTGTGCATTTGATTTTAGTGTGTGAAGTTAATAAATTGTATAAAAGCAATTAAATATGTCAACACATTTGTAGTTACTGAGTCTAATTGATGCTAATCTGTATTCCTTAATGCATTACCTATTGTTTGCAGGATCTATTTCATCTTTCAGCTCATTTGAAGTCTTTTGTTTTTTAAGTAGGGCTCTCATGAATGTTAATAATCTTTTTTTTACTGTAGTAAGTGAGAAGTCTATTTGAGGTCCTATTTTGATCATTAGTTTTGATCCTTTTAGTTAAAATTGAAAATTAGATTAAAACCAGATTTCATATTGATACTAACCCGAGACAAAAGTTACCTCACTAAGGAATTACCATCTTCTCTCTTTCAGTCACTACTGTGAAAGGGCTGGACTGATTTTTTTCTGGATTTTTTTAATGATATATGTACCACTTGTCTTGTGAAAACTTTTGCAGCTGTCAGGAAGTTTAACCCTGCCTCTCCAGAATTTGAAATCTGTGGTCTAATGAGGGATAATAGTATGGTCTGAGAAGACTTGTAATATCATTAGACAGTCCTGCTTCAAGCATTTTTTATTTTTGAATATAACGTTCCCTTCAGATTATGAATCTTAAGTATGTGCAGTGATTCCTTTGCAATCAATCCATGATCCATGCTGCTAAATCACATACAATAACCTAAATGGTTGTAATAGTAACTGTCACAGTAACTGTAAGTGTGTCATTGAGGAATGACACAGCCACAATATAAAGGCTGTCAGGAAGCACCTTTACAAATTTTCTGATCCTCAGAATGTTTTCAGTTCACTTTTCATCTTTATTTTCTCAACTATAGAAGCCAAGGCTTTAGAAGACACTAGTGAAAAGGCAGCTACAACAAGCATGCGCTGCTTAATGTCTTCTTAGGCTTCTGGAAAGAAGAATCAAAACCAACCCAGCCTTACCTCCAGCTGGACCTGGCTCTCCACGTCCATCCTAGCCCACCTATATCAGCAGATGCAGTGCCCATCTGGCTGGAGGCTGTCCTCTGGGGGCCACCCAGCAGGAAATGTGGCCAGGGACTGTGAGAGGGAGAGCACAGGCTCAGCAGAGCAGGGCAAGCCCCACAAATCACAGCACCTGCCTTGGAACTAGTTCTGATTCCCAGCTATAGAAAGTGCAATTATAAGCCCCTGCTACTGCACATTGTCAAGAAAAAAAAAAAAAAAAAAGAAGAAAGAAAAGCAAGAGAGAAACAAGACAATCTGCAGCTTGCAAATGTTTGCAAGATTTCAATCTGTAGGCTCATCCCAATCTCCTGAGGATCTGAATCGTTCTACCTCTTCTCCCCTCTCCCTGCATGTCAAAGCTTACCTCCCACTTCCGAGAGCTATGTAACCTTCCCAACTCAGCCCTTGACACAAACCAGGTGGACAAGAAGACAAAACTGGGGCAGCTGCCGTGCTGTGCTTTGGGTATGAGTCCTTAGCACTGCAATGGGGTGGTAAGAGGCAGCGACCTATAGGGGATATGCCAAATAATATTCCAAATAAGTGTTCATCTGTCTTTAACTATGAGGCACCTGTTCATTCGGAGGATTAAGGCATATGTTTGTATCCCCCTGCGTTGCTAGACTTCTTCTGTGAGTGTTGGCACAGAAATGCAGGCTAGAATTTTCACCTTCAGATTGGAGCTATTTTTGTTGTCTCAGTGAAAAAGCCCAAATTGCAAACAACCAGCTAAGAGTACAGAATCACAATTTCCACTGTCAAATTAAAAAAGGTTTAGTCAGACATGAAAAAAAGCATTTTATGTGAGCTTCATGAACAGATTCAGAAGAAAGGATGGGTTTTCAACAAACTGAAAAGGGACACATTAAAAGCAGATGTAATGAAGCTTTGCTGCTCTGATACTGTACAGCATCCTGAAGGGATTTTTCATGTCACTGGGGTAGAGAGCAGTGCTTCTCTTGAAGCATTTCCCCAGACAGCCTCAGGAAATCAAGCTGTGACACACATCTGGATAGCTCTGTACACGAATAGCATTGCATTTAGAGACGGAGTTGGCAAGAAAAAAACCGTAGTCCATGCACCATTACGCATTTCTGCAAATTCTCAGTTCCACAAGAACCACGGGTAGACTGAACATCTTTGTCAGCAAGTGAACCTTCTTTTCCTGCCACAGACCATCAGACATAACACCTTACCTGAAGAACCATCTACAGGACATTTGGCTAATATATTACCATTTTGAAAAAGATGTCAAATCACAAATCTTAAAAAAACCATAGTAGGAAATGTGAAACACTAGTAGCATGGCATGATCCACTGTTTGCACTAAAATAACAGGTGTGGAAGATTAATACATTCAGAGAAATCAGAACAGCTTAAAAATTCATCAGACTGGAAGTATTTAAGCAGCTGAAAGGGTTATTCATATAAATTAAATGTTGCTTTACTGTTTATCCCTAAAGGAAGAAAGGTTTCATAACTTTGTGGAAGAAGCTGTATTGCTCCAAGGCTGCAATACACATCTTTTTCAGTCTGTTTTGTGAGAGGAGTTCTAATTGACAGAGGGATGGGACTCCAGCCTGCTTTATGGAAGACTGATTTAAGTGCTGTAGGTTATATGGTGTTACAGTTAGATAAGACTGCTCCTTGCAGGAAGCCAAAGTTCACAGAGTTCTAGGGTTGCTTCGAGTTGACATTGTTTCTACAAGTTGGGTAAAATCTGTTTGTTAAAATATAAGTATTTTTTCCACTGAAACACAGAAGGACGAGACCGTTAGAAGCTGTCTTCTTGTTTGTAAGATCTTTTTCTGGGCTTTTCAGGATTGGA
Source organism: Daphoenositta chrysoptera (assembly GCA_013397915.1). Classification (NCBI taxonomy): domain Eukaryota; kingdom Metazoa; phylum Chordata; class Aves; order Passeriformes; genus Daphoenositta; species Daphoenositta chrysoptera. Next base: position 89,327 of record VZRO01003091.1, read on the forward strand.
AAGAAAAGAAAGTCATTTTTCTTGGCTACCTTTCTGGGGCCACACACACACTCTGCCTGTCCAGTTGCCTGCTTGGTTTGCGCTTCTTTCCACCCACAAGCTAATGCAAAGCTTCAACCAAATCAGTGCCCCATTTCCTGGTTTTGCAACCAATTTCCAGTGAAATCCCCCTAGCCACATGGCTGAGCTTTCAATCCAGCCTTCCTATATTGTGTTGCACCTTGGGCGGTGGCTTGTCTTGTTTCAATTATCACTAAATAAATGAGGCTTTAATTCCTCTTTCATTTCATCTGAAAGAAGACAATCAGCATGCCTTTCCACTTCAGTGTGGTCTGGGATTGTCCAGACTTCACACTTGCAGGCAGCCACCAGTCCCATCCAAAGACACAATATGCTTCCTGCATATTCACATCAACCAGACCAAGGACAGATGTTTCTCTGGTTCTACTGCACTTTTGGCCTGGACTGATGAGCCATTATAAGGCAGAATGGCCAATCTGCAACACTGCCATCTCCTTCACTTTGACATAGCTTTCTGATTGAAAATCATCTAATTTGTTTTAATTTGAAACATGGGAGTGTACGTGTTCCATCCCAAACTTTGAACAGAAATATTTTCATTTCAAACTAAAGAATATACATACTTGGCATCACTAACTGGGAGATCCATGTGGATTTATTTAATTTTTCAGATTAACTCAGAAATAAATTTGATGGCAATGGATGAAAAAAATGCCCTTTATTTTACAAGCATAATATGGTTTTAATATGCTGGCATGTTGTTAATGATGCGTAACATATTTCCGTTCATCAAAGTCAGAAAATGGAATTGCAGTGGAGTAATTTGCTGTTTTCTCATTGAGAAATAGGAAGAGTGTGCTCTGTGTGGTATTTGAATTACTCACAGAATCACAGAACGGCTGAGGTTGGAAAGGACCTCTGGAGGTCACCTTGTCCAACCCCCCTGCTCAAGCAGGGACACCTACAGCAGATTGCCCAAGGCAATGTCCAGATGGCTTTTAAATATTTTCAAGAAGGGAGACTCCACAACCTCTCTGGGCAACCTGTGCCAGTGTTTGACTGCCATCACTGTAAAAAGTGTGGGGTTTTTTGTGTTCAGATGGAATTCTTTGTGATTTAATTTGTGCCAGCTGCCTCTTGTCCTGGCACTGAGAATCACTGAAGAGAGCCTGGCTGTCTCATCTTTGTTCCTTCCCATCAGGTATTGGCACACATATGTAAGATGCCCTTTCTCTTCACCAGACTGAGCAGCCCCAGCTCTCTGGGACTCCCACCTCTCTCTCCTCCCACCTCAGAAACTCAAATGCCTTAATGATCTTTTGGGCCATTAGCTGGACCTCTCTGCAGTGTGTCTGTATCTGGCCTGTACTGGGGAGCCCAGAGCTGGACCCAGTATTCCAGCTGTGGCCTCACCAGTGCTGAGCAGAGGTGAAGGATCACCTCCCTCGACCTGCTGGCAACACTCCTCCTAATGCAGCCCAAGGTGCCACTGACCAGCTTTGCAGCAAGGGCCAGTTGCTGCAATGAAGGTCACAGCTGCTCATACATGAGAATCTCCAGGTCCTTCTCTGCAGAGCTGATTTCCAGCTGTTCAACCCCCAGCCTGTTCTGGGGCTTGGGGTTAATCCTCTCCAGTTGCAACACTCTGCAATTTCTCCTTATTGAAGTACACAAGTATCTTACCTGCCCATTTCTCCAAGTCTGTCAATTCCCTCTTCATGGCCACACAACCTTCTGGAGCATCTGCCACTCCTCCCAATTGTCTCATCTGAAAAACTGTATTCTGCCCTGTCATCCCTATCATTAGTGAAGAGGTTACAAGGTACTGGCCCCCAACACTTGTGTACACTGCTAGGGACTTGTCCTCAACTGGAGCTACTGCCATTGACCACAACACTCTGGACCTCTGGTCACAACACTCTGGTCACTCGGAAAGTTTTCAGTCCACCTCGCTGTCCTTTTACCTAACCTGTACATCATCAGCTTATTTATGAGGGTCTTACAGGAAATAATGTCAAATGCCTTTCTTGCCTTGAAATGTTTCAGGGTAAACAATGTCCACTGCTCTTCCTTCATCCACTGAGCAGGTCACCGCATCACAGAAGCCTGTCAGTTCACTCTAAATGTCAAATAATGTATTTCTTGTTATTCTTTTTAGGGGTCAAGCTATGGAGCTGAAAAAAGAGCATTTCACATGACAAGATCATAATTCACAATAATTTATTTGAAGTCTTTTCTGTACAATTTGATAGATATGCACTACAAGTTGTTATTATTATAAAATTAATTGAAATTGCTCACTAAATAACAAGAAAATCAATAAATAAAAGCTCAGGAGACATAGAAATGGCTTTTTCATTTGCAATTTTTAAACAAAAAATGACATTTTCTTATCAACATTGAAAAATTGCTCTCCTGACATGGGCAAAGAATGATGCTAAAGTAAATTCCTTTCAGCGAATGAAAATATGGTGTGGGTTGAATTTAAAATTTTAAACAGCATGATGTGGACATGCAATTACAGTCATATCTAGCTATAAACGGCCAGTTAGATTATCTGGTCAAGTCCCCTGCCAATGCTAAATTGAATTTTGCATGCATTTTTTATTTTTTTAGGCAGTTTGGGCACCTTCACTAAATATGATAAATACATTTTTAAATAAAAGTTATTTTGTGGTGTCTCAGAAATCTGAAGAGAGAGGAAGAGAGAGAGCAAGAGAGAAATAGAAGTATCACTTCAAACTACTCACTGTTGATACATCAGGTTAGTCTCATTTCAGCTTTACAAGAAAAAGCTGACAAGCTTTAAAGGAGGCCTCACTGCACAAAGAAATCGATGGTAAAGTGCACATTGATTTCAATAAATCTCTTTCAGTCACCAAACCGTATATTAGCTGGGGAAGGGATGCTGCCTCTTTGTGTCTTTTTGTCTTTAAACATCATGTGCGCTGATGATTGTATAAAAATAAAGCTGGGGATGGCTCTAATCTCAGGTAATAATGGTCTCCAATTTGAAAGCAATCCTCAGGGACTGGCAAATTATAACAAACACTGCCCTGGTCCCTCTAACAAACCCCGACCAGGCAGGGACAAAGCTGCTTCTGTGGTGTAGAGTTTCCTTTACTAGAAAAGGAGCATTTAAACAAGTGCTCTTGGATTTTGCTGGAAGCAGGTGAGTTGTCACAGCAGGATACTTTTCAGGAACATACAGCCATGGCACAGCAATGAAGATCAGTGCCATGATGGAAGGTCTGCAGGATGCCCTTGGGGACAGAGGATGCCAATAGCCAGTGTTGCCAGCTGATGTGCCAGCGACAGAGGGGACCCAGAGACCATTCAGAAAGGTCTCTCTGCAAAGAAAATACCGTCTGCGTGGTATATTACTATAGTATTCATTACCCCTTTTATGTGAACCTAAACTTAATTGTAAATCTGCACCTCTGGCCTCACCATCAGAGCATGGAGCTCAGGAAAATATTGGACTCCTCCTTCAGAGCATGAAGTTCAGTGGCCGCCAGTCCCTCCTCTCCCACCACTTGACCTCCTGGAAGTGTGTTAATAAGCCAAGGCAGATGAAACATTATTAATTGGGTTCATTTAAAGTAAGAAACCCACCACAGCCACACAAATAATACAGAGGGCCCATAAAAGTTTGGATATATGAGGCCAGCCCACACTAGGAACTGCTAAAATGTGTGGAAATAACGATGCTCTCTGGTGTAAATGGCTCTTTAGAGCGATGCTGCAAATACTTCCCTTCATTCATCACCCTGTGCTCACAGGCTCTGTCCTCTCCTGAGCCAGCCCCCTGGGACATCCTGCGTTCCCACCACGGTCAGAGATGAACGTCCTCTCTGTCGCAAGGTGTCAACTTTTTATCACCTATTACCACAAGTTGTCACGTCAGGTTACTGTAAATCAGATTAACATTCTTCTAATGCAGACTTTGCAGGGAATACTTGGCAGGGGAGTTTCAGAAAGGGGTGCTTAGTATGGTAATTTTAGTAAGGAGAGACTCCCATACAATGTGCTAAAAGCATTAACCACAATATAAGCAAAAAAAAAAAAA
>VZRO01003091.1:95967-110825 GCA_013397915.1 Daphoenositta chrysoptera
GCCCTTGCTGCCGCCCCGGCCTGGCTCCGTTCAGCGGGGCCCGCCGGTCTGGATGCGCAGCGGGACTGCCGAGCTGTCCTTGGCTCGAGGTCAGCGGGGAGGGCCGAGGGGCGTGCGCTGCCCCCGCGGGGCGCGCTGCCGCTGCGCATCGCTCCGCGCCGCTGCGCGGGGAGGGAGGGCTGGGGCGGCGGGGCTGCAGCGCGGGGGCGTCTCTTCGCCTGTTTCCATTGCCCTCTCCGCCTTTTTCCTGCTGGCCGTACGCGCTGTCCCGTGCCCCTACTCGTCCCCGCCGTGGGTGGTTTCGGGGGTCCCCGGGAAGGATTTGCCCCCGCTCCGGTGGCGGCGCGGTGCGAGAGTGCCGCAGGCGGGGTACGGCTCTTGCCGGACCCCGTCCCTCAGCCGCCCTTCCCGCCCTCGGCGGAGCGCAGCATCTCCCGCGGAAGATCCGCTGGGCGCTGGGACGCGGCGGCACCCGCAAAGTTGCGGGCGGTGCGCGGCGGGGGTGGGTTGCGGGGGCGCGGAGGGGCCGCGCTGCGCAAGCCGGAGCGCGGCCGGGGGAGCCTCCGCTGGTAAGCGCAGCCGGTGTTGATGGGGCGCTGAGCCCCTTTTTGGGGCTCGGGGCCAGTCCTGATGAAGCCGCAAGGTTTTGCTGGCGGCGGGGTCGGTGCGGCTTTAGCGTTAAAAATGTTTAGTAGTGGATATTAATGAGGTGTTCCCTACCTTCCCTCCCCCCTTTTCTCTACCTTTTTGGATGTTTAAAAAAAAACCCGAACTACTCAGCTGGCGACATTTACATTTCTGTAGTAACACCAATTCATTAGAAAAGTGATAGTAGCAGGAAAATTAAAAGTAGTAGTAATGGAGCCCCGGGGTGGTTGCAGATAGCGCCGAGGGACCGTAGCCCCCCCGCTCCTCGGCAGTGGACAGCGGCGTGGGGGAGCCGGGGGCCTTTGGGAGCCTGTGGGAATGCGGGGGGCTGGGAGCGCAGGGTGCAATGCAGAACTGGAAGCGCCGAAACTCTGCATTTTGTGCATAGTTCAGTGCTGGGTGGCCATTTTTCTAATTTTTTCCCTGTCAGGCTGTTGGACCCCCAAAATGCTCATTCGGGACTTGAAAAAACATCCCTCAGGCTTTTCTGCCCTTTTGCTTGGGCTGTTTCGATGCCAAATACTTGCATTTTTGTATTCCAAACGGGTGATCCTTCATCAAGCTTTAAACCACGTTAAGATGCAGCTAACCATTTGTGAGGAGGATCTTTTTCCCCCCTTCTCTCTGGAGTTTGCATGCTTGTTCCTCTGTTATTTCCAGGGAAGGATTTACTCCCTAGTACGATGGCTGAAATGGTGGCACGCAATTCAGTGTGCTGCCAGATGCTTACCTTCTTTCAGAGTTTGGGATAGGCTCAGGCAGTATTAAAAGCTTGCTAAGAGGATACTGTTATATGGTTTCCTCCATTTTTGGGATCTGTTAGAAGCAGTCTAAAAATACTGGATCATCATTCCTCACACTTTTAACTATAACACTTTCAAAGAACTGTTCTTAGATATGGACCTTTTATTTCCCCCTCCCCCTTTTCTAACCTTGCAAATTATCAGTCCTGGTACTTAATAGAGAGCTACTCTTGTATCCTTTTTCTTTTAACTTGAAGGCATCACTATTGATTCTGCATTGAGTAATTTTTAACATCAAATCCTCGTTATTACACAGGGTTGGGTATGTTAACTTGCTGAAGAGATACCCCCCAATGTTCCTAGAAGGATCCAACGTTTGCCAAGTGCCATAAACGTGTGCAGTTTGTCCAAAATTTTCCAGAAAATGGCCTTTTCTTTGGCTTTTTATTTCAATTGGGAAACAAATTATCACCACCTCAGTACTACTCCTGTCCTTCCTGCAGCAGCATTTATTTCAGCATATGAAGTTTCTTGAAGTCCCTTGCTCAAATATTGGTTGCACATTACTGCCCAGAACTAGCTTAGGAAGGCACTTTACTATCTCATGCAACCTTATCTGCCTTTCCACAACTTCATAACAAACCCATTGGAACATGAAATGACCTTGGAAAGGTATCTTTCAATCTGACATGAAGCATTCTCTTAACGGGGAACAGCACTGCTCCATGAAGAGCTGATGTTTTCAAATTGATGCTTCTAAACTGATTTTATTTATTTTTTAAAGAGGGAAGGGAGATGGGTGGAATATTGAATTGGAAAGGAAAATATTTTTTTAAAAACAAACCCACTCAGCTGAAGTTGAAGCACCACTCAGATGAAGAAGGAGGTGTATTAAGAATGTACATATGATAGTGACACTTAAGTCTTGGGTGAAAACAAGTCTTTAATTTTAATCAAAGGAAAACAGCATTTCATCTGCCAGTTCTGATTTGCTCATTCATAAGATCTTCAAAAGCCCAAATTATTAACGGGACTAATTGAAATCTAGTTGGGTGTGTCAAATGGAGAAAAGAAGTGATGAAGTCTGAAGGAAGCTTTACATTTAGTTGTATTGTTCTTGCCATCATAATGCGATGCTTCTATATGGAAAATATTCCAGGAGCCTTCCAGTCCCCAAAATGCTGCTCCTCTGGAAAGGCTGCAAGAGCACTTGAGAATCAGCAGCACTCAAGGGGGAGTCTTGCAGCTGTCGAGAGAATTAATGGAGGGGGTGCCTGGCCAGTAAGCTAAAAGGGATTTTGGCTCGGATGCAGGACTTGACACGTCAGTTCTTGCAAAAGGGTGGCGAGTGCCTTCTGCCCATGGTGTCCTTACCTCTCAGGAGGATGGTGCCTCCTGTAGAGCAGTGCCGAGTCCCAGCCTCCCACCGAGCTCCAGCCTCGGGAGTTCGGGGTATGAGTGCCACCTGCTGGGTGATGAGCCACTTCTTATCAGTTATACATCATTTATACATATGCATGTCTGCGTTTCTGTTTACGTACATATGCAATGTCTATGTATATCTTTATTTGCATACAGCTTTTCCACAGACTTGTTCTGGGGTGAACCTGTGAAACCTTGCTAAGACCTGAAGTTCCTCACCTTCTGAGGACTTGGCACAGCTTGTGTTTGGTGACACCCAAATAGCACTTGGGCTTTGTATTTCAGGGGTAAAGGGGAAATTTTGATACTGCTGACATTTAATGCTGCCTTTGCTTTACTGAAGGCAAGTGGGAATTTTCAGCTGTATAGCTCATGGCTCGTGGTGTGGAAAACTTTCACAAGCACCTCAATGGTCAGATAGGAAGCTGGTGAGATAGCCCTGAAATGGAGGCCCAACAAAGCAAATTCAACTTTGTCATGTATCACTTAAATATAAAACCTTCATAGCACTGCTGATTTCATCTTAACTCACGTATGTCCAAAAGTTTTATGAGCATCCCATCTGGATATAAAATACCACTTCTAACTTAAATTAACTGAAGATCTACAGAACTTGCAGAATATTGCTCGACTTTTTTTTTTTCTCCATTTTAAAGAATATGTTTTTTGTTTCTGTTCTCTAACATTTGCATAGAAGAGTAAAATATAAAAGTTTGATTTTGACCTAGATTTGCTACTGGAAGTGACACAATAAATCCAAATCTGACATCATTCCCAGCAATGGCTTTCCAATTTCCACCAGTTTCCATCTCTCCTAGCCTGCTGGGGCATTGGCTGGAATGCTGTTTATACACCAGTTTGATTCAGCTGGATACAGACTGATATCAGTTGTAGCACCAAGGCTTGTAGTTGTTCTGTATTGTACTGACAGTGTTAGGGAAAGATGTGTAGCCCTGGTTTTTGGGGCTTTGTTGGACAGCTAACCTCATTAAGGCTTTATTGCTTACTTATTTTGTGGTGTGCTGGTGCCAGATGAGTCTTTTACCCTGTCTGTGGATTAGGACTGGGTCCAAGCTGAACTATAAAAGTTTTCAGGAAACTCTCAAATGCTTTCAGCTGGAAAACCTGTATTGATGTACTCTTGTGATAAATAGATAAAATGCTTCACATGGTTTTGAAAGTGTATTCCACCACTTGAGATCTGTACTCTCAAGAGTACATAACAGTCAGGAATGAGTTGATGGAGCAAAAAGCAAGTAGTGTAATTGCAGAGTTCATCTTAAAGTGTGATTCTAGCAAAAAAAAAAAGGTACCTGACATCAAGAGAGATTACAAGATAGGCTTTTGAGGAAGGGGACCCAATAATAATTCATAACTCAAGTTCACTGTCCCCTAAAACGTTCACAGTTAATTTGATGCTTGACAAATTGTGATTTCAGTTTCTGGTGAAGAAGCAATTGACCCTAAAATTGCTGCCTGAAGCTGAACCAACGTTTTCAGTTTCATAACCAGTGTCATGCAAAAATAGAATGTGAAGAGGAACAGGGGAAATGCAGAATGTCCCTGTGGTCTTGCTCTAATGTATCTCTCCTCACCCTGACCCAAGCAACTGTCATGTAGTGTAGGCAGTGGCTGCTGCAGCTATGCTCCAGGCAATTTACATCTCATTCATTCATCCATCCATCCATCCATCCCATTATAGCATATTGGGACTTTTTTTCCCCCCACAAACCTTCTGAGCTGATAATGGAAAGCTGCCCCTTATAACGTGTCAAACTTCAACAACCACCTCTTGTTTTCACTCAGAAATGTATCTGCAGTATTGTCAATGGGCACGCTGCTCTCCTCTCCCCTCCCCATTCTAAATAAACCGGTTCAGCAGCTCTCCTGTGCGAATTCTGCCAGTTCTGAGTCATCCATACATTTTTGTTTTGTTCCTTCCTCGTGTTTTTGCACACCACGTTTCCCGCCATTCCCACCTACTCAACATCTGCTTTCGTGTGACCTTTCATATCCTGATAAATTCATTAATGTTAAATTTGCTCCATACCACCATCAAAATCTCACTTTCTGTAATATGAAGTCCTGTGTTTAGTCAGGTGACTCAATGGCCTTTACAGTCCTTGGGAGTACCTTGAAGTCATATCTGCTCCAGTAGAAATGTTCTCCCAGTAATCTCAGCTTCCCTTGCAGAGGTAAAAGACAGGTAATATCTTGAGGGCAATCTGTAACTACAGTCACACTGACAGTAATGGTGCATGGTTGCAGCTCTGGGGAAGGGCTGGGGTGCACAAGACTGACAAGAGAAATCAGAAATGAAGGCAAATCTTTTGCAATCTCTTTTCTCTTTCCTCTCCAATATTCTTCACATGAAGGCACTGGAAAGGCTCCTACTGTAAAAGCACTCCTACAAAAACAGCAACAAAAAAAAAAAAGTTGTTTGCTAGCAAAGTGGTAAATATGTGAGCAATCATCTTCCTTTTTCTGCAGCCTTTCGTGCTGTCTTATTAATGGGCCGTGAAGACTGAGGAGGAGGTAACTCATCAGCCATTATCCATCGGGTGGGGGGGGAGCTGCAAATTAGTAGCTTGTGCCAGTTTAGTTTTCCTTTTTGACACTAACAGATAAATCTGCCTTCATATGGCATGATTTCTGCAGGGATCCAGTAGAAACCACATCAGGGGCTGTGCTGGTGGCTCACTGCCCTCCTGAGTTGCCTTGAGATTTCCGGAGGCAAAAATGCTGCTCTGGCCTCAGGCCCCTTTGCTGCAGCCCAGCAGAAGAGCACTGAGTTGTGAGGATGACTGTTCCTGAGAACAGTTGGTTTGGAGAATTTGGATGGTTGTAACACGTGAACTGAGAAGCTATATCCCAATCTATTGGAAGAGACTTCGCAATGGCCTCTGGCTTTTTGGCATCATCAGCCTTGGCCTGGTGGTCAATCTGATGGTCATGGAGCTGCTGGGAGATGATGACAGCATTTCCTTCACTGCCTCCTTTCCTTCCACCGCAGGCTTCAGCCCTCCCCTTGCCTGCTTGTCTGTGCTCGGGACCTTGTGCACTTCCTGAACTTGCACATGCAATTGATTTCTCTAGTCAAAAGAAGAGCATGCCTTTGTCTGCCCTTACATACACACATGCAGTTTGTTTAGTTTAACCCACAGCAATTGGCATTTTGTACCGATCTCTTTGAAGCATTTCCTCTCCAAAGGAAAAATAATGAAAAAAAACCCCAACCAAACAGAAAAGCAAAAAAACCCAAATGCTAAATTGGTCGACTGTTTTGGAACAGTTGCCAAAAGAAATCAATGCTGAGCCTGGGAAAGCTGTAAAATTCTTTCTTGGGTTTTTATTAGTAGGAGAGAAGTGACACACACTGGGTTTGGTCACTCAGACACTGTTCAAAGTCCAAATTGAAAAAAAAAAAGTTATTTCAGCTTGGGTGTTCTTGACGGTTTGCAGATGTGTAACAGTGCGTAGATATTCAGCTGTGGGGTAGGCTGCAGGCCCCCTTAATTGCAAAGAATAAATTATCAATCCCCCATCCTTGACTGAGGATTCTGAAACTGAGTAGTCGCTGAGGTGGCTTTGCCTTACTTCCTTGCCAAATGTTACATCTCCTCATCAAGGATTTTGAAATGTCAGCAGTGTAAGAGAAAATAATATACCTTTTCCTATCTGTGATATTGCACACCTGTTACTGCCTGATGGGGGAGGTACAGTAGGTTTGTTCTTTCTTAAAAATACATTTTCCCCCCCTCACAAAATGTTCTTTATGAGGTCAGCCTTGACAGATCTTTATTAGAATGTAATTATAATTCTTTTATTAACATTGATATTGTGGGGGGTTTTAATTTCTTTTTAGAGTAAATTGGAGGGTGGGGGGGTTGTTTATGTTCAGTCCATTTAATGAGTTACCCAAAACTGTTTTGTAATGCAGACTCAAAGCAGTAGTGTTGCGTTGTTCATTGAATCTCAAGAGGTTTTTTTTTTCTTCTTTTTCCCTTCATTTTCCTGCTGATGGCTATGACTGTACTGAAACCATGGATTTCACAAACTGGATGAACGGCTGCCTCCTGGAATATGGATAATTTTGGTGAGTCTGCAAAATGAGTTTCACTTACTTCTGCTTGCTTGGGAGAGAGAGGAAGAATTATGTATTGGAAGTGGTGCTTGATGAAAGCTAAGGCTGTTTTTGCAGAGTTGGTTTTGTCAAAGCAACAGGCAAAGCTTACTGAATTCCAACTTGTTTTTGATGGAGTGGTCTTGGTTTTTTTATTCTGTTTTATCACTGGCAAAGGTGAAGGAATTAACATGCACTGGATTAATTTGAAATAGTGTCATGTTATGAGATTGAGTGTTATTGCCTTTGTAATAATTTTTAAATTACTTTTCTGTAAGACATACTGTGAAGCAACAGCTTAGAACATTTTAATTTTTCTTTTCTGGCTTATTCAGTTGTTTCTGCAAATAGTTCAGACAGAAGATGATTAATTCATTGGATGGCTTTTTAGAAAAGCACTGTGTTCTCCTTACTGCTCCTAATACTAGTGTTGCCTGTGGTGTGAACTTCTAAGAGATGATGTGTTGATGGTGTGTTTGCATTAAATATTGTAGAAGAATTTTCCATGAAATGGTCTTCCATCCCAAGTAGTCTCTGGTGAGGCTTCTTTTTTTATAAAACAAAAAAAGCACAGAGCTCTGTCAGGGTCATACTCTTTCCTTGTGTGCAGACACCTGACCTGCAGAATATTCATCTGGGGCTATCTGCTGTTGCTCCCCGAGGAGGAGGTTTTGGCACTTTGGGCATTATTATCAATAAAGGTGACTGGACAGCTGCAGGGAAAACATTTGCTTTGAATATATCAGCCTGGAGATCTGCTCCAGGAGCATGGTTGGAGGTGGTAGTATTTACCCAGTGTTGTCTGTAGGAGTAAAAAAGCTGCCTCAGAGCACTGACGGGAGGTGGTTGGCAGCTTAGCAGCCTGGGATTTATCTCTGAGCTATTTAGACCTAGCAGGAGTGACTCGTTACTACTAATAGGTTTAATTAGGGAAAACAGCTTGCTTCACCTCTCACTTGTGTGGTGACAACCTCGTTTATGCACAGCCTTAAGTTTTGAGGGACGAGACAAATGTGATTTGGGAGTGGGGTTGGCGGCCTGTCCTGTCCCAGAATGATGCGAGTGCTCCTGGTGTGGTGCTGGCCCTGTCCTGGGCAAGGCGTGGGAGTGAGCCTAGGGCTGGCACCGGCTACTTGCTGACAGATTGTGGCTGGGTTTAGCTGTACACACCTCTTCGGGGGGGAGGGGGAAAGGTTGACACTGGCTCTCTTCCCTCTCCTCCTTCTTTTTCAGTCTCTTGAGTGTGCACCCTCTGTGTCACCTGCATTCTTGCACTGGTGAGAAGAGCCCGAGACCAAAAGATGGACCTCAAACTTAAGAGTTTCTTATCATGGACAGACATAGAGAAAATTTGAGATAAAACCTGATATTTTACTTTTGAGCTTTTCTGAAGTATTGTTGCTTAATCCTTTTTATTGATCCATAGCTTATGCCGGAAAGCTGTTGTCTCAGGTCAATTTCCAGAGTCCTGGAGGATAATGGCATTAATCACATATCGTATGACCTTTCAGGCAGGATGAACATTTGTTGCACTGCTGCATTTACCTCCTCTCTTAGTTCCGGTTATGTCTTTTATTCCTCAGCTGCATGGCTTAGGAGAGCAGCTAAGAAGCCTTCTGCATGACTGGTACACGATAATTTGGAGACTGAGTAGCAGTAAGGTCTGTAAGGCGATAATTTGGTGACTGAGTAGCAGTAAGGTCTGTAAGGCAACTGCTGCTTTGGATTGCTGTCCTTTGATGTGCTAAGGAGCCTTGAGGAGCCTGAGAGAGCAATAGCTTCTGGAAGCAATGCATATTTACTGTGATGGGCACACTGCTCAAAAGTCTTTGAGTCTGAAAACTAGCAGAGTGCATTCCTCATAGCTTTGTTCCAGCATGTATCTTGCTTTTTTGGCCTGTTTTGTAATCTACATGAATAATTGGCTCTCATGTTGCACCTATATAAAGAGATGCTTCTTCGATATCTGGAAATGCAGTAATGAGTGCTGAAGTGCTGCCATCACCATGGCACATCAGGGAAAGTTTGATGTGATCACATGGGTGAGCATTTCCACCCAAGTTTTATTCTTAGATTTGTTTTTCACTTTCACTCTGATTTGGTTATATTTGAATTTTTGGCAAATGCTGTTAGCAAAGTTAAAATCTGAAACAGCAATCTCAATCACAGAGCAAAGTGTACTTTGCATAAACAGATAAATAGCAGAGCTGAAAGTATAAGGAGCGATTTCTTTTCACTGAAAGAGTGACATCATTCCAAGCTCTTCTCAGGGGTGGAAGGTCAAGAGACAGTGGATACCAGTTGAAATGAGAGAAGTTCACACTGGTTACAAGGGTAAAATGTTTTCACTCTGAGGACAGACAGCTGGACAGGAGCACAGGTTGCCCAGGGAGGCTGGGCAGTCTCCATCCTTGGGAGATTTCAGGACCTGACTGAACAAAGCCCTGAGCTGGATTTCACCACTGGCCCTACTTGGAGCAGAAGCCTGGACTAGAGGCCTCTTGAGGTCCCTCCTAGCCTGAATTATCTTGTGATCCATTAAAAAACACTTGAATTTAGAGATATCTTAATTCTTGGCAAATGAGTAAAGCTGGAAGCATTAGCAGCATGGTCATGGATGGTGTTGTGATAACAGCAAGCTGGTGGTGGCTGCTGTAAGATGAAAAAGGATGCAGCATCTGGCCAGGCTCGTTCTGGAGTGCTGTCTGGGGTTGTCTGTGAATGTTCGTTGCTTTTGGTTTTTAATTGAGCAAAGCAATTAAAGCCTGACACTTGCTGCTTCTGAAGAAGCTGTATGCTGTTTGTTTTATGCCAACAGTACCTGTACAACTAGTCTCAAACATTCCGGAAATAATCAGTTGTCTTTTGTTTATATTGGTTAAAACACCACTTACCTTGTGGGAGGGGAGGAGACTTCAGGAGAAGTAAATTCTTCATGCAGAAGACTTCCAGTCTCTTGGGGATTTTTTGTTTAGTGGGGTTCTTTTGGTGGTTTTGATTTGTTTTTTTTTTGTTTTTGGGTTTTTTTTAAGAGATTGATATATGGCTATTTACATTCCTTAAAAAATTGTGTGGGAGTGCAAATACGAGGCGGATGAAAATCTGTGGGTTGATCAGACTGGACGTGAGCCAGCTCCCTGAAGTGATGTAGGTGCTTATGGGTGGTTATGTGAAGCTAAACAGAGCTTCTGTACAGGAGGAGAAGACAGAAGTGGTCAAGGTACTGACACAACCTTGCAGGATGAAATAGGTGAACCTGTAAAGAGGAGTGTGGATGTGTCAGAGATGACCACATCACCTTTGGAGGACCGTAGCACTGATAATGGTTTACACAACCCTCCAAGTGTGTTTTCCTCTGTGTTTTCAGGAAGATGACCTGCAACACTGGACTTAGTCTGGCAAACAGAAAATGTACAAAATGCACTATTAGCACGATATGCCTTGTGAATGTGCAAGTGAATGATTTTAAATGTTTAACCCAATCTCAGTTCTTCTGTTGTATTTATGGTTTTTTGCTTGATTTTTGTTTCTCCTGGAAGGGCATTAGTTTAACTTATAGATTGACTTTCCTCCTTTGTGTTTGGAGGCAGTACAGGTAAATATGGAAAGCAACAGTTAGTAACTCCAAATGGGATTTAAAAAGTTTTTTGCTTATTTTTGCACTTTTTAAACCACTATTCCATCTGCTTCCACCCACATACTTAGTGTCATTCTTGCCAGTCATGCCCCAGCTGTGATGGCATGTGGTCAGTGGGTGAGCGCCCAGCAAGGCCAGAGATTTGTCCCTTCCATGTTCTGAGGCTGAAAGCCATCAGGATTATTGCTGAGAGAAACTGGAAGCTTTTTATTTTAGGCTTAACTTTACCTTGTTTGTAACTGTGCTGCTCCATGTGTCTGTACAGTGTCTGTTTTCAGAGTTACATTTGTGTAATTGTAGTGGCTTTGTGTCCACTTTCCCTCCAGCATCAGATACTACACTGGGTGATTTGTCTTTTCTTTTAATTTCTTTTATACATATGCAAAGCCTTTGTATTTGTTCTTCTCTGTTTTTTTCGCATAGCTGGTTATTTTCAGCTGTTGCATGGATAATAGTGCTGATGAACAAGTATTTAGTCTGACACATAAAAGCATAGCCGTAAAGAAAATGAAGCAGGGAAAATTACAGTGGCAAAGGTTCCTAAATTATAGTTGTACAGGAAGATTGTGATAAGGAAGTAGTTAAACATTAGTATTTAGTCAAACCTACAACTGTGGCTGGTATTTCAATTGTCTCCTCCTTTTGCTGACACTTAATTTGTGTGGTTGGTGAAATACTCTTCCTGCTAATAAAGTCCCTGTTTTATTGAACCAGAAGCTTGTGGAAGTACATGGGTGTGTTCTCCCAGATGGTTTTAGGTCAAGTGTCAAACAATTGCTAATTATTTTCAGATTTACTTGTAAAGGAAATGTTAGGTGCTTGCTATTAGGTGCTTACCCACTGTTAAAAAGAAAAAATAAGCAAAATCAAGACACAAATTAATCTTCTCATCTGGGAGCAGATACGTGTCCAGTTTAAATATACTGGAAGGCAAACATAATGTAATAGGACCGAACCAGGATATTCACAGGCTGAAGTATTAATGTTTGAGCTGGCTGTGTGCTTGCTACAGCTGCAAAGCCCATTGCTTTTATGGCTGCAGTATGTTTGCTCACAAGCCCCAGCTCTGACAAACAGATGTGATCATCGTCCTGTGCGTGCTCTTTGTGGGGCCGAGTGGTCACTTGTCAGCCTGATGGAGAGCACAAGCCACCATCTCCTAGCAGCAGGTCTCACGTTTGGAGAGCTTTGCTTGGTTTTAGGACATCCCAGCAGTAATCTGCAAGACCCCAAAGACCAGCTTTCATCCACAAGGATGTGGGACCAAGAAAATGTGCTATGTAGGCCTTTCATGGAAATAAGAAGGGAGTAGGGCCCTTTAGGGAAAAAGAAAACTTCCACTGATCATCACAGATACTGTATTTTCCCTTCTGGAAATAGCCATTAGGATCGATGTTGGTGGTAGGTAATAACTTCCCTTTGTCTCTCCTCCCAGCCAGTTCATAAAAGGCCCTAGGCTAAGCTGGGTTGCTGTGGTTAATTTTGTTTGAACAGGATGGATCACTGTTTGTGAGCAAAAGGTAGTTTTCAGTGGTAAAGATAACTGCCTTTGTGCTTATCTTAACCTTGATGAAGCTATTACCATAGGTTTGTTAGAAAAAGAGAGAGGTGAAGGCAGTGGCCTGGACTGAGCAAAGGTTAAAGCAATCAGCGATAGCTTGGCTGTCAGCAGGATTGCATCGCTGGGGATCGGCTCCGAGGCTTTGCACAACTTTATTGTCTGCTTGGCTTCCAGCTGTCCCTGCGAGCACGTCCTTCGACAAGCTAAGGAAGGGCCAAGGGTTGTCTGCCTGCAATCTCTGCCTGCCCTTTGCATTGTGAGGCCAGTCCAGAGTGGGGCCAAAATACTGCAGAACTGGCAGTTGTTTGTGGTGGAGCCTGAGATAAGTGGATTTATCCAGTATCCGTGAAGCTGCTCAGTTTGGATCTTGGCAACTTAGCTCTATTTTTTCTTTTCCTTTCTCACCAGAATAGTTGTACTGAGGTTTGGTGTTGTTGCATTCCTATTTTTAACACCAAAGCTCACTTATCTCTAGTTGAATGTGTGGTATGTTTCATTTGAGAGAGGCGGCATTTTATCAAACGTCACAAATGAGCCCTTGCTAGAGCTAATTCGAACCAACTGAAAAAGGATTCTTCCTATTTAATTTTAATTTATATGTGCAAAAGTTTCATACAGTTGGAATCAGTACAGTTTATTGTCAAAATCAAGAGATGTCAGACCCGGCCATCGTTCTCTCAACCCAGCATTATGTTTGTCATATGGTATTACAAAAATCCATGTGTGCCTAATTTATTTCAAGTATTGTGGGTGTTGTACACCAAACTAATATATCTGTAGAGGAATAAAAATTCCTTTGCAGTTGCCTGATATTAAAGACCGTCCCTTTATGCAGAGATAGAATTGCTGGACAGTATATCTCTTTGCATTAAGGACAGTCACTGCAGCTGTTTGAGTCCTGTCATGTTTATGCATGACCAGATATTGCAATAGGCTGTAAGAGTTTGCTGCAAGGAGAGCTTTCATTTTTCAGTCTTGGGAAGTGGGCTCCATCTAGTGTTTAATTTAAAGATTAGACTCCAGTTCCTTTTCTTAAACGCCCTTGCAGTGTGGATAAAGGACACAGAAGAGGAGTTGTGATAGGTGTTGCTTTCTCCGATGATTATCTAGAGTGAGACTCTTCCCATACCTTCAGTGTGGGAATGGCAACCTGAAACACTGCATCTGTTTCACACGTGCACATAAAACTAAAATAATTATTTTATGAAATAGCACAGGGATAAAAAGAAATTAAACCAGCATGGCAATGATGTGATCCTGGAATATTTTGTGGTTAGTTCCTGTATATACTCTCACAGTGTTTGATGTGGCATGTTGGAAACCAGCCTGATCATCTATAAAATCAAAATTAGAAAACTAATTGTGGGGTTCTTTTAAGAAGTAATGAATTTTGAGATGTGTATTGGGTATTAATATCCAGCCAACAGAATATCTTCCAATATGTAATGCTTCTCTAAAGAAGTGTGTCAGGTTCCAACCTTTATTTTTATTTTTTCTCAATATTTCAGGTTTTGTAATATTTAATCCTCTGTCAAATGCCACTTAATTATTTTTTTATTAAAAGGGATATCACATTCTGAACTGGTTTTAACTAGAATAGAAAAGTATTTGATAGTTAATCTATCATGTCTCCAGTGCCCTGATAATAAGTGCTGTGAAACAGAGAAAAGAAGCACCAATAAGATTTTTTTTTTTTAACTGAAACAGCTTGAGAAAGTTTTTAAATACTTAAGACTCAATACAGATTTACTTTCTACAGTCCATACTGAAGAAGCAGGAACTCAGAATATTTAGTCAAGAGGGCACAGTAGAAAACCTTCAGAGAGGAAAACCTGGGCTGTCTGAGGACTGTTTAGTTATTAGTACAGTGGGGTTTTGTCCAATTGTGATTTTTCCCTCTCCTTAAAGGGACATTTGAGGCCACTTAAACAGGCTTTTACCGTGAGCATTCTGGCACTTCGCAGCACTTTGAGACTGATGAGGAGAGAGGCAAGTGGGCATCATGGCTGGGCTGAGTGTGACTGCAGGCCTGAGCCACCAGCCCCTCCCTCCCTGCCTGCATGGGGTGTTGCAGACCTTTGCCATTACTCAGACACGGTGGGGCTGTGGGTGCTGCCCTCACCTTGCTTACACCGAGGGCTGCAGAGCTGCCTGTCCTTGCGAGCTGGAGGAGATCCCCCACGCAAATCCCCAGACAGCGGGATGTGGTTTTTCCACCAGTTGCCTGAGCAGTGTGCAGCAGAGGCTGGGATCCAGGCCTGAGTCATTGGCAGAGAGCCTGTTGTTGTTTCATCTGTAAAATATTTGGGGTCTGGGCTTTCCAGCTGACACTTGAGAGGGGAGTGCGGACAAAGTTAACGGGAAACATCTGGTGCCAGGAGGGAGGGGCGAGATGGTACCTTGGCCATGTGAAAATGGGGAGCTGTTGTGGTGGGGTGCCACACTGCCCACGTGCCTGCAGCTTTGGGGAAAGGATCAGGAGCGATGGCTGAAGAGGACAGCCATGGAAGTGGGATTTGGGTGGTGAAACCCCCCTGAGCATGGGGCACCACTGCCAAGCCTTGGAGCCTCCCAGCGTTGGGCTGTGCAGGTTTCACTTGGATAAGGAAGGCAGCCAGCAGTTGTGTGAAGGAGCTTAAGTGCCTAGACATACACACACTTTCTTGTCAGCTCATAATTTGTTGTTGTTGTTGCTTTTGTTGCCTTCCTTTTTTTTTTTTTTTT
>VZRO01003091.1:119265-143049 GCA_013397915.1 Daphoenositta chrysoptera
TTCCGCATTCTTGCCAGCTTTAAATATGCACAATCGCAGAAGCGCTTATTGGATTAGAAAGCTGCCAATTAATTTTCAGCTCCAATCCATGACACCCAACAACCAAAAAGTCCTCCAAAATTTGCTGTTGGTCTTCCCAGTATCCCGTCCTCAGAGATTCATAGGATCTGGGGTGATGTCTGTGGCCTATTGCCCAGCAAAGAAAAATTGTCTCTCTTAATGACAACTGTCTGGGAGGACCATTGGAAGAGATTCCCCCTACTTAATTATCTTCCTTCAGCATCTTCTCAGCCTTTTTCTGAGCCGAATATGAAATCAAAAGCAGCTATACAAGCATTTTTTCAAAATATGTGAGATGTTGCTTTTGCCAAATAAACTGCATTATGCCTGTTAAAGCCATTTTGTTGGTTTTTGGGTTTTTTTTCCTTTAACTTTCATGCTGTTTACTAGAATTAAGTAACTTCTATTAAGCTGGTTTGGAAGTTTCCATGTAAGACTAAATCTGTGTATACTAAATGATCAGCTTTAATAGGAATAGTTCTTCATTATACTATTTAACAAATAATACTGTTAGATTCATATGCTTGAAAGTTATTAATAAACAATGCAAAACTAAGTAATTTTCTTATAACATTCAGGTAAAACCTTATAAAAAGAAGGCCTAGTTACCTTTGTAAAATTATTGCTCAGGTCTGTTAGGCTAGAAAAGGGCCGTGGGAAGGAGGCATAGCTGAGTTACTGTTAGAGAAACATGCTGCGTGTTTATCGTATGCTCACCCAGTGGTGTGTGCTGATTAGTTAAGTCAAGTCTGTTGTGCCTTAAAATTATGTAAACTCTAAAACTCTGTAGAGGAGACTACCGTGGTATTAAAGATTGCATTTTCATTCCCACTCGAATGGAGTTGGTGTAATTTTCAGCGTCGCATCCCTCTCAACTGCGAGAATTTTCTGATGTATCAATTTGTTCACTTACAAGTAGTTTCTATTAAGTCCATGTTTAAATGTGCTTTCCTACTTAGCCTACATTGTAGCAAGACATATATTAACACATACCAAAAGGAGA
Source organism: Daphoenositta chrysoptera (assembly GCA_013397915.1). Classification (NCBI taxonomy): domain Eukaryota; kingdom Metazoa; phylum Chordata; class Aves; order Passeriformes; genus Daphoenositta; species Daphoenositta chrysoptera. The sequence continues at coordinate 120,329 of VZRO01003091.1, forward strand.
TGTAAACAAACGTCAGTTCATAGAGTAAAAGTCCGCTGCTATTTTAATTTTTTAAGTGTTCCTTCTTTCCTTTTTTTACAAGTTTATATAAGGCAATGCATGGCAGAGAGATTAGGGTATCTTATTTCCTCCTGAATCCTTCCCCCTGCCCCAAATTTATAAAACACATGCACAAAGTTCCCCAGACAATTTGGCAATTACATTAGCAGAGGTGCTGCTCATGTTTCTGCATTGCATTTGGCAGTGTCACCCGTGGTGGCTGCAAAGGAGAGGGTGAATAGGGTGGCCGGTGGTCAGTGGCCCTGGCTATCATTGCTAAGGGATGGAGGGAGGAATGCTTTAGGAATGCCAAGTGAGTCCCAGGCGTTGGTGGCTTTGCAGGGGAAGGAAGCTGCTTTTATTCAACTCTGCAAACACTGCAGAGAGTTGTCGAAGTCCCTGAAACTCACTAAGTTGTTCTAAAACTATTTAACTCTTGAGTGTGAATATTTGGCATAAATACAGCTGTTCAGATTGAAAAAAAAAGAAAAAAAGCAGTGATCTGTGTGCATTTTGTTCCTGAATTAGGTTTCCCACTACTAAGGGTTTTGTTCTCTTTCCTCATTTAGAAGTATTCCCCACCCTCTTTGCAAGTGTAAATTGCTCTCCTGTAATGAGATCAATGGACCTTCACCGATTTACAGTAGTAGAGAATAATTTGGCTCATTATGCATTTGATGAGATACTATCTGTGGTTATCTTTGCGTGGACAGATAGTAAAACATTAAGAACTAATAAAAAATGTCATATTCTCCAATACTGTGCTCTGTCTGTGTATATATTGATACATTATTACATATGAGTGGAGAAAAAGTATCCATGGGTCAGCCCAGATGGAGACTTCTCTCTACTTCCTACATCTGTTGTGAAACTGTTTTGTCAGTCACGGTGGATGGAGGCTCTGGTTTCATCTTGGGTTTAGCAAATGTCCTAGCAAAGTGCAGCTGCTCTTTACACGGGCCTAACTGGAGGGTTTGATTGGGTCTTTCTGTCTAATGAAGAACAAATCCTAATGAAGTCTCTTACAGTGGTACCAGGAGGATATTAAGGGTGATTGTTTTGAGTCACAGTCAGGATTCAAAATCAAATCACCTCAAAATTGGTTGTTCCTGTAATTTGGCTGAGTAAGTAATCCATCACCCTCTGACAGCCAGCTGGCTGTAAGGAAAGGCTCTCGAAATCATGCAGGTTTTGTGCAGACCCTCAAAACCTGTACCCCTGTGACAGCTCTGGTGAGTGGTTTGTGCTGCCTGGCACTCTTGATCCTTTGGGAAAAAGTTAAATGTGCTTTCTTAATTTTAGTTCTTCTCCAAAGAATGTGTGTTGCAATAGTATCTTCTGTGATATTGATACATGTTCCGTCCCTGGTGATGGGAATTTTGAAAAGGGAAGTGAGAGTATAAGATAAAATTGATTGTGAGATGTGAGGAATGTACTTTGAAAGTAATAATGCACTAATGTGAATTATATGCAGGCCTTTTTCTGTAGTTTAAGTGGTAAATAATTTTTGTTTCTCAAGTTTCTGCATGTCTCAAATTCACAATGTAGGAATGCGAATACTGCTGAAAACCTACTATTAAGACTTCTATTGAAAAGTAAATTTGAAAGAGATCTGCTGCTGGCCAGCTGGTTACTGCATGTTCTTTTCCAAATACTTTGTAAAAATACTTTGTTTCCTTACATGCAAATGTTTTCTCCCCTCTGTATAACACATATAATAACAATATAATGACTTAGATGATGATCTGGTTTATTCACATCTTTGCATGTAGACTTTTCTGGACTGACTTTTTGCCCTATACAATACACGTGGTGTTTTTACCAGACACACTAAGAGGAATGGACATAAAATACCTAAAGGGATCACCTTGAGTTTATAACCTTCATCCTTATAGTGAAAAAATTCAGAGTGCTTTGAGTTTTTCACAGCGTGGGTGCCACTGGCGAGTAGGGTTGGGTTATCTCTGTTTTTAGTAATGGCAGAGCTCTTTTCTAGGTTGGGTTTAGGTTTGGTTTGGGTTTTTTTTGGGGGGCAAGGAAGGGGCAGGCTGTGGTTTTGTTTTTAACAGATAACATTATGCTAGTATATTTCACACATTTTGTGGGTTAGGAAGCACTCAGAAAAACAAAGATGGCTTTGGTGAGGTGAAATAATTCCCCTTCTGCTCAGGAGGCCTGGGATAAATTTCTAGGCTATGCTACTTTAAAATTACTCTTTTCCTTCTCTCAGCCAGTGCTGATGACCAGAACCTTCCTCTGGTGTTCAGCCATGATACTTGTGAGAAACACACATTTGCAAAAATGGCAGAGGTCCTTGTTTGATGACCAATGTGAGATCAACTCCAGCTTCAGGTTGCCCCAGGGCATTGTGAAGTAGGTGGGAGCCTCGTGGGCTGTCTGGTGCTTGCAGAGATTTTTCATTTTCACCATACATTTCCATCACTGGACAGGGCTTTATTTTGCTGCACTTTGTGCTGATTAAAAAATAGAGTGGGAAATTAAGGCTTAGGGGTCCCCCCTGCTCCCCTCTGTCTCCAAGAAGTTGCAGCAGAGGTTTTCAAACTTGGTTTCCATTTTTGTTGTTATTATTTTTTATTATACCTAAATGCCTCATTCTACTGCTGATAGTGATGGAAGGAGTAAATGCAGATCAGCCAGGACAAATAAGACCTAGCTGGGTTTTTGAGGCTTGATTGGGTTTTTTTGAGAGTATGCTTCACTCCTACACAGATTTCGTTCACTTGTGTTGCAGGTCCAGGAATGGAAAACCTTGTCACAAGTTCTGTAGGATATTTGTAACTAATGTGAGTCAGCATCCTGGTACAGCCCCTGTGTCCTGGGCATCGTGCTCCAGTAGTGCCCAAGCACAGTAATGATAGCAGTCTGAAGCAGGAAGGATTTGGATGCTGAAGGGATTTTGTATGGCATGTTCTCTGAGTGGTGTTCACAGGGCTGGAGCTTCAGTACCTTCTCTGATGTCACAAATGATTGCAGCAGAAAATAGCTCTTGGATAAGGTTCCCTAAGCATTGTGCTTTTGAAACTTGAGCCTGTTTCTTTGAATTATTCTCTGGAGCTACCCAAAAGCTAATGCAAATCTTTTTAATCTTTGGTAATAAGTGATGTGATCCAAAATATCACATGTTAATTTGGTGGCTGCATTTCTTCTTGTATCTGAAAACTTCCCTAGCCAAGGCTGTGCTCAGAGCATGGTCTTGAAGTTCATCAGCCAGTTTCGGTACCTACAGATTAAAATTGTCATGGGGCTGCTCTTCTCCAGTACTGTGGAAAACAAAAATTGATCATATATGAGAATATGCCGAATAATATTAGGAAGTGAATAAACCATGTTAATTTTTTTAATAACTTTATAGGACCTTGGTTTTTATGATGCTTAAAGCTGTTATTTTCAAAATCTTTTATGAGAATCTGTTTTTTAAAAATTTTATTTTACATGTCTATCATTTCTTGCTGTTAAAGATTTCACAAGTGAATATGCTTTGCTTCTGTGGAAAAAGTTAATAAGCTCCAGATTTCATTCTCTCCAGAGGTAAATTTAAACCTAGTAATTCCTCACAGGCTTTGAATCAGTCATTCTTCTTTTCTTTTCCTTAATACTTAGCTGATGAATTACAAAAGTAACTCAAACTTTGTTTTCCAGTTCTTTTCCTTTTCTACTGGCAGCTGGCAATTCTTTTGCTGTGATGCATATCAAATCACAGCTCACTGAGGCTCCTCACAAACAGGAGTGCAAAGCCTTCATATTACCATGCTCCTAGGGGTTTACGCCTTTGGGTTGGGAATTTGGAGTCATTGAGAACTGTTGATCTGAGAAACCTTAGAAAATTTTGATTTTGTTATTTAAAAAAAATGAATTTCCACCACCCCTGGCTATTGCTTAGAAAGCCATTACTCTATTGCTGCTCTTTATGCCATTTACACAACCTTTCAGAGTAATTTGCTTTAGAAAACTGTGCAGTGAAAGAGTCTTGACAAAATCAGATTGAAGGCTCAAATAACAAAGGCTGCAATTGTAATGTTCCTACAGCTAATGAAATGTAATTTAAGAAGTCAGTTCAATAATTTGCCTCTAAACTCCAGAGTAAAGTTTCATTCAGTGACTGTCAAATTTAAGATACCCCAAGCCTCGCAGATAAAGCAAAGACCATGTTTATAGCCCATTTACACTGAGAGCCAGACTGCCAATGTGGAGCCCTGCCAGCTTGGGACAGGTGAGAAACTAGCTCCCTACAGAGAGCATCAGATCTGTGTTTTTGCATCTAGTTTTTGACCCTGACATCCAATCCAGTAACCACAAATTGAGCTGAACTGCTAGCAAATAGCAACTTTTTTTTTTTAATTTTTACTTTTGTTCCACAGTAGAGACGTGTCAAGTACAAATAGTGAAGTTCATGTGCTGCTGTAGCAACCCTCCTCACACCATTCTAGCAGGGGGCGAGATACCAAATGCAATCACACCAAAAACCCCCTAGGAAAGCATCACAGGGGGCTTTAATACTCTGGGAAGGGGCAGAGGATGATGAGGAAGCAAAGCTGGCCGAAGCAGGGACACTGTTTAAGTATTTTGTCAGACGAGCAGCACAACTGCAATGCCCTTGGTGTGGGAGGTAATTACATCCCAGCTGAGACCACCATCAGCTGTTAGGTGTGGGGCCACACACTGGACCTTGGGAGAAACCAGTCACATCACTTACTGGATCAATTAAATACTGTAGGAATTTAACATCCTACCATCAGTTCCTTTCTTCAGTGGCAATGGATGGATTGGATGGATGGATTTACCTTCCCTGAACTTTATACTTGAGAAAAAATTCCTTCTCGATTGTGGGCAAAGTGTAATTAAACAAGACTCTCAGAGGGATGAATCAGCTAAACCTATTCATTTCTCCAGCTTCCTGCTTTTTCTTCAACTTTTGTGTCTAATATTAATTTGATTCTTTCAGAGACAGACATTTTAATTGATTAAGTAGACCCTGGAGGTTGATAATACGTTGCCAACGTTTTTAACAATATGTTCCTTTAAAAAAAATCATCCATCAGCTTCATGCTCTTCTCAGAGAGGGGAAAAAAAAACCTGTCAATTCTACATCCTTCACCTTGTTCCCCAAAAGATCCATCATTTCTTCTTGTTGCAGATTTGGTTTAGTACTTCCTAGCTTGAGTTGATTTTTTTGTGTGCCTTCAGATGAGGGTAGTTAATATTCCCAGAAGTGATGATGGAAGAAACATACCCTGTCCCTTCTGTGGGAAGTGGTTTGGGGGACATTTTCTAATGAAGGCTCTGTGAACAGTTTGCCCTGCAAGAATGGGGCTGCCTGTGAGAGTAGTGGGTACTGAGGGGCTCCCTGGCTGAGCAGCAGTGTCTCAGTCCTAGGCTTGGACATGAGCTGTTAAGAGATGTGCTAGGATCTAGGTCTGGATGGGCAGTCATGCCAGGTGACTTTGTGCTCCAAAGACTTTTCCCTTGGTGAGTGTAAGTGATTCCCATTCACTGTTACAGTGCCATGCGAATGACTGAAGTTTTTAGGATCTAGGGAGAAGCACAAAAAACTGCACTAGTGGACCAAGAGGGAACCCTGTGAAGCTGAGCAAAGAAAAATGTAGAAAACTGTACCTAGGAGGGAATAAGCAGAGGCTGGGGGACAGCTGCCTCAGTAACAGGAGTGCAGGAAAGGACCTACAGGTCCTTTTAGTGGACAAGCTGAACGTAAGTCAGCAGTGAAGGGCAACAACAGAAAGACAGACCATAAAATCATTTAGGTTGGAAAAGACCCATTAGATTATTAAGTCCAGCCATAAACATAACACTGCCAAGTCCTCCAGTAAACCATGTCCATGGTTAAAAAAGAGCACAGATGGCATGTCAAGAGAAGTCCCTGCTAGTCAGCAACAGACAGGTTGTATCTGGAGTCCTGTACCCAATTTTGGGTCCCGCTCCCATGGAAGAAAGGCTTTCCATTTCAGACTGAAGATTATCAAGATAGCAAGGAGGCTGAAGGATGGAATGAAGGACCAAGAGAGGTGGGAATTGTGACTTTATCTATCCCAGAGAAGAAATTCATTGAAGGGGAATCTTATGAATGGTTTATAAATAAGGCCTCATCCTGAAAGTATATGGCAGCAAAAGGATTTCCTGCTAGGTTAAATAACCAAATTTCATAGTAAAGATGATCAAATATCAGCACAGGTTGCCCAGAGAGTATTCAGAGCCTTCATCCTTGAAAATATTCAGAAACTGACAGAACAAATTCTTGAGAAGTCTGATCTAACTTTGAAGTTAACCTTGCTTTCAGCAAGGAGATAGGACTTGGTGATTTTGAGGCCTCTTCCGGTCTTAATTATTCAATGATTCAGTTAAAATCCTATGCTTTGTGAACACTTTTGATTTTTATCAGACTGCTAGTTAGGTGTTTCTCATGGAAAGTGTTTTTCAACCCATAATTACTCCTGATTTGAAAGACTTCAGCTAACTCTTTTATCCAAAAAGAGTGTATGCCTCACCTGCAGGGGAAGAGAAGGGATTCAGGTTTTTTTCCAAACCAAAATTATCTTAACCTTGTTTTCAGGAATTAAAGGATTACATATTGTTTTACCTGTATTAGGGTTTTTTTGTGTTCTTTCTCAAAAGTTCTGTTGTTCCTGTGCTTTCAGGCAAAGCCTATTAGCTTGGCAGGATGCATGGCTTTTTGGCAAGGCCATACTGAGTGAAGTAATGCAAAAAAGTTTATGTTCAAGAGGATTTGAACAAGTTGGTAAGACTGGGATGGATGAAATGGAAGCCTCAGAGTAGAGAGTTTGATGAAGATCAGAAAGTGGGGGAAAAGAAGGAAGCAGGACAGAAACAAGTCAGGGGAAGGGACTAAAGAGTGCTATCTTTGCTTTGTCCTAGGTAGGACTTGTTCAGTGGTGTGCTCAGAAGCTGGCCAGCCTCCTGTTTATATTTTGCAGAAGGGCTGTGATAAATAGGGCAAGGCAATGCAGGTGATGAAGTAGCAGGCTGGACTGGACTGATCCATTCAGTCCTATCCATTACCTCAGAGTTCACTGCTGAGGCTATGCCACGTACCTGAATTTTCCCTTTCCTGAGGTTTGAGCTGTGATTTGAGATTCTCAGTACAAAAATGATGAGCTGCAGCTGGAAAGTATTGGGATTGTGCTAGAAGATACCACTTGGTGTAAGTGCTCTTGCCTGGGTGGCACAAGCTGGAGTTCCCAAACTGATGGATGCTTTTGACATTAATGTGTGTGGCTCAGTCCCCTGTGCAGAAAATGAGGCTGGAAAGATGGAGATTATCAGTATTGATGGCTATTCTTGCAGTGCTCGTTTATCAGTGTTAAGCACCACAGGAAAGCAAGTGAGGAAATTGATAACACTGTCTTCATGCCTCAATTCCTTAAATGCTCTTTACCTTTTTCACTGGATAAGGCAGCAGTTCCTTCCTGGACAAAATAAAAAGAAGAAAGAGGAAGGTTGGACATAGAGCATCAGTAGAAAGCAACTTAATTCTGACATTTCTAAGTATTGACTTGTAGAATGCTAATGTATTCTGGTGGGTAATTTTACCTATAAAATTGTGTTCCTATTAGTTTTGTCTTTTTTTTTTTTGTGGTAGGCATTGGCCCTAATGATTTGTCTGAAGCTTCTCAGTCTGCTTGCATTACTCAGCATTACTCATGTAAAAGGAGAAGTCCAGCTTGTCCTGTCCAGTTCACTCAAAGGAAAGGTAAAACTGTCTTTCAGAGGCTGAGTGGACTGTTCTGCTGCATGGGTTTCCAACAGTTCTTTAACCTCACTGATAGTGAACACATATTTCTTCTGAAATTTGGCTCCTGCTTGTGATACTGTTGGAGCCTTTATTTTTAGAGTTGCTATCTTTTCTCCTGCTGCCATATCTGTCTGCTGAGTGTTGCACTCCTGCCAAGTTACACTTGCTCTAGACACAACATAAACATAATTACATGTAAGAAATGTGAAATCACTGTGAAAAGGGGGTTTAGTTTCAAAATAATTTCACTTTAGTACTATTTCTAGTCTTAATCCTGGCTGTCTAAAGCAAGGGTTACCTGTTGTTGCTGTGTAAAGGGTATAGTGTGCTTTAGCACTTTTCACTGCCTGGAGTTCTGAGATGCTACAAGAGAAGAATTAATAATGGGGCTTTATGTGTATTAATGGAAAAAAATTGTTGTTTTCGTACTGACATCTGAAAGGGATCACTAAAGCTGTGAAATAAATTGTGTCTGGGGGAAGAAAAAATTAAATATAGTAGAAAAAGATTTTATCTTTCTTTAAAAAAAGGTGGCCCTTGTGGTCAGGAACTGATGGTCAGGAAAGGTTTTATTCATTGTCCCCTGAGGTCTGTCTTCGTAACAAGTTCATTAGTTTTCTGATTATTAAGGCTATCATGTAAACCACAAGGAAAATTTGGCCATGTTTTGAGAAAATAAAATATTTGTGCTTGAGGAGTCATTACTTTGATGCTAGGAAAAGAAAAAAAGGAAAAAAAAAAAAGCCCCAACAAAACAACAACCACAAACAGCTTTCTTTGACTCACATTATTTGAGAGAATGCCGGGTTTTAGTTAACTCTGAAGAGTAAAATTCTGACATTGAACTTGTGTAACATGCATTACTTAAATATTGCTTTGATGAATTTTTTTTAAACTTGTGGCAGAGTCACAGAAACAGAACTGAATGGGTAATTTGGATGAGTCCTGGTATCTGGTCTAGGGCTGGTGCAGAAGGATTTAGCTGCACATCACAGCTATTATAGCAACAGAGACCCATTGAAAATAATTTTTGTTAGGATCTAATGTAGCTGTTACGCAAACACATATTTAAAAAAAAGTTCCTTGAGAGACACAGCAGTAGTTGAATATAAAATGTTAATTTTATTCCTGTTTCTCTTCTGTGTGATGTAGGACTGTCTGATATCTGGTGAGACTTAAAAACGGTTTGATTCTCCCTCATCTAGATAGTTTTCTGCAGCTGGGAAATAAAAGTGGTGTCACAGGCAATGATGAATGGAAGGAATTGCATTAAGTAGTTGCAAAGCAAGGCACGGTTGAGCCCTAGTCCAGAAGACCAGGCTCTTGGGGAGGCTGCACAGTTCATGGGTGAAGTTCTTCTCTAGCACTCATTAGACTAAAACGAGCTCTAGAGAAGAGGCCCCAAACTACTCTGATCCTGGGTTGAGAGCTCAAGAAAATGTTATACTACCCTTGACCACACGTGGAGCAGTGCCTTGCAATGATTTAAAGCAAGGGAAAAAAAAAAAAAAAAGGATTCTGTGGCTATTCGTGTGAATCTGTGAATAGTGGCAATGTTTCTGCTGGCCTGAATAGCTTTCAGGCTCATTTCTGAAGTTCCTGGCAGAGTGGCCCTGGAGCTGTGAGGGCTGCACCCCACTCTTCCCCTCCTCTTCCCTCAGAGGCTGGTGGCAGCTCATGCCCTGCCTGTGCTCAGCCTGACATTGTGCAGAAAGGATGCTCTGTGTGCCTTCTCTCTGTGGTGGGGGACAAAAAATAAGCTTGGGAAAGAGGGATACTCCAGACCATGTGTTTTGAAAGTTCTCTGCAGGGAAGGATTGGTGTGGCTGGATTGGTGAAAACCCGGCTCTTCTGTGTCTGCTTGCTGCATGCCAAGATAAGATACAGTTGTGAAATGGAGCAACCTATTTAAAAACATTCTTTATTGTTAGAGAAAAACATGGGTATGAAAGAGGGAAAGACAGGGTTGTGATGTGGGTTGGTCGTGCTCTTGTAGCACCCATTTAAATTCCCATTTATATTTTCCTAATACGCTCATCTCCTTTTTGCCTCAGAGCTATTTTAATTGAATTTGCTTGTTCTGCCTGCCATTTAGCTGTGAGCTGCCCTGACTAAAATCAGTTCCAATGCAATAACAAACCAAGCTGTTTCACCAAATTTCCGGCATTAAAAGCAGCTGACCTTCATGTGCTGTGGGAGGAGTGGGGGGGTCTAGCGGGACTGATGCTGAGAGATGCATGCAGAATCAACTGCACACACAGCTTGGATGAGAAACTATTGTGATTGCACTAACTGTCTGTATTAAACACAGTTGCTGTCTTTTTATGTGCGAGTGTGTGTGTGTAATTTTCAAATATTGTCTGCATTTGAATTGAATTATCAAATGGGCTGTAATAGTAGGCTAGAATTCTTTTGGGATGAGTGTATATTTTGTAATAATTAGTTCATTACTAAGCATAATGTAGCTGTTTCTCTTGAATGTACTTTTTTCATTTATTTAGAAAAAAGGTGTTTTAAAAAATTCTCCAACAAATACAGCATTGCTATTCTTGGATAAAAAATAAAGGAATTGGGTCAGAACTGTACAGCTATTAGAAGTGTCTTTGTCTAATTTGTAACACAGAGCAGTCAGACAATGCACTGCTTCTGTCTGACACTATATTTCTATTGGTTTTGTTGGACTTGGCCACCAGTAATATCAGACTGCACAGGGCAGGGACACCCTTGCATCATTAAGCTGATGAGTTTTCCCATCCTTTTCAATGGTGAGGACTTCACCCACTGAGCTGTTGAGATTAGACCTCTTTGTTGCAGGGAGGAGTATCATGTTTGCTTATGCAAAGCTACTGTGGCAGATAGTATGGATAGAACAGACTTCAATTTTTTTTTTTCCACCTGTGCTGTACTTGCAGGACTCCCGATAGTCTGTTTCAGGCTCTTGTTGAGTGAGTGATAAGATTTTCAAACAGAGGTTTAGAAAGTCTCTGTTGTTTCTCAGTGGCTTGGTTGGAAAAGAATGTTCTGAGATAAGGCCTGTCAGTGCCGCTGATGGGTAACCAATGTGCAAACAAGCAGAGAGGAGGCTTATTTGTGTGGTTTATAATGCTGCTTTAATTCTTAGCTTTATAAACAACCCAACTGCTCAGACAGAGAGGCGGTCTTGTGAAATCCGATATAATTATTGGCTGCTGCCATAGAGGAGAATACGCATTAGGAAATGGTATGGAGGAAGCAGGGCTGCTCCTGTCTGACCCCTCCTTTCCTCTCACCAACGTGCTCAGAGTCAGTGCAGCTTTCAAATCAGATTTGATACCTGTTTGTTTAAGCAAACTGCTTGTTCTGATTCTGGTCTTGAAAATCATAGAGTCATTAGTATTGGAAAACACCTCTGGGACCGTCAAGTCCAACCAATAACCCAGCTCTGCCAGATCCACCACTAAACTATGTCCATAAGTCCCACATCTATGTGGTTTTTTAACACTTACAGGGATGGTGATTTCACAACTTCACCGTTCCACAGCTGCCTGTTCCAATGCTTGTCAACATTTCAGTGAAGACGTTTTTCCTAATATCCTTCTATTGCTTAGAATAACTTGAGGATAGCACTGCATAAAATCACTTACTAGAACACATAATAGATGTTAGAACAGGTGGATGCATTCTCAGTGTAATAATGAACACTTGGACAAAATGTCTTGGTTTTTTTTTTCTCATTCTTGTGGCCTTGATTAGTTTTATTTTCTTCTATGCTAGAAAGTAAACTTTATCATAGTACAATAAAGACTACAAAAAGTAAAGAAAATGACAGTCTAAAGCGGTATAAGAAGCCTGGATAAGAGCAGGTCCAAATATTGGCTGTCCACTAAGGAGTCTGAGATATACAATGCTATTATTAACTAAAAATTTTTTAAAACTTGTTTATGTTGTGATTTAAGAAATGTCACATGACTTACCGTGATTCATACCACCTCTCCTTTCCATGTTTAATTTTCTCATTTGAGTAGCTGTTACAGCACTCAATTTCCCATCCACAAGTTAGTTTCCTGCTCTTTGGAACCATAATTTTAAGCTAAACAGAGATATACCAATCTGGTGGGAGGAAAAATACGGAAATGAAACTCTCAAAAAGACGGGTATTTTTTATTTTCCCAAAGATATGTGTATAAAATGAACCTGGTGTAGGAATAAGTATAGGAATACTGGAATTTCATGAAAGAAATATACAATACAGTTGAAAATTACATTACTGCTACATTGCAATGCTTTCAAAATGCTTTCTCTGGTAAAAAAGTCAGGCTGGTTTTAGTCTGCTCCACTTGTTAGTATTTTCCTCTCATCTATTGCACAGAACCTAGATTTCTCAGGTCACACTCACTATTGGTCCTTCATAACCAACCAGGTTGATCACATCCCAGTACTTAAAACACAGACTTCCTACGATGTGATCCTGGTATCCTCTGGGGTCATGCTCAGGCCCGTATTTGCTCAGGGACCCAGGACACCGGCTGTGTTCTGCACCTCTGCAGCCCCTTGAGCGCTCTTGAGCGCGGTGTTTGCGGAGATGGGTTCCCACTGCGGCTCTCTGGAGGGTGGAGGTGCTCCCTGGGCTGCCGCGAGTTCAGCGCTGCCTGCGTGGTTACAAGTAGCTGTTGTTTCTGTCTCTCACTCCGCTTCAAATGTGGCATCTCCGTGCACAGGTGTTCCCCATATGTAGAGCTCTCAAGTATTTGTGAATGCCTGACTATAGCTGTAACTGCTAAGTAAATTGTAAGTAAATTGTAACACTCCTTATCCTCTAATTTAGTAAGTCTTACACTGCTGTAGACATTTCAAAAATGTCTTTATTTTTCATTGCTTTCTTTTTCTTTTGTAAGTAAGCAAAAATAACTGAGCGTTTCCTTACACAATGCAAGTGTTTTATAGATTTCAGGCACTAAAAGAGGTAACAAGAAGTGGTTAAGAGCAGTTGCTGTACTCCTGGTACAGAAGCTGAGGGTATTAAGGACTTCAAAGATAAGAAAGTAAGATGTAACATGCTACATTATCTCATCATAATAGCTCAGTTGGCATGTACATAATGCGTTGTAACTGCTGTTTTATGGTGGGTTTTTCAGATGCTGTAATTGCCTGGTGAACATTGCTTTGCTACGTTCATTGACTGATGAGTTCTATACAAACTTTAGACACATCACATAGTGGGATGTCTGGGAAGTTGCAACGTGAAAATTTTATTTGATTAGCCTAAATAAAACTGATAAATAATAGGGAACATAATTTTAGCTCTAGAGAGGCTTTGAAGAGGGTGAGTGAATAAAATATCCACGTTGATGATGCAGCCTTCTCAAGAGACCTTATAATTCACGTGCATTTCAAGATCACGGTCAGTTACAGAAAAACAAAATTTTTCTTTGCTTTACTTTGTAAATTCATCATTGGGGAGTTTAACTTCGGAAGTCCTTACTTTAATCATCGTAGTGGACATATAACAGAGTATTTGATTTCATGGGTGTTGTGGGGTACAGAAAATTTATTTCTCTCAAAGGCTAGACTTTTTGTTATGTTATTCCAAAAATTGTTCATTAAAAGTTAGGGTTTAAAATTATTGTTATTATTGTTGTTGTTATTATCATTATTATTTGCTGCTCATTAAAAATAGGGGAAAGGAAAACAAACTGAAAACCTGCCAGTGAGGAATTTCCTGATGACATCAGAGCACTTTCTTTTTGAAGATCATTTCAGAGTACTACACAAAAATGATCTTGCTCTCTGAAGGGGTTTGGCACTCTTGCACCCCAAGAAATGCATCACCACATTGTGGTGGATACTCAAGGCCGAGTTCTGCAAGAATAAGTCACTCTATCTCCTGCCTTTTTGCTTGAGTGGAACATGAGAACACGAACTCATGTTTCATCATTCATCTGTATAATCACTTTCAGGTTCCTTGAAAGCATGGCAGAATCCCCCACAAAGGAAAATAAAGCAAGACTCCCTAGTGCTTAATGCAAAGCAGAGGGTGGCTGGCGCAGGGAAAAACACGGAGGCTCTGCACCACAAAACACTGCTACAGCATCTCTGGTGCTGAGCATTCAAACCACCCCGTGCAGTGGTATGAGAAATACAGAGGAGTGGTGGCAGAGTAGCCATGGTGGTCTAGGATGGATAGTCTAGAGAGGCAGAGCTTGTCTCTCTCTCTCTAAGGGACATGTTTTGTTTTGGCGTGAGCTCGGCCCTGTGTGGCCCTAGCAGGCAGGTACCTGTTTGATTTGGCAGCCTGTGTTGTGATAGACGACCAGCATGAGCAGTGCTGCCTGTCAGCGTGCACACAGCCAGGACATATGCTCCTTCCTGCCTTGCAGGAATATCCAGAGGGGTATTCAGAGCGCCGAGCTTGGTGGGGCAAGGATGGAGTGTAGAGGACAAGGAGCAGTAATAAGACCTTATGAATACAAATACCCATAGTTCATTTTCATCTTTCCAATTTTTCTCCCCAAAATGTGAAAGGAAGATAGGAGAGCAACGCATTGAAGTCATCTGAACTCTCCAAAAGCTGTTTTATGAGTTCATTTATCTGGGTTGCTTGTGTTTCTTTGTAACTTCTTTCTTCTGCCAAAAATAACTCTTAGACTATAGATTAGCTGCTGTACAAATAGCAGTAAAATGGCCCGAAACTCAAGGAATGGACTCAATAACAAAGTCAGAATTGGAGGGGTTTAGAACATTTTATTCCAAACTAATTGAATTATAGAATTTTCTTGCAATTGCAAAGGCAACAACTGTGCTCTGCCTATTGTGTAAATGTAATGCTTTGTATCAATGCCACTGTGTTTTTCCTTTGAGAAAATATTTGTAGGTTTCATTATTTCTTACACTGTGTGTCTTTTCAGGAGAAAACAATGCCTTAAGCTAAAAATGCTCCTTTTCCAGCCTTACTGCCCTTGTCTGGCACCTCAGGCGTCAGCAAGGTCTGGTTACTTTGGTTGAGAAAGGATTGTTCATGGTGCCTGTTAACAGGGGCAATGGCAATTGCAAATTTGTCCTAAGCAGATGGGTCAAGATACCAAAGTGCAGAGTGATGCAATCCATCACCATGGTCTCATCAGAGTAAAGCAGGCAGGTTGGGAAACTGAGGACCAGCCCCATTTGTAAGCCGTGATACTATTAACATGATTTTATCTTGCAACAGAGATTGCAGTCCCGCTTTTTCTGTTTATTGCTTTGTTTTGAGAGAGGAGCTACATTAAAACCCTGAAAAGTGCAGGTGCTCTGATTGGTGTGCTAAAGAGGGCCTTGGAAATAATTTGACTGAAGTTTGAGCAAAATGGGTTCAAATGTGGAGGAGAGTGTAGCCTGGATCTCTTTGGTTCACAGGTTCTTTGCAAATACATTATTTTAATTATGTATTTGAAACCACTGACATGTGCTTGACTTTAACTGTCACCAGTGGTGCTGTGCCAGCCCCCAGGAACACTTAACTGATGTTTGCTTATTCCTGGATTTGGGTAAGGAATGGAAAGACAGTGCTGTGCTTTTTTGCCCAGGAAATAGATTTTTCAACCTGAATATTTGTTTAGATTTTAGCTTTGACCTTAGAAACACTGATTGTTTCTTTTCTTTTTTTTTTTTTTTTTTTTGGTGATGACAGGAATTACTGCATTTATTTTTCTACCAAGATCAAATTGTGGACCAAAAATTTTTCCGGGAAAGCAGCAGAGCATCTCTTCTTCTAAATGCAGGATCCTTATGTAAGCTTGTTCATTCCTATCAGCCTATTTTTCTGAGTTACTTTTTTAAAGCAGGAGAGCTGGCCTGATGCTTAAGGCATCGAGGATGTTGCTTGGCAACTTTGGGCCGTGCATGCGTTTCTGTGGGAGCAGCTGGACAGATGTTTGCACACAGGCTGACTGGGAGCAGCGCCTGGTGGTGACCGAGTAAACCCAGTCCTAAAATTATTGTTTCAAGAGATGTGTGATAAATTAAACATTTGCACTGTGAGAGGCTGTTCATGATACTCGTTATTTGGAAAGTGTAAAAAGCTCTTTCAAAAGGTGAGAGGCTGAGATGCCTTTCTTGGGTATTTTTCAGTGCCTAGGGAACAGATACATACCATTTGTCATTTGGATGAGTGAAATTTGTTTAGTTTACAGCTGTGACTTGAAGATGATGGTTTGTTTTGGTGTTGCTTTCCCCCACCCCGCAATTGTAACAGTGTTATTTTCGTGCTATTAAGAGGATTTACCCTTCAGAGATCCCCAGGCAGATATCCCAGCGCTGTTTTGCAGGTCTGTGTCCAGTTAGCAATTGACTGCATTTCAGTTGGAAAGAAAACTGTGGAGTGTGAACCTCTGCTACTTTCTATCCTGATACACAATTTGCTGGGTGCACACAAGGCATCTAACTTTAAGGTATGCCACTACTATTTGCCAGGGGAAAAACACAGAAAACCTGGATCCGTAAGTAACCTGATTTTCCCTGTGAGTACTGATAGTGAGTTGCAGGGGGAGTGAGCTGTTGAAGCAGAAGGAAGGAATGAATGTCTCTTCACTACCTTCGTTTTTACTGGCAGTGTCCCATGAATTGAATGTGAGACTCAAACTGTAATCTGAATCAGATCGTGTTTTAATGCATTTTGAAAGCGTCTGAGCAGCTATAAACGTCAGGTGGAGGAGCTCCTGGCTGTGTGCAGAGCCTGTTTGCTGGAGGTGGGCCGGTCCCCGTGAGCCCCACTCAGGTGGGGGCTGAAGGTTAGGGGTATAATTTTGACCAGTTGCTCACATAAATAAAGGCTGATGCCCAACATCACCATCGAATGCCAGCACAAGCTGGCATAGTCCCCAAAGGAGGCAGCAGTGTGATATTGCTGTCATTCTCACTGCTCATGTCACACCACACCACCCACTCCTCAGTCTCGTATTGATGAGATCTCACAGGGAATCATAGTGAGGACTTGATCAGATTTATTGTCCCGCCTCCATTTTCTGTTCTAACTTGAAAGGGTTTGCCTGCTTCTTCCCATGGCTTAATAAATATTTGTAGTGACTTAGTGAAAGGGGCAGAAGCAGGATGGAGGTGGGAAGGAGCAGCTGGGAACTCGGGGGATTGATGGAGACTTTTCTCCTCTCGGAATTGCAGATGTCTAACTGACTGGGAGAATGTGGCAAACAGAGCCAGGGACAGGCTGTGAGGAACAAGGGTGACATCTGGCTTGGTGGGCTCAGAGCCACCGGGCACAGCCCCAGGTCCTTGTTTTGTGAAGAGCAGCCACTTCTGCTCTAAAGTTTTGTGCAAGGAAAGATGTAAGAGCAAGATGAGGCAGCGTACTGGGAACAACTGTGCACTTTTCTAACTCAAGACAGAGAAATTACAGTGCATAAATTGGGGTTTTGCTTTCTTGGTGCTTTCTTCAAGAAGTATATTTGATAGATTAAAAACACCTGCCCTTCCCCTTTCTGTGAGTTTACTTATTGTTTTCCAATCTGCATTTTTCTACTCTTCTGTCACTCTGAGAGAATAAAAATGGAGAGGGATAGTTTGACAGGAAATACAGTCAACAAACCTAAAGTTCTTGTTTAGACATGCCAGGTCAGAAATGCTTTAATTGTAAGGAATCCTTGAGCCTAAAGTAATCCTTCAACCATTAAAGAAAGCAACCTGGGACATCTTAGCATGTAAGACAATACAAATAAAGAAAAAATGTGTTCAGTTTTAAGTAGGCCTTCTTACTTTTTCCCAATAACCTTTTTGTATGGTGATAAGCATAAACATTAATTGTACTTTAAACGAGAACCTACTACTGCTTCCCTTAATTGCTATTAACC
This sequence comes from Daphoenositta chrysoptera, assembly GCA_013397915.1. Classification (NCBI taxonomy): domain Eukaryota; kingdom Metazoa; phylum Chordata; class Aves; order Passeriformes; genus Daphoenositta; species Daphoenositta chrysoptera. The sequence goes on from VZRO01003091.1 coordinate 137,969, forward strand.
TTCATTAAGATGAGAGTTGAACTGTGTTGGGTGCTATGCAAACACTCATTAAAGTGCCTTCCCTCCCTGGTAAATCTTGCAGCTAACAAAGACAAATGATACAAAAGCAGTTGGGGGCTATGCCTATTAACCTGGCCACCAAGAGTTGTTTTATTATAGATGTCATGAGGAAGACGTGTCTTAAAATGGGATTTGTAGAAGTCAGTTATGATTCAGGATGGCATTTCTTTTTCTGACAGTCTATAAATATGAGCATTGATTCTTCTTTGACTCAGTGACACTCTAGCTTATGTTTAAGGTAAACTTCAGCTGAAATCCTTCTCTGAATTAGATGAAAAGACATAGAAGAGCTAAAAATAGTTTTATAACTGAAATGCATGACTGGGTTTAATGGTATGGAAAAGAATGAAGGAAGCAACCCAGTAAAGGAGAATAGTCTGTGTTGACCTCCATAGAGATGGTTGCCATCTGGGAAGCTTGTGGTCCTAGAGTTGCTAACAGAAAATGAGAGTTGTCCTTGCCTCCCTTATTGTTAAGCTGTTCAGGAACCTTACTGAAATGAAAATAAATTAGTACTAACTGCATATTGCGTTGTCGGTTTCCTGTAGTCAGTGTATATTAAATCAGAGTACAGTTAAACCTTATTAATGACTATGGATAAACAAAATAAATCAAAAATTAAAAAGCCTTAACTGAGATTAAAAGCTTCAGTTTATTATTCTCTCTGAAAGCTAACTCTTGTATGTTTTGGACACTGCCTCAGGTACATCCCAAAGCATCATGTATCCATAAAATGTGGCCACCTTGGCTCATAATGGGGGCTGGAGAACTGCAGCAGGAGGTAATCCTTGATAATCCAGTTAATGCTCTCAGTCAGAAAGTAGCCACAGATATGAAAGTGGCAAAGGGCAGCGCTGAATTAATTGCAGTAAATCTTCTATAGGCAGGATTTCAGTTGCAAAGCACCAGGGCCAAATTTACTTATTGTTCCTTCAGTAGCCTTAAAACAGAGTGGATTTGGCAGTAACTGGCAGAGCAAGAGTTACTTCAGACAACAGACCAAATAAATCTCTACAGTGGGGTCAGTAGACCAGTGTCAAGAATGAAGCTGACCTGCTGTGTCACTGAGTTCTCCTAAACGATACCTCATCTATTGGTTTACTACTTACATATTTGAAGGCAATGGTAATATTGGCCGATTAGTGGGCATTATGTTTGTAGTGAGTGAAGATGGAAATAGAAGATTTGGTTTGATTTCTAAATCTTACCTTCATCTGTTCACAGTGATCATTCTTAATTATGAGAATTTTGTTTCATTGCCATGTAGAAAGTTAAGCTGCATGAGTCATGGACAGAATGGTTTGCTTTTAATAAATGGAAGTGGATACGGTAATAATAAAAAAAAAGAAAAAAAAATCAGTTCGACTCCAAACCCATCTGCCCGTCTAGACATATAGTGCCAAGCTCCTGTCTGCTAAGAAGTGTCTTCTTAATAATGCTGTACTAATGCTAGTACTTTTATAGTACTTGCCATTTTTCAAAGTGCTGTGCCCAGCTAATTCATCGTTGGCTGGACTTGAGACAGCCTTTTGCTGAGTTTGATAGCATTTTTGTGTCTTGGTTTTCTGTTATGTGCTATTTTGAATGCCATGTCCAATCAATTACGGAATCACAAGAATGTTTTAGGCATCAGTTCCCAGAGCTGGGCAATAATCCTTGTCCCTGTTCTTCCAGGGTTGCCTATTCATCTTTTCCTGGCAGAGACCATGTGTCTCCCCATTGCTCTCCCCTATAAAAAAAGTCCTTGTAGTGGCCAAATGCTTTGCACGGGCCTGTTTTCTTTACGACTGTTTTCCTCTGACTGGAACCCCGTGGGGAAGGGGTGTGTGCCTGGGGTGGGGGTGTGTGTGTGTCTGGGTGTGTGTGTGTGTGTTGGCACCTTCTCCTTCCCCTCCTCTAATTTACCTGCTTCATCTCAGAGGCTGTGTTTGCTATTATTCTTCCCTGGCTTTTTCTTCCTCCCTTTTAAGGGCTTTCTGCCTTTGAAAGGCTTTCCCAAGCAAGTTGCATGTGTTCACCAAAGGGGAGAAACTGGAACAGCAAAAGGGGTGGATGGATAGAGAAGAGAATGGAAGGCAGAGCTTTCTTCCTGTTTTACCCCATTCCCCAGCTGTGTGTCATTCTCCCAAGTGACTCTGACTCTTGCTCATACAGTTGGATCCTGCTATCTCAATACAGAAAATGAAGAAAATACAGGGAAGGTATGTGGTACAAGGGGAAGGAAAGTGCTTTGGAGGGAAGATGAAGAGACCTCTTTCAAGGGCTGAGGAGGACTAGATGGTTGGGAGGTCCCTGGTGCTAATAGAGGGAGAGGGAGAATGGGCCAAACTGGATATGAGAAGAGGAAAGGGGATGGGGTAGCAGGAGCAGGCTGGGAGAGGTGTTCTGCAGTCACTGAAATGCAGAGGAGGTGGTGTGTGGGTAGTGAGTGGCACACAGGCAGCTCATGTCTAGAGCAGCAGGGTGCGGGGGGTTCAAAGGCTGCACGCTCAGAGCGACTGCCCGTGTGTGGCATCCTGCATCCCGCCCAAGCTGGGGCTGGTTTTGAATAAGCAAAATGTAGGAGTTACAAACTCCTCCATGGCAGGCAGCAGGGCCTTATGGGGAGGTGAGAGGGGACTGCCTTGGGCTGCACCAAGCCCGATGCACTGGGAGCTGAGATGAGTGGAACTCAAATGGAACCATTAGCTCCTGACCTCTAGGACTGAAGCACCATCTCCAGAAAGAAAAGAAAATAGCAAAAATAAAATTATTGTCCCATAGCAAGGCAGGAAATCAGTCTCTTCTCGTGCCACCTGGACTTGTCATCCGGTGTCTTCCTTTTGTGTAAATGGATGCTGAGTTAATTCCAGTGAAGTGTAGGCGGATTATTCACATTTCCCACAAGTGTAAGAAGAGTATGGATCCAGGCTTGCTATAAATTACTGAAAAAACTTCTTTTTCCAAAAAAGAAATAATACTAAAAAGTGCTGATTCATGGAAACCTAAACTTCCTTGGAGGTTCCTTCTGACAAAAGTCATGACAAGTTGGGCAACTAACTCACTTTGAAATTAGAAATTAATATTTGAAAATGAAAAAAAAAATACCATGAGTTTTGAGAGCTCTGAGACTTAGGCCCATATTGGTAGCCCAGAGGTACCAGCTACCTTTAATCTGTTGCGAAGATTTCCTGTTTGTAGGAGCAGCCTGTTAATACCACTTGATGCTTTGAGGTTAAATCAATGTGCTGGAAGCCTTCTAGATCCTCAGATGAAAGATGCCATTATGTATGCAGAATATCCACAAAAGGGATCACAGAGAATAGTGTAACTGTGAGGCAAATCTGCCTGCAGTACTTCTCAAGGACGGCGCGGGTGGCTGGGGAGCATTAATACTCCTGTGATGTGTCTGCTTTAAAGTGATGTCAACACCTTCCTCTGTAATGGGCAGTGCAACAGCTGCCAAAGGTTGAGCTGGTAAATTCTGGCTTGTTTTTTCACAAATATTTCTTAAGTCTCCTAGCTTGCTTTTGAGACTCAATTTGACTCAGAGCAACTCAGTCCTTTCCTTACTTTCCTCTTGTTTTGTTTTTTTTTCAAATCAAACGGAGTTAACTCTAATGTGCGTCTTAGCTGTCAAGTCCATTCCCTTGTGATTTGTGATGGCTTCCAGAGCTCCTGGTGGAAAGGAGCATACAGGTCTTGTTATTTGAACTCCGTGACCAAAGGTATGCCCTCTCTTAGTTGATGGCATGCATTTTTCTTTTGAACTCTTTCCTTCTAAGGCGCACTACGGTGTGCCAGTTCTGCTAAACGGCACTCTTGCATAGCAGGTGAAGAGGGCGGTGTGTGTCTGGCTACGATTCCACGTGAAATAGAGAACAGCACAGTTTTACAGATCTGAGAAATTGTATGCTGCTGCCTACTGTCAAAACCTCTTTCTCTTCTTAAATCCCTCAGAGATGCTGCTAATTAAAAGAGTTATTCCCTACCCCTCCCTCCTGCCTTGATTAATACCAGAGCCCTGAGTGTAATTTGGATCTCATAAGTTTTGAGAGTTCTCAAAATGCCCTATCTGAGAGAATAAGCCTCATTTATCCACTTCACTGTACCAGGATTGAAGGTACAGCATGAGACCGTGTTGATCTGTCACTCTTCTGCAGCCGAGCCATCACTGCCCTTCCTGTGGTCAATTCCTCCTCTGGTAAAGAGCAAATTCAGCCGCCTCTGGTCCCTCAGAGAAGCAAATGAGCAGTGCCTCTAAGCACGGTGATGCAGCAGAGTCTCAAACCCAACAGCCACTCCTATGTGTGTAGAGTGGAGAAGTCAGTTTTGTGCTCTAAGAGTAGCTATGTATTTACTACATTGGAATGGTGCAAGTAGGATTAATCCCCTCCCAAACTGCTTTTGTATGCAGTACAAATTTTTGATGCTTTCTGACATGTGGCATGTTGTGGTCTGTACTGGAGTGCAAACTTGAAAATCATCTTCAGTTTTACATATCCCTTTTGGAGCAGGAGCTGATGTGTGACAGGACCTCTATATATATATATATATATATATATATATATATATATATATATATATATATATATATATATATATATATATATATATATATATATATATATTTTTTTTTTTTTTTAATGTTTTGGCGATGTTCTTGAGGGAAATACTGTTCTTACTTTAAGAACACGTAGTTTGTCACTGAAAATTAAATTTGAAAAGGCTTGTGCCCCCCCCTCTCCCCCCATCAAAACCCCCACGTGTAGTTCAAAGCCAGACCTTGCCAGCTCACAGCTTGCTGCTTTTAAGTTGACGGGGAGCTTCTCCATCGCGGGGGTTTGCCTGCAACTGCAGCAGATAAACTCGTCTCTCTAAATAGATGGATTCATTTAGCTGAGCCAAAAAACGGCCGGATCCCTCCGGACACAGGTGGGGATCCCTGTGCTGGGCGGAGGTGGGGGGCTCCCTGCCGTGCCCGAGGAGCAGCCCTCGGTGGCCCAGGGAGGAGGGCAGGCGGGGGGGCTGCCTCTACAAAC
>VZRO01003091.1:143719-232431 GCA_013397915.1 Daphoenositta chrysoptera
CCTCCCCCCCCGCCCCGGGCCGTGGCTTCTGCAATGCGGTGGGTGTGGTTATGCACGGAGCACATCGCAGCCCCGGACCGCTGCAGTGGCAGCACCGCGCCGGCCCCCTCCTGGCCGGCAGCGAGGGGCCCCGCCGGGCCGGGCCGGGCTGCCCCGCTCCGCTCCGCTCCGCCCCGCGCTGGAGGGACCGCGCGTCCCTGCCTGCCTGACCCGGCGCGGGCTCCCCGGTGCTCGGGAGCGCGGCCCGGACGCTGGAACCCCTCACTCTCCCCCATCCCCACTCCTGGCCCCGCGGAGCGCGGTGTGGAAGTGTCGGTGCTCGGCCAGGTCGGTGGGGAAAGGGGAATAGAGAAGCCGCGGGTACGACCAGCGTGCGGGCTGAGCGGGTCCGTCGGTGCGCCCGCATGCTGGGTGCGGCCCCGCGCCCTTGGGCTGCCAGAGAGGGACCGGGGCGGGTGCGTGGAATAGGATTTTGTCTTTTTCGGTTGTCCCATTTTTCATTCGAAGGCGAAACTTCATCACATATACCGAGAAGCTTAAAAGCTCTCACTCCTGTGGTGATCGCAATAGCAAAGCATCCCCGTTTGGCTTTGCGCTGCCGTGATTTAATTTCTCCTGGGGCTGTGCTGGAGGAGGAAGGCGCTGGGTCAAGGCGGTTGCTACTGTCACCACTGTTCTGCGGCGTGTGCCCCTGTTTGAGGCAGAGATGGAAAGTATTTCCTCCACTGAACATGCACATGGCTTCGAAGTTGAAGGGAAACTACTTACAGCGTTTGAGGTCTTTTCTGTCAAAATGATTGCAAGTCAGAGGCCCGCTTGCCAAAAAAAAAAAAAGAAAAAAAGCTCTGATTTAGGTGTGTCCCATGTGCATCCGTCCTTTTACAGCCTGGTGAGCTGAGTGATACCTCTTTGTTTTACTTTTAGCAATTGTCAGCCGTTGTCTCTGTCCACAGAAAGCTGAGAGGTTTGTATAAAGAAAGCAAGTATAACTAAATCCCATTAAAAATAGGCGTATAAGCAAGCTATATAAGGCTTTGACCAGTGAAGGTCAGATGTGACTGAATGTATGCGTTTTCTCTAAATCTATGGAGAAGGGTCCTTTCATAGAGTATTAAAAGGTCAAGATCATCATGCTGCATCACTGATGTTGGTAAATTCACTGGTCTTGCTGCACCTCTGAGTGTGTACATGCATAATAGGGTGTAGGCAAATACTGCTATGCTGGTCTCCTTGGGTTGGAAAGTTTCAGCTCTAGTGTGAGGATGAGACCTGCATGGCAATCAGGGGAGGAGAAGGGATCCTGAGAGCACCGCAGTGGGGTAAGAGCTGCTGGAAGTTTATTCCTTACGGCACTGCATGAACAGGAAGGCTCCTTGAGCTGCTGGCATGCTGCAGACCTGCTTGCTGCAGCAGAGAACACGAAACACATCGGGAAACATTAGAAATACACTGGTTCTGTTTAATCGGACCGGCACAGCCCCGGCCTCTCCCCAGACTAATTGCCTGCAGTCGCACCCCTCTGTTAGTGGTGCGGCTGATGGCCTTTTTCCCAAGGGCTGCCCCGTATGAGGAGGAGCTGGTGGGATGCGCATCAGGAGCTCATCCCATGGGAGCCCGCTGCTGCGGTGGGCAGGTTTAGCCTTGGGAGGAGCAGCGGGGGAGGGGGGCGCAGGGTGTGGCACCCATCCCCAGCCTCCCCCTGCGCCTCAGCCTTGGCGGCTCCTCGCTGGGTACGGCTGCGTCTGACTGCTGGAGAGCTGCACCAAAACTGGAGAGGGCTGGTTTGGGTTGGGGTTTTGTTCTCTCTTCCGAGAAGGAGCAAGTGAAGGTGAAGCTACAACTTATGTAATTTTTCGTTTAATCAGGGTGAAATCTGTTCTTGCCTGTAGTGGAAACCTGCTGAATATTTAGTCTTTGATGAGAAAGAATTGCTATTCAGAGATTTTTCTTTGAAATCCAGGGAGGGGTAGGTGGTAGTAGATCTGTCCCACAGCAACATGGTCGCACCTATGTTTGTTATATTTGTTGTTTGATGCATGGTTGTGAGTTCCATGGGGGTTATGCATGGCTGTTTTCTTAAAATATGTAAAATGTCACTTCTTTGCATTTCAGGCATGATCTTGAGTTAACAGAAAGTTCTTGAAATGTGTTAAATGTGTTATTCACGGTGGGTGACATTCAGACTTGTTTCATGGAAATCTCATGTACCAGTAAATGACTGCTTGTTGTCTGAGGGAAAACGTCAAACCCTTTATAAGTGGTTATAAAAGACTTCTTGTCTCTCATGAGATGAAGCATCAGCTTTATTTCTTGAGCTACGGCATTTTCAACACGAAAGTGTGAACTTTGTCACATCAAAATACATCCTTGGGTGAGAATCTGTGTGTGTTCAGTGCATGTTCAATGTATGTTGGGCTTTAAAAACGAAGGGTCGGTCCATGCAGGGAGGGCTGTTGGGGGCTGCAGGACTGTTTTTTTCGATGTGTATAGCATGGCCCTAGGATGTTGGGGTTTAGCATCTTACTTATCACATTTTTACAGGAAATATGTTATGACTGCAGTGTTTGAATGTTCAAAGTGTTTTGTTCAAACAAAATTTCTCTCTAATCAAGTGAGTATAAATGCATGCATATAACTGAAAAATGCGATTGCTGTCAACTAAGCTGAAAATTCGGCTGAAAAAGTGTTTATTCTGGAGAGTTATGATGGGTTGTGTTTATTTGGTACAAAAGTTTTAGACTATAAGTGTGTTACCCAGAACTAGACTTAATAAGCATCACTAAGTAGTTTGAGTCAATAGCATAAAGGAAGCCTTTAAAAGAGATGAACCACTGGAAGAATCATAGATTAGCCAGCTTTTATAGCATGTTTCTCTAAATTTTCAATCTCCAATGTTAGCCGTTTATAATGGCTGGGGAATGGTCCAAGTCTAAATGAGTATATGGACACATAGCACTTCTTCTCTCAATAGCTGGCTAGAAACACCCAAAGAGAAAGGCTTGTTTTCTTTGGGAAGATCTGTGTTTCTTAAAGTGAACAGCCCAGGTAGTGGAGAAGGGGAGCATAAGCACTTTTCTTGGCTTCGGTAAGAGAAAACCTACAGACCCTTTGCTCCCTCCCCTGCCATTCTCAATCATTGCCACCATCACCATCAGTGCAGAGGAAGCACGGAAGGATTGCTGAGAACTGAGTACCTCAGGAAAAGCAGAAATGGGTCAGTATTTGGGACAACTGAGTTAATCTGAGACAGTGTGCTGTATAGACAGCAAAATCAGTATCTCCTGCAGCCTTCCTGAGTAATTGATATAATGCAATTTGAGCAATTGTCAGCTTTTTGTCTCTGGAGGAAAATGAAATCTTTAAGTTTTACTTGGTCTTTGTATCAGCGGAGCTGGCTGTTCTTGAATAAAGTGGATAAAAGCAAAAAAGGAAATTATAATCTATTCATATCCTATGGGATGCAGTACATGGAAGGGTATTACATAGATGAAAGTTTTAAAAGTACACAGAAATAAAAAAAAAAAAATTGAGGGGGAAGCTTTTGTCCATAGACCTCTTCAATTTTTACCCTTTCCTTTAAAGATCTTGGAAATACATTGTGTGCCACAGACAGAGAATCCTTTTCAGTGTCTTCACTCTATCAAAACTGATCTGTTGGCAAGCGGAGAAACAAAAGAAGTACTGAAATCTACACGAGGATCACCCACCAGATGTTTGATCCCACTGAGAAAAGTCTTTCAGTTTAGAGGGTTATAGAAGAATGTGAAAACTGGGGGCTTGGAGCATGTGTTGGGGATAAAGGGCTAGAATAAATGGAAAGCATATGTGAATGTAAAGAAACATATTTTCAGGAAGGGGAAGGGAATGTGAAGAGAAAAAAAGCAGGATACAATTTTGGATACCTGCTCACGTGCATGCATTTGTATGAAACAGATGTTTGTTGGCAAATGGGACAGGAGGAAGCAGTCACAGCATTGCTGTATTAGGAGAGACTTGAGAGAAGAAAGCTCCTGTGTGGAATAGAGAATGGTTGATGATTTCATTTTTGGACTATGTTAAAATTGGGACTACCAAGGTGTAGCATGTGCCCGTTGCCTGGCTTTTACTGCAGCCTCTTTTCCTAAAGCAGGGGTTGGATTTCCCAGATGGGCTACAAGTAGCAAGTGAGGGAATAATTTGAGGTGGCAACAGCTGACCCTGGTGGGCTTTTGTTTGGAGCCCTGTTGATGAACGGTGAGATGTTCATGGGAGAGAGGCAGGGAAAACACCTGTCCCTGGCCCCTGTCGGACCAGGGCAAGCTGCACACTAATGCCTGTGGGTTTGTTCTGCTCTGTAGTTGTGTCCTGCTCTTCTGGTCAGGCTCTTGCCTGTCACTCCTCCTGCATGTCCCCTTTCCTCGCCTGTAATCACTGGCTGGGTGCCCCTTCCTTTGGGCTCCTTGGTGGAATCCCTGCTGGAACTAGATCCCCTGATACTGTCCATTCTTCCCATCACCCAAGAAAGTGGCCTAGTACCTGCCCTGCTTCCCCTCCTCCTCATTTGGGATTATTCCTTCATATTCCTCATTCTCAGAGCTTCATCCCTTGCAGTGGCTCGGTCACAGCACCCGCCGCCTCCCTGGAGGAGGTGAGTAAATCCTGGGAGACAGCCACGAGCTGGGGTGCACCAGCAGCCCTTTCCCTGGTGGCAGGAGGTAACACCACCACTCATGGCAGTCAGGGACGCTGACACTGCTGGTAGCAACAGAGCAGGAGGACTCCCTGGTGGTGGAGGTTACTTTGTTTAGTCCTTATGAATCTAAGGGCAATTATATGTAACACCTCCGGTTTTCTGGGACGTACTGGCTGCAAATAAAATCTTGTTTAATAAGCCAGCAAATATAAACAGGCTGTGAAGAACAGAAGAAAAAAAAAAATCAACCCAGCTCTTCCAGACCTAGGGAACATATGTTTATACTAACTGAGAGACCTGTTCTTGCACCCTGACTCACGTCGGGGAGTATCTTAATCTGCCAGTCTTCCCACAGAAATTGGTAAGCCTGGCTGTGAAGCAAGGCTCAGTTTGGTTTAGATGGAGGTATCAAAATCTGACCCAACCAAATCATAGCTTAGGTCAGGAACCTGTAATCTTTCTAAGGACCCTGGAAATGATTACTTCACCAGGTGCACTGTATTTATCGCTGTTTTTTTTCAATTAAATTACTGCTGTTGCAGAGCAGCTGTTGGGGCAGACAGAGCTTAGCCCCTCTGCTCCCAGCATGGTGTGATTGCTGAAGGTGCCCCACAGATGCACTGGAGTCCATACATGGACGTATGCATGTATACAAAGAGAAACATCACTGCTTGCCTGCGAGAATTATTTGTAGCAAGAAGTCTGGTACCTCTAGTTTGTTCCCAGCAGCAGTTCCTAACCTTGCATATCAGTAAATATGAGGTTTGATAAAGGTAAAGATGGTGGGTGATGTATAAAACTGTGTGCTCAGGAAAGCAGGGTCTTTTAGTCTGGCCAGATGGTCTTGACAGTCCAGGCACTGGCTGCACAGAGCCCTTTGTTTGGGGTGTCTGGCACCAGCACTGGCCAGGGAGGTTGGGAAATGATGGGCAGCTGCCTTTTTGGAGGTCAGCACGTCACTTTGTCTTGAAGCAGGCATAAAACACAGATCTCACTTCCACTTGAGGGGCTGGCCCAAGGCACAGTGGCTTCTTGTAAGCAGCTTTGTGAATTGATCATTTTGTAACGATCTCACAGTTTGCTGACACCACCAAGTGGTTTGGTGTGGCTGACACGCTGGAGGGAAGGGATGGCATTCAGAGGGACCTTGACAGGCTTGAGAGGTGGGCCCTTCTGAACCTTGTGAGGTTCGACAAGCTCAGGTGCAAGGTCCTGCACATGGGTCAGGACAATCCCAAGGTCAAATACAGGCTGCAAGATGGATTGAGAGCAGCTCTGAGGAGCAAGACTTGGGGGTGTTTGTGGAAGAGAAGCTCAGTATGACTCAGCATGGCACGCTTACAGCCCAGAAAGGCAGCAGCATCCAAAAGCAATGTGGCCAGGAGGCTGCGGGATGTGGTTCTCTCTACTCTGCTCTCATGAGGCCTCACCTGGAATATTACTACCAGATGTAGGTCCCCAGCACAAGAAAGGTGTAAACCTGTTGGAGCAGGTACAGAGGAGGACCATGAATGTGATCAGAGGCCTGGAGCACGTCTGCTGTGAAGACAGGCTGAGAGAGCTGGAGTTGCTCAGCCTGGAAAAGAGAAGGCTCTGGGGAGACTGCACTGGGGCATTTCATTTAAAGGGGGCTTACAGAAAAGACGGAGAGACTTTTTACACGAGCACATAGTGATAGGACAAAGTGGGATAGCCAGGTTGTCCAGAGAAGTTGTGGATGCCCCATTCCTGAAAGTCATAGGATCATAGAATACACTGAGTTGGAAGGGGCCCATCAAAGATCATAAAGTCCAACTCCTAGTCCTGTGCAGAGCACATGTGCCTGAAAGTGTTGTCAAAGGCCAGGTGTTCAAGGCCAGGTTGGATGGGGCTCTAAGCAACCTGGTCTAGTGGAAGATGTCCCTGTCCATGGCAGGGGTTTTGGAACTAGATGAGTTTTAAGATCCCTGTCAACCCAAACTCTTCTAGGATAATGGCAGTACATGGCTGCTTTACTCTGTGTCTCACTAGGCAAGTGCTGTTGTAAAATCTCAAGAACAGCCCTGGAAGGAGGAGCACAGCTGTGGGGTTGAAAGGTGAAGTGAGATGACACGGGGTTTTCTAGCCTTGGAATTAGTCTTTTCCATTTCTTCTGTCTTTCCCATTTATATCATTCCAGAAGACTAAGGTTTTGGTCAATTATATGTGCTTAAAGAGAAACACTGTAATGTAGTTTCCACTGTACTGGAGCATTATTCTTGTACAGCTGGAGCTGGCAGCCTTTCATTCCCTTACCACCTCCTTTTTTCTCCTAAAAATAGCAGCACACTACAGCAGTATTACAGGAGAGGCAGAAGAACGTTTCCTGAGCAACAATTTTTGCCGGATAGTGGTTGAGGTAGCATCAAGAGCAGATTTGGGGGGAGTTGGAGGACGATATAAATAGGAACAGAACAAAATGGGACAGTGGCAAAACTGGTACGGAGAGGATGAGGCTGGCCAGTGAAAAGCCTTTGGATGGTGACGTTCACTGGGCTGTGTAACAGCCTGCCTGGGGAATTGGGAGAAACCTCAGCACCTGAATCATTTAGGAGTTGTCGAGACAGAGCACTCAGCAGCACTGTATGGGTAACAAACTCACGGTGCAGATAGGAGACGTGGGTGACATGACCTAATTTTCATCTCTGATTCTATGATTTATTAAAGAGTTTTGCAGACTTTCTCTTAGCAGGCTTAGAGCTGGAATTTGAGGCATGGCAATTAGGAGGATCCTTTAATACTGTGCCAGCACGCTGTGGGGGTTTCATCAGCTACTTGCAGGGGTAGTGTGCTAAGTGCAGCAAACAGAGGCTGGGGACAGGCTCTATGCCAGTTTAGATCTGGTATTGACACTGGTTTGCTTTCTGTCTTCAGTCCTGCCCTCAGTGCCACTACTCATATTTGCGGATCATGATCATCTATTCATGTGCTATAGTAGATATTTTGGAAAAAAAAATTTTAAAATAACCACCACCCACAGCCACTTCTCATGCCACCCTATTTAATGACACTCTCAAGAAACAGAGAATAGCTGATTTGTCTCACTTTATCCTGATCTTGTATCAGGAGCACTTTGTGCCTGGGTTGGAGAAGCAGAGTCAGCAGACAATGCTTCTGCCCTCACTGGTTTTCCAAGATAGGGAGAAAAGACAGCGCCCACCTCCTTCATCAATATATTTAAATGTATTCAGCCAGGCTTTCTGTCTGCATAAACAATGTACTTACTTTTATTTGCACATAACTAAATATGCCACACAATTACTTGAAAGCTAAACTAGACTTACTTGAAAAGCTGACCTTACTCTTTTAAGTGTTGATGCTAAGGTTGTTATTTCTGATCTGGTTCCTGCTGACCACAGTTCTTGTGAAGCCCAACCACATGGAATTTCACACTTTTGGTTTAAAAGTGTTCTATCCTCATCTGCTACTTCTGTGACTTAGATTTCTTTTCTTATTCTTCATTGCGTGAACCCAAAACTGTTTTTCTAACACTTGCATCATATATAAACTATGAATATTTTTCTGTGTAGCTTCTCTGCCAACATGATAATGCAGAGCAGTAAAGCCAGTCCTTTTCTCAGCCCTAGGGGACAGTGATTGAATTAAGGATGCAGAGCTGAAGAATAAAAATGTTCCTTCTTTTTAAATTTTTACCAACTTCCCATTGCTGTGCTGTAGGAACAGACATAAAATTTCTTTTGCCAGTATAGAGCCAACTGGATGATTTTGGGGTTACCCATGGAGGCAAGATGGTTACACTGACCAGAAGGATACCAGCAGCTTCTGTAACAGGAATGTCTGGATTAAAGAAAACTCTTCACATGTCTTTGGACTCCCTACCTCTTCAGCTCCAATTTTGTTTTTACCTGTCTGCTTTGCAGACATGATCAGTGTATTTTCCCCATCCCTTATTGCTCTGAATCACCTTGCCCTCACCCCAGTAGAAGTTTGATTATTGCAATTTATTTTCCTGTTTCCGTGTCCTGCATTTTCTGTCGTTTGAAATGCCCCTTTCTTACTCTAGCCAGTGTTTCTTCTGTCTAAAAGCAAAATAGCTGGTATGGAAAAAAATGCCCCCATGACCTTCTGATCCTATGATGTTGCTTTGAAGAACACCGTCAATGTAGTAATGCCTCCTTCTTTTAACCAGTCTGTGGAAATAGATACAAGTGTGTGAAATCTCCACAGGTTTGTAAGAAATACTACTGTGCTTTTTTTCCTAAGTAAAAAAGTGCTGGCATGTACTAGAAGATGTGGCAACAAAGCATCGTGTCATAAACTTTCTAATTGCATGAGAAGATACCCATCGCTCTCCGGCTTCCGAGCAGTTATAAAGGGATAAAACAGATAACAGTAACTACACACTGCATTATGTACTTTATTGAAAATGCTTTGCTACCTTTCTTTTAAGGCACACCAAGGTTATCATTGTTCCTAACCTGCAGAACTGTGAGTGTGGTTCCTTGATAGTGTCCTCTGTGCCTGGAATGTTGTTGTAAGAAGAAAAAGCTCTGCAGGACGGGGTTTGGCAAACAGATCAAGGTCTCAGCCAAGGAAATACATTATCTGTTCGTTTTCTAAACAAAACTAGCTCAGCTGAAGGCATGTGTTTTGTATCTGGTTTCCACTGGCTTTATTTTGATTTTGTAAAGTAGATGTGATATGCAATTATTTCTGCAAACATGACGTTGTTTAAAAAACACTAGTTGTTAAATATTTCTTAATTAAATGTTGGCTGCTGAGCCTGAAAGAAACTGTCCAGAAATTCAGAAGGGATAGCACAAACATTAACAAGAGTCTGAATAAGAGTTTATATAATGAATGGAATTATTTCCTACTTAAAAACATACTGGAGATGTGGGCTGAGCAAAATTCACTCTTTGACTAAAGAGTGGGGACTAAAGAGAAGGAGAGCTCTGACTATACTATGGAAAAGTGTAGGATGCTCAATGAGGGGATTAAGATATCTTTTCTTCCTCCCATTTGGTTTTTCAAAATCTCATGTTTAAGCCCAACATCTTTACATTTCCAGGCAAGGAATCCTGCTTTCTGGTGGCATTTAGTCTTCATTTTAAGATCTTGGATAGCCTACTCTTAACCTGCTATTCTGAAGTTGTGATGTATGGAAACCCCATTTTAATTAACTCTGTGGAAATTTTTAGAACTTTATTTCTTTCTCAACTCTGGTTAGCCATGCAATGAGGAAACTATTGATCGTTAATACTAGAGAGGTACAAAATTAGGACATAAGAGTAACATATAGCACTGCTTAAGATAACAGTTCTGCAAAATGCATGACATCTTACAGAATTGGGGTGAGGAGGCATGATGGCAAGTGCATTCCATTAGAAAAAGGGCAATTTCTTGAAAACTTAGTGTGAGCTTGGAGTATTTCACAGCCTCACTGGATAAGCTGAATTGGAAGGGACCTTCAAGGATCATCACGTCCAACTCCTGGCCCTGCATAGGACACCCCAATAATCACACCGTGTGCCTGAGAGTATTGTCCGTGAGCTCTGCCAGGCTTAGTGCTGTGACCACTTCCCTGGAGAGCCGGTTTCCAGTGCACAACCACCCTCTGGGTGAACCTTTTTCAAATACCTAACCTAAACCTGCCCTGGCACAACTTCAGGCCATTCCCTCAGGTCCCACCACTGGCAAATGAAGTAGTGACTGGCAGTAGGTAAAGTTTGCAGTCAGTTTCAAGTAAAAAGCTTCTCAGAATCCTTAGTCCTCCCTGTCAGAGCCACAAGTAGAGAACACACAGCTCTTTCCAGGTGCAGATGAAGCCCTCAGCTTTGTTTCTGTTACCTTCTTTGCAAACTGCAGCATTTCTTATCGGTGGGCCTGCCCAGGGTCCTCCCCTCCTTTGGAAAACAAAAGGTAGGAGGTACCAGTGGGGATAAGGATGAGGTGCTGGGCCCTCCTGGCTGCTGTGCCTGGTGACACCCCGTGGTGCTGCAAGACATGGCTTCCCCTTCTCAAGGATGTTCTGTAGTAGCTCCTGGGGCTGGTGACTGACTGACTGCTCTGCTTGGGCTTCTGTCGTAGGTGCCGCCAAGATGAATAATTCAGTTTGTCAGGTGAAAATTTAAATTGCATCAGTCACACCTCTTCTAGAGTTATCCTGTGATTAAAAATGACAAACGGGTTTCAATGAAACACTGTTTTCATGTTCTCCTAACCTCTCAACACATACGTATTTGAAGCTTAAGAGTGTCACACGCACTCTTCAAAATCCATCTTTAAAATGATATGTTTAATGTAAGGAGGGAGAAAAGTTTCACCTATAGTTTAGAGAGAACTGAAAGTGTATTCATTTTCACTTAAAATATCGACCTTTCTTGCCTTGCTGCTAGGAAAAAGCCATAGCTGTTCAGGCTTTGTGTTTTTGCACCTGTCTGGCACAATCTCTTTGCTGAGAAGTGATGCTTTTAGACTTGACAAAACCTGAACGATTAATCTGGTAGCCTAGCAAAATAGCCTTACTGTAGCTGATAAATCCTGTGCAGTTATTGAAATTCATTAAAACCTTAATGTTAAATTATTAACCTCAACCAGTAGTATTACATGGAAAACCAATACATTCCTTTGCTGAAGGTGCCCCCACTTTGTTTAAGTGGCAGGTAACGTCCAGCAAGGCTGCAGCCTCCATCCCCTACTTTCTGCAGTTTCAGAAACATGAAGGCTGCATCTTCACACTCAATTTTTCCCTGCCAGGTAGGGCAACAGGCAAAACTAAAGCATGCTGTGCCTCCTAAACATGTTGAGGGAGACACGGAGGTGGCTGATCCCAAATATCCCTGAGTCTTCCTCAGCAGGCCACAGGCTGTGGGCTGTCAGGATTGCCAGCTGGCACTTGCCAGTCGTACTACGAATGGAGCCTGCTTGCTGTTTTCAGTGCTAGTGCTTCAGCAGTCAAGCTGATGTTGCCCTACTCTATAACAGATAGTATTTGGAGATACAGGCTCCTGGGTTTTGGTGTGCAGAGCTGCAGAGTTCTGGGATTGAGGATGATGTACATGTGTCTCCAGCCTTCAGGTTTGGGTTGGGGGAACTTTGTAGGCTCAGCAGATGTCCCAGACATTTGGGGCTCACAAAAATAACAGGATTTTGTGGCTGTTTAGTGGGGTTTTCTTGTACTGGATTGTGGATGATGAGTCTTCTGAACCCCACACTATGTGTCCACTGGGTGTTACACTGGCTCCACCTTCTTTGTTCAGCTTTCTCAGGGCCTTGTTACATCATGTTACCAAAAAAATACAGCACTTTCTTCAGACATCTTCTCCCTTTTTCAACTGTGAAGCCAGTAATTTTCTTATAAAGTATCAAGTCCTCTTGAACACTGCAAGAATAGTACCAGACGGAAATGTTGTCAACCAGCTCTGCTGTTCAAGTAATCTCTTACACGAATGTGAAAAACACATATTCAAGATTGAAGTGCTAACCCCGATTTACTGTTTCAATCTCAAGTAAGATATTAGGCCTTTCATTATTTTTATTCAGTCTCCTGTTCAAGCTTTGGGCTTGAATCAAACGGCTTTATAAGTACTGTTGGTTATATGGCTCTTTCTAGTATATTTTCTGTACAAAATGTGTAAACTCATGCAATGTTTATGCATCAGTTTTCAAGCTCTTTGCATTCCAGCTATTGGCACTATAAAAATGCATTAGTTTAATTGTTAAGATAATACTGTTTGGCCATTTAATTTCCCTGGTAAAAGATGAGACAGTTTGTAAGTTTTAGGTTTTTAGCCTAAAACCTGTAAGGATAAGAGGCTTTGGTTCTAGTCCATGGTCTTGGAAATTGGAAGAAGAGCTTTTTAAGGACTACTTAGAAATAAATGATGGATATTGGTGCCATCTCTGAGTGTGGCAGCTGGAAAGTTTAATTATAGGCTGGGAAGTCAGTTAGGGATTAAGGAAAGTGTTAGCAGAAGGGGTGAATGTTAATGACAGCTGTTTGCTGTAGGCTTCAGTGAGGCAAAGTACACATAGAACGTAAGCGTAGGGACCAACATATGCTGGCTTTGAACATTCAAAAACTCCAGGCCTTTGTTCCTTGGCACGTGACCCCAGTTTGTGTGAATTCATTTTAACATCTTGCACATGTGGAGGGGGAAAAATTCCTTCTTTAGTTTCAGAGTCCTCAGCACAGGCAAGCTTGTCTTTGCTGTTGGAAAACAGCACCTGGGCCAGGGATAAATACAAACTGGGAGAGAAGCATGCACCCATGTCCTCATTAGGCGAGTAGCATTGGCCTGAGACAAGGAGATCCAAACAATGAAATGTTTGGGCTGAGGCCCTGACATCCACATGCCTTGCACTGGCTTTGCTCTGGTCCCAGTCAGCACACTGCCTGTGCCTGCAAAGACCTGTGACCTAAAACAAGTTATAAAACCCATGGCACAGAGTGTAGGGTTTGCGAACACATCATACCTTGTGTTGCAGACCCACACCAGAGGTCTGAAGGAAACTCAAAATCCTTTTGCCTCCTAAAGTGATACGTTGGGAAATAGTTGTGCATCTGCTCAGGGTACCCATAAATCCTGTTGCACAGGTCAGGCACCACTACTGAGGTTAGTAACAGGGCAAAGGGCTGAATGGATGGTTACAGCAACACAGTGTTAAGACTGAATCAGTCTTCCCTTTCTGTCATTTTTCTAGGTATTCAGTTTAGTTTTTTTTCATTCAAGTACATTCAGTCTGTTCTGAAAATAGCAAAATTGCATTTTTTTCTTCTTCTATGGCACAGGTTCTTCACTATATAATTTTGTTTGAATGAAGAGGAGTTGGAAGGGATGTGTGCCAGACTTAAGCTTGCTAGGTGCATACATGACTTAACAAGTCTGCTTTCTAACAAAAAACTGCTTTCTGCCGTAACCAGATGTCATCCTCTGAGAGGACAGAGAATGATAACATAAGCCGTCTATTGAAAAATCAAATCAAAACAAACAAACAAAAAAAAGACCAAAAAAATCCCCCCAAAACCCAAGAAACAAACCCCCGAAGGCAACCAAAAAAACCCAACCAGCCCACAAAAACCAAACCAAAAACCCAGCCTTTTTGTTATGAAGAGTGTTTGAAACAGATGTGCAATCATGGCTTGTTGGTGTTTCTATTCTTAACGAAGTTTGGATTTATCCCTCTTGTATGGGAGTTTTAAAATTGTCTTTTATTCAGCTGCAGTAGTAGACCTGCTGTACCGTACAGGCATGTATGGTATGGCCAAAATATTCAAGGAACAAACTCCGAGAGTCATCTTCTCCATTAAAATTAAACTAATTTGAACATGTGCATTGTTTATAATATGTTTCATAGATTTATGGCTGTACATGATCTTCCTTGACAATTAAAACTTGCAGTGCACAAAAATGTGTTTAGTTTAATAAGCTGCAAAACTGTCTCCTATGAGATTTCTGGGTGTTACAACACAGAGGTTGTTGCAAAAAGCTAATAATTCAGCCTTTCTGCACTTAATTCCATGTGACCAGCCATAATGAATGTATGGCTGTGGTGTATAGGGTGGTAAAGTTGACTGCTTGAAAAATAACTGAATGATCTTCATAAAGCATTGGTAGCTTTTGGGTGCTTGCCAGTTTTGGTTACAGCTGGAGCTGGGTGGTCGAGTGAAGGGGCTCGTTATCCGCTGATGGTATTTTCTGGCCTTGCTGGCTTGAGTGGGTTCTGGGTGGGTGCAGTGGCACATAGGGGCTGCAGGCTCCCTCTCTGGCCCAGCTGCTTCCCACTCACTGAGGAGGGACAGAGGTATTTATACCTCGTGTTCTTGGAGAGCTTACAGTCCATGGTAAGCTGTCTGGCGTTGGACAGACAGTGCTTCATGTGGTATTTAAAATGCTGGACAAGAATTCACAGCAGGCATTTCCTGTCATCTGAAGTGTGAGCAGAGGAAGAGGAAAAAGAAAAAAACCCTAATAAAATGCATCTCACTTTAGGGATGGTGGAGCTGCATACTTGAACCTGTGTCACTTAAGGTTGTGTCAGTGCAGGTCAAGCGATGTGCTGAACTGCAGATGAAATAATAAGAAATAAAAAGAACCCTCATCTTTTTGAAGGCAGCACACTTTTACAAGACTGTAAAAGATTATAAAAGGGGTGAAACAGAGAAGGACCTCCAATGTGTGTGTTTTGGAAGTTGTGCCCTTCATTGTGCGCTTGTGTGTGAGCAAGAGATGAAATCTCTGACTTGCACAGTCTGCAGGCTGCTGTGGTTTTCTGGGTGGTTTCAGTTTTGTTTTTTTTTTCTCCAGTTGATTCTTCTCCCCTCCTCCCCCTGCCCCTCCCACTCCCCCTTGGAAAACCCATTAATTACAGCTGTAATTCTGAGGCTTAGATGCAGTTCTGGGCACACATGACCCTGCCATGTTCCTGGTCTTATTTAGTCCTAATGGATTAGACAAAAAAGAAAGTCTCAGAACCCCACCCTGAAATATTGCAAGCTGCTTTTCTTCTTAAGAACTCCTAAATATCCAAGTCCACACTTGCATCCACTTAAGCCAGCTTGAACTAGCTTCTCTGCAAGTTTTCAGTTGTCAGAATGCCAGCCATTGTCTACCACTGGGTTGGAATGAAGCAGTATCCTATATTGGCCTGTCAGCCCTTTCTTGGCTTCATGTCCCCATGACACATTTACTGCCAGTGCCAAAGGTAGGAAGAGAGGGTCTTCTTGGTGGTGTAATGTAGGCTGGGTCTTTGTTCTCTCTTGAGAAACCAATATCGAAATTGTTCTTTAAATACATGTTAAAGGAATCAGTATCTCTCTTTTGATTTTTGCATTTTTTCATTGGTGAGGCAGAGCATGTAGTTCATTTTGTAAGCATACTACGATGCCCAGATTAACCTGAAATTGCAGTCTTTCCTCACCATTTAACTTTTGGTTCAGTAAGGGTTGAGGCAAACATTTGCCAGCATACTGAGAGGAACCTGACACTTCTGTTGCAAATAACTTTTCCCCAAAAGCACTGCTTGTGTTGGAACAGTTTGGGCTCTGGCTTGCAGCCATGGGTTCACCTAAGCATGTTACACGAAGTGACAGGTAGACAGAGGTAATACATATTTTAATGTGCTTGACTCAGCTAGAGACCATAAAATGAGGTAGACTAGACTTTCCTTTCCTAGCAGATGGGAGCTTGCTCTCAATTTATTAATAAGTTACGACGCTGCCAGCAATGCCACTCAGGTCGCCTTAATGGCCCTGTGGCTCTTGAAAGTGGGCAAGAATATTGAGTTCCTGCCTTGTTTGGAAGATGTTCTCAGCTCCTGTGAAACCATTACAGCAAACATGCTGGGGGTCAGCCCGTCCAAATTTCTAATGGCCTCAAGACCTGTCAAGGAACCTGAGTGTGTATGTCAGCAGTGAATGGCAGCTATAGGTGAGATTGGAAATGTTTCCAATTGGAACTCCCTAATATTTTAATAAATAAGAGTATCATGGCATGAACGTACTATGGATTCAGGGAGCTGCAGTTGTTCTAGCATAAATCATGTGCACTCTTGTCACTGAATCTAGATCTGTAACAGTAATAAATGCTTTAATTTTTTGAATTATACCCAACAATGAGAAGGGACTTTGTAAATATAAAATAAAAAAAAAAAATAGCTAGTAAGTGGGTTTTTTCCTCGCTTTTTGTTGAATATAATGTATCTAAGATAGTTTTTGTCCACTAGAGAGATCCTTAGGTAGGAGTGTGGCGAAAACAGTGTGGGATTATAAATGGATCAAAGGTTAAAACTAAGTTGATAATTGCCATAATATGATGAAAATATTAAAGTCCTTGCTAGCTAGAGGTATGAAGAGAAGTATGATTTTCAGACATAAAGCTGTCCTTGCAAGCTGTTCAGCATCAGTAAGCACAGTTAATCTTCAGCTGAAAGTAGGGTTTGGATGCTATAGCTCTGGAAAGAGGTGAACTGATGGCAAAGTGAACCGAGGAGAGAAAAAAGAGCCTGAGAGAGGACTAAAAATAGGACTGACTTGCCAGAAGAGGCAGAGGAGAGAGTGGTCTGAGGGGCAAACAGCAGCCATCTGCAAGCTGCAGAGCCATGCTAGGCATTCCCTGTCATCAGGGTGAGGAGAACTCAGTACATTTCAAGTAGGAAGAATTAGGTCAGACGTTTGGGAAAATTTTCCTAAACAGTGAGGCTAGGGAATCAATGCAATAAATGGCCTATGGGGAGCATGTAAACGCCACCGTTGTGGGATTTTAGTAACAGGTGACATAAATATATGGCAGGTAAAGTTTAGACAAGGGAGGCTGGGAAGGGGACCATGGAGCATTGAAGTCAGTATGCAAGACAAGCTCTCTAATTAAGATCCAACATGTATCTGATGTGCTTGTTTTGTGGTGGTGCTTTTGGCATGTTTGCATGCCTGTATCTCTCAAAGAAAATGTAGTGGCTGCTGCTGTAGGGATAATTAATGCCATTCTAGAGCAGGGGGAAGGGTAGTTGGTTTCTTGCTTCTTTGCAAACCTTCAAAGCAATGATTCCTTGAGGGTAAAGTTTCTGTGGCCCCAGCTGTAGTAAAACACGTGTACAGTGAAGGTGACAGAGAGCAGAATGGGTTGGAGCCCAGCTGCAGGGTACCACTTCCCTGAAGCATTCATGACATCCAGGGAGGGGGTGGATTACCTCATTCATTTTTTAGTTCAGATGTAATGGCCCTGTGAATATTGGCATGGAGTTTGTGTCCCCACAGAAAACAGACTGCAGAGCGAGCAGAAGAGGGGAAGGAGAGGTGAAAAGTGACTCTGCTGTTAATCTAGCATCAGACATAGCTCTAGAAGAAGCCTGTGGTTGTTGAGTCACCATTTATGATGCTCTAGGGAGTAACTGTACTTCCTACATGTTTATTAGCTCCTGAGAAGGCTGAATTGTGCACTAAGGTATCCAAGTTGTTTGATATGTTAAACTTTGAAATTATAAATGCCTTCTTGAGCAAATCTTTCCAGTAAGGAGTGAGACAGTTACCTTTTTTTTTTCCCCTACCCAAACTACCACATTATGTGGAATATAAATAAGTTGAATTTTACATACTGTGACCTGAAGGGTATTGAAGAAAATGGATTTGCATTGAATAATCATTAGGTACAATACACAGCAGTCCTTTGTCACTTGCCCAGAGAGTCTTGCATAGGGTCCTGCACAACTTCAGGAGTAAAGATGGCAAAAGCCACTTTTCATGGAGTTGTTTCACTGAGTTGGGCACTCACGTCTTTAGCACATGCCTCAAGTTTGAAACTCAACACACTGAATAGGGTCTGGTACCAAAGTCTTTCACTTTGTTTCAGAATTGTAGCATTCTCCTTTAAATTAAGGTAGATTGTAGCAACAGAATTAGTGGTTTGTAGCCTTAAAAACACACCATCAAACATTTAGCAAAGGTATGTTTAAAGAAAAGTATGTGGGGAAGGAAATAATTCAGATTGTAAAGTTATTAGTTCCAGAGTTTGGGAAGTGCAGCATCTAGCTGAATTACCTTCACTTCTCCTCTCAAATTACCAGCTTGATATGGAATACATTTTTTTATTATAATTTTAAACACTCAGTTTCTGTTGCGTAACCTAGATTTATGTGACTTACTTCTTTGAAACCCTAGCAATTTAAAAGCTGCAAAGAGCTTTTCTTCCTCTTTCTGCTACAAGAATTTGTCCATTCCCTCTTACTTTTTTTTTTTTTTTTTTTTTTGTGATTAAGCTGCATTACTGCAACTTTCTCATTTCTTATTTCCCCCTCCTCCCCCATTTTTTTTTTCTGACCACTGTCTTGTGGGGACACTTTAGGCCACTTGTCTGTCCCAATTGCCTCAACCCCTTTTGTCCTCTCTGAGCTGCTGTCGTTTCTGTGTGTCTGAACTCCAAGAAGGTCATACACATTGCAGAGGAATTGCCAGATCTGGTGACATCCATCTTCAGAGACAGCATAATCCAGTATAACACTGGGTCAGGAGTATATAATGTAATTACTATGGAGCTGTATGTAGAGCATTTCAGGGTTTAATAGGTAACAAGGGTTAGAGCCTCTTTAAAGATAGCTATTTTCTTTGTCAGGCTGTATTGGATGCAGGTCTGCAAATCCTTGTAGTTTAGTGTAGCTGCACAGATGGTGAAAGATTTTGGCTTTACTGGGATGTTACGTGAAGACACTGAAAGCTTGCTCTTAATTCCTTATAGAGCTGATCATGCAAAGGACCCTTAGGACTTAACAAGTATGCATTGGGAGGTGTGAACGAGCTGCCCGTGCTTTGGAAACATGTAACTAAAATGGTTCTAAAACGTGTAATCAAAGTGTAACTGACTCTGGAAGAGAATCCCACTTTCTGGCTGATTTTAAGAGAGATCACTCTACAGATACCTGGATCCACCATAAATATTCTTGTTGTTTGTGTGTTTCCACTCTGACCAATTCGTTCCTAGAAGTCCCTACTCCCAGACCATCCTCAGATCCTGGTTTGCATCCAACACATGATTTTACAGCTGGTGCCTTTGAGGCGTTAGGGCTGACTGCTGCTATGTGCATTTGGGTTTCAGGGGGGAAACGCTGAACTGCATTTTCAGAGGATGCTGGGAGAATGTTTTTGCAGTGACAGTGTAACCTGGAGCACACATGTCACGGGCTACCTGCCTGTGCCAATCGAGCAGTACTTTTGTAATATGTTGCAGGTAATTAAAGCTCTGGAGATTGTGGAGATCCCAGAAGAGTTTAAGTATAAAAATCTAGCTGTCTGATGCTGTGGGTTTAGTTGTTTAGGCTCACAAGATTTTAATTTGTTTGGGGAGCCAGTGGCTTCCTGATGCAGTGCTCCAAACTGGAAAGTCTATTACTTGATATTGCAGGATGTGTTTTATGTTCCAAACTGACACAAATGCCCAGGAGATTAAAATCAAAATATGAAATGAATAATTCATTTCAGAAAAACAAAAGCTATTATGACTGAAAACACTGTGATGCCTCACCATCAAGTAGCCTAACTGCATCAGACCCGTTTAGCATCTTCAAAAGTTGAAAAATGGCATGTAAAATTAGTGTTAGTGTAGGAAGGAACAAAAGGAAAATCGGAAGATGAAGTAGAAGCACTTTTGTCGCCAGGCCTCAGTATGATGGCTCTCCTCACACAGAGCTGCCTTTATTTAACTAGGACCCAGCATGAATTCAGGGTGGTTCCTTCTGGGTTTTTTTCACTGCCTGTGACCTCTTCTTTCCTTTTGCATCTGCCTGAATGTTTGAAGTTTTCTCAATTATTTTAATCCAGCATTGAGGAACACCTGGAGCCCCCAGTGATGGAGAGCAAGCACTGCTCGGGGATGTTGTGGGGGAAGCCATTGCTCAAGCACCCTGCCTTGCATGACCCATGTCAGACGTCTGCCTCCAAGAAGAAATGATTCATGACCCCCTTAAAAAATTGCTTTTGAAATGCTCAGTTCTGGGGAGGGTTATGGAAAACCTGCTGAAGCTGAGCATGCTGCAGGGGAGCCGTGCCTGTGAGCCTGTGCCAGGGTTGGGAGCTGGAGCAGAGCTTGCAGCTGCAGTGCTGATTTGTGTCCTGCTGGGAAGGAGCAGTGGTGGGCACTGGGAATGGCTGTGGCCAGCTGAAAGAGGCAATAGGCCACTGGCTGCAAAATGTCCTTCTTGCTTTCTTCCATCTCTGAACCGCACTGGACCAGAAAAAAGGCTTAAAAAAGGTAAAAGTGAATTCCCTCCAAACCATAAAAATAGGGGAAAAATATCCAGTCACTGAAAAAAAAACCCCAACAAACCCAAACAAAAAATTATACTGCTACATTGATTTTGCAAGTAATAAGCTAGAGAGGGTTTAATTTATTAGTGAGCTGTCCTTTGTGACTTTTTCAAGCATTATTCAGTAAAATAAAAAACAAGTGGTTTTGTTGCTGGATTCTAACTAATAAGAAAAATCAGAAAAGTTGAATTGATATTTTAAATTACAGTTCAAATTTTCTTTTATTTCATGGGCTCTTCCATCACCTGAGCTGGAATGATAAATGAGGTCAGAGGGAGTTGGAAGCCCTTGGAGGAGATGGGCTTGATGCCCTGATTTGTACCTTCCCTGATTCTCTTGTTTCTGTGAGGTTAGGCAGGTCACTGGCTTGGGAGCACTGGAGCACAGTCTATTTAGGTACTGCATGAAACAAAAAATATTGTTCACAGGTGTTACAGTATTTTGGCCTGAGGGTAGTGTGATAATGTAGCACACCTGCCATGTGTCAGCAACCCTTGCAACTCTTTTTNGCAACCCTTGTCACTTTTTTTTTTTTTTTTTTTTTTTTAAGTTTGAATTGATTCTATTTTCTGCTCCATATAAGAGAATATGAACTTTAATGATGTGATGCCTGAAGCACACTCAGCTTCTGTGACATTAAATACAACTTTTAAATAGTGAATGGTGCACAGGGAGCTCCATGTGAACATTTGGCTCCAGAGCAATTTAGAAAGGTCAAAACCTCATGTAAATGTAACCCAAGTAATCAAAGTCACTTGTTTGCAGAAAATCAGCCTGTGCCATTGAGGGCTGTTTCTTGCCTTTTTAGTTTCTGAATAAAATATTTATCAATTGGTTGTAATCACACTACAACCTGTGGGTTGTTGTGCTGTGGGTTTTGTTTTTTGCCAAGATTTTTCAGTGAAATGTGGAAATGGGGGGGTGAAGTTGGATGTGTTTCTATGCAATTCTCTCATGACCAACATCTGTGGGATGTTGCTGCATTCTCCATTACGGGTTTCTTCATTTCCTTCTACTCCTCCTCCTCACATCTGCCTCCTCCCTGTAATTCCCTGTTGTTTCTCACTATACAGATTTATTAAGTTATTTGTGTATTATTTATGCTTCTCCTTACCTTTCCACAATGCTGTATTTGTGCAGATCAAAGGTTTTTTTGTGAGCAGACGGCATGCTGAGGTCTGTTATAAGGAGCAGTTTATTGTGTTTCTCAGGAGTTCTGCTTTGACCTTTTGGGTTTTCTTTGTGGTGGCACTTGGGTTTTTTTTTAATGAATGAAATAACTGTCAGGTTTGGGTTAAAGTGTGAATTTCTCTGGTTACACCCAGCACTCCCAGAAAGTGTGTGCTTGCCAGCTTGTGTACATGGGCTCTCCCAGATGGGAGCCATCTGCAGGAACTGGTGTGAGTGGTGGGCAGTGGCTGTAATCAATCCTGCTTTTGGAGCTGGTGGATGAATCCTGCCAGTGGGGGATGAGGGGGGCAGAGCCAGCCCCCACTCTGGATGCAGGGAAAGCAGCAGCAGCCCCTGCACCCCATGCCTGGAGACCTGAACAGAGAGATTGGTGGAAAAATGCGGTTCCCTTCTTCTGCTGGTAAATCCATGTTTGCCCCTGGGGGAAACTGCTTGGATCAGCAGGACAGGAAAAAATGAGCCAAAAGATATTATGGTGGCCTGATTTTTCTTCTCCTGTTGAGAAATTAGGGTAGCCTTGGGGTGCTCTAGGTGTTATGACCTCCAAAAGATGATCTGGTGTTTTCAGGGAACCCAGTCAGTCTGACTTCATAGACCTTGCGTGCAAGTGGGGCAGCAGAAATGGCAGTGGTTTTGGGTTTTATTGCTGTGTGAAGCCCTCCGTTCAGAGAGCAAAACAGGCCCAGGTAATTTCATTGACTCATAGAAATTAAAGGTAAACAGGAGATTGAAGTGTCACCCTGTGCATCCAGGTGCTGTGAAACAGAAGCAAATATATGCATTTTGTGAATTTAGAGTTGCCAACCCAAGTGGAAGGGGTAGCAAAATAGACAAAATTTTAGTACTGGATGCTTTATAAAGTTGCAAACAGAGAATTTTGTTGCTGCTTTTTTATCAGTAAGTGTCCCGTGATGACTCCACACAGCTATAGATAACCTCTTCTTGACTGTCGTTATAGTTGATATGCTGTCTACTCTAAATCCCACTTGATGCCAATCAAGTTCTTGCTCCACTGTTAGCAAATGCTTGGTTACTCTCTGTCTGCAAGAAGCTTGAATGTATTGCAAGGCTGTTAACAGCCCCTCTTTCTATTCCTTTTCCCAGAGTAAACAAATCCAGTTCCTCAAACGTTTTTTCCACTGGTCACATTTTCTAAAGCTGCTGTTGTTCTTCCTACTCCCTTCTTGACACACTGTAATGCATATTTTTCAAAAAAATATGGATCCCAAACTCAAATACAGCATGCTGTATACCTCTCCCTGGTGCTGCAGAAGGCAGAACTGCTCCAGCATTATGTCCCACAGAAATTCATCAGACCCTCATGCTGCCTCATTCCTGCTGCCTAATCCATATCTTCCTCATCACTTTTCACTTCTGAGGTCCCCACTCCTGCTGCCATTATCCTTACAGGAGTGTAGTCAGATTCAGCACATATATGGTTTTCTTTCAGACTTCTTTGCTCTTCTTTAAGTCAGGTGAGGATGCCAGTGGTGTGTCCCAACCTCATTGGTGTGATACTGAGCATGGGTCAGGCACTCTCCCATCTTCCACTGATCCTCAGATGGCTGTGATTCCTGAAATCAGTAAGTTTTCACAGGTTGTCATCATGGTGCTGATAACTTTGTAGGCTAGGTAGGATAGGGTTTGGGTTTTTAAAATCACTTGTACACCTTTCCCCGCGCCCCCCCTTTCTTTTTTGCTTATGATAACGTAAACTATTTCTGTAGCTCACTTACAAAAAAGTCATGCGGGGCTGTTTTAAAAGCCTTTCTAAAGATAGGCTCTGTCATCTGTACTACTCTACTTCCTTTTTATCAGCTGGGACAGATGCCCTGTCAGAGAGAGCGAGAGAGATATTACTCTAGTTTGACATGACTTTTTGACATATTCGTGTTGGCCATTTGTTGTGTTTTGTTCCCAATCTCATTATTTTTACAGGATTAGAAATCCTTTAGCAGTGTGCTCCAGTAACTTTGGTATTAGAAGTACTCTGGCTTTTCTCTTCCCACTTTTCTTTGTAAGACTGGGTGCTGTGTTTGGTCTTTTCTTTTCTTTTAGACCTTACCTGGCCTCTCTGGCATCTGCATAGCTGTGGTTAATGGTTTAAAGATGATTGATGGTGGTTCCCCAACCACTGTAGGGGCATTTCCAGTGGCTCCTGCTGACTTGAAACCACTTGGCTGACTGATGTGTTTGCTGTGTTCTTCCCTTACTCCATCCAACCTGCACTTGCACATCCTGTGTGTCGAGTGAAATATGCCCCCATTGTCTAGTCCCAGCTAGCTGCTGGGAAATGAGGCTCTGAAGAATTCAGCCTTTCTCATGTTTTGTAACAGGCCTGGTTTTCCTTCTAATGTATTTATAGACTCTCTGCTTATTATTTGCCACATCTCTTGGTTAATTCTAAGTCGCTTTGCATCCTGGTCTTCTTTTATGTTCGTCCCTGAGTCATGTGTCTCTGGTTCTGTTTTTGTGTACAATCCCTTTTTGATATAGTCCTCCCCTTCCCAGGCCCTTTCAAAGCTTCTGACAGTTTCTGTCCCCAAGCTTGCTAGGTGACATTTCTCCAGAAACACTCCAGCTGCATTTTCATTTTGTGGTGGTGCTGCCAAGGGGTGCATGTGTGCCTGGGATGAGGGAGTTTTGGGTCCTGACAGGTAACTCATGTCTGCAATCCCCTTTTGTCCCCTTTGAAAGGTGTTTCTGGTGGTTTTAAGGTGCCTTCTCTATCTCCTCCAGAGTACATTAGTTCTTCCTTAGATGTTGCCTCTGGTTTTCCTTTCATCTTCAACAAGAGACTTTAAGAAATGTGTATCATGCACCTTCCTAGAAGGCCAAACAAATATTTTAACTCATGCTATATCTTGCAACTCCTCCAAGCAGCTTTTTTTATTATTGCTGATTAACACCTGCCTGCCTTCTCTGCAGTCTCCCTCCTGCTTGGGTCCATGTCCTGTGCCACCACATCTGTAAAGTCATTTAAGCTGAAGCACGTTCTGCTAGCATGATGGCAGCTCATCTGGAAGTTTAGCACCTTTCTCCATTGATTTTCCTCTTGTCTCTTACTACTTTTTTGACATTTTTTTCATGTTTTTTTTTTTTGTTTGTTTTATAATGTGCTGACTCTAATGGGTTTGTGCTTATATGTGTGCATTTTACATGCAGTGGTGAACTCTCAGCACAGCCAGTGTGTTTGTGCACTGAAGTATAAGGGTTGCACTTGCTGGGCTGGAGCCTCACAGCCATGTCAGACAGATGGGGCACCCATCACTGCCCAAAGGAGGGCTGCTGCTTCCCCCTCCCCATCCTGGGGAGGTCCAGCCCTCCCAGCTGAGCCACCAGGCCCCCAAAGTCACACTGGTGCTGGCATGAGAAAGGTAACAGGAGCATGCAGTTGGGAGGGGGCATCCAGTGGCCTGTTTTGGGGTTGTTCCCACCCATGTCCATTCGGGACACACCTCTGCAGTCGCTTTGGCTTGTTGATATCCACTGAAGTAACTTTAATGCCCGGGAGGTGCCTCCTCTGTGAGACTTCCAGTCGCTGCTGGCACTGGTGTTGGGTCAAGAAAGAGCTGTTTTTAACTCCTGGGGACCCTGTGCCAGGCATTTGTGGCTTGGGTGCCTCCTGCTTGTCAGGGTGAAACTCATCCACATTAAAGAGGATCAACAGAAAATGACCATTTTCCTAAAAAGGAATCCAACTGGAATGACGTGAGCTGAGATTCAGGCAGTTTGATGAAAACAGTTTATATTTCAAGCTTAGAAGTTGGCGTTCTGGTGTGTATTCTTCTCTTGAAACATATATTGGCATTCCTGTCGCTGCTCATTGCAGCAATATTGTTCTCCATATGCTCTTCTCATCAGCATCTCATCGTTATTGGATAAATATGTCTCTCATTATGCAGAGCATTATTTTTGAAGTATGGAATCATTATTTTGTTACATAACTTCCAAATTTGGACCTTTGCAAAGATTTATAACAATCTTCAAGAATTACTGTAATTTAAAGGAGAACGTTCCACAAAGAGAATTAATTAGATCAAAGAAGCATTTAAATGTAAATCATTAATCCATGCATTACAGGAAATAGTTAGTGTCTATGTATAGTTCATTTAATTATACTAGGTTCAATTTTGTTTTCTTATTACATCACAATTTATTCAGAATTAATTTGCAATTTCTTGTCTAATGTGACTTCTGTTTGCTTAATATAGCAGATATTTTCACGAGTGTGTATTTATATATAAATAAAGATTTATTAATGACTGCAGTGTTAATTAAACTGTGGGCTCTGCTGTCAATTAGCTGTGAATTTTGTTGCTCTGTGGATGCAACCCAGAAGGTCTGTGCTCTGAAAATGGGAGGTAGAGTGTCAAGTAAGTTTTTGAATGTATGAATTTATACAGTAGATTCAGACTGTCACTTGCTGCAGGGGACCAGGTGACACAGAGGACAACATGGGTTTGGTTCCCTTATGGAGAAAAGGGAATTATATGCTCTAAGTCTATAGCAAGTAATTGGTAGTGGGATTGGGAATCTCCCAACTGCAATAGGTCAGTAGCTGAAGGGAAGAAAGTCTAGGTGTGGTGTAAGGTTTTAGGATGTAGGGGTTTTGTGAAAGTGGTTTGCAGGTTTTGTAATCCCTACGTAATGTCTGTGTAGTGTAAGAGTATGAAAATACTTATTTTCTGCAATTTGGTCTAATAAAAAGTATTAGAGAATGCCATGTTGGTTTTTTGAAGTTGTGTTTTAATACTTTGACAGTACATTAATATTTATATTCCCTTACATGTTCATCAGCATCACTAGAACACTGATATTTTAAAACTTTACACTGCTGAAAGTGCATACATTTTTAACTTAAGTTTTTAGTAGTAGATTAAAATAAGCTAGTTCGGGGCTTCCCCTCCCCCTCATCCCACCCCTCCCTTTAATGAAAAGACTTAATTTTCGTTTTGATTTTCATTCTGCAGCCAAATGTACTTATGCCTCAGACTATCCAGTATTAGCAGCATCTGTATTAAGTTTGGACTCTGCTAATCTTGTGGAATCTTTGAATACTGGGTTGCAGGCCAAAGCGTAGCTATCCAAGAGCACATCTGGCTTGCATAGTATTACCTCATTTGTATAAGGTAGTGCTCCCAGTTTCTCTTCATTGGTTTGTTTTCTATTTGCTGGAAAGGGGAATTTGATACAGAGGCTGCGCTGGCAGCAGAAAAAGTTTAAGGAACTTGAGTGATTTCTTTCTTCCTGTACTGAAAATCTCATTAGAAGTCACGGTTTTGGTACGTAGCCAATTATAGTAAATAAACTAATCAACTAAGAATAAGAAATTCTCAGCCAGCTGCATGTTTGATAAATGTTTAGGCACTACTAGCTATTCTGTCAGGTTTGCTGTGTACAAACAAAGGTAGAGTAATATTTATGTTGGTAAATTTCTTAAGATTACTGTTATTTCTTTCAATAAGTGAAATTACCTCTTCCTAGGAGGATTGTTGTACTACTTATAACAAATGAAATGCTGTCAGAGTTCATGTGGATAAGCAGCTGTTTGCTGAGGAAGGCAAAACAACTTATTGGTTTGCACTGAGAGAGGAATGTTGTTTTCTGCCTTGTAATTTAGGTATTTTCAACCCGCGCTAGGTGGAAGGAGATAAATCTTAAAAACACTGTCATCTGAGGAGTTTGTAAGAAATTGGATTTACAATGTGCTTTCTTTGCTTCTATTTACACCTGTGAGATAGCAGTAGAAGAATAGTATTTTGCTCTCGGTATTTGTTATTAAACATGTTGCATGCATGGGGAAATAAAGACATTTGGAAATGGGCAACTTTGGGTTAATTAAATCCATCTGCTGTCTGACTAGTGATAGTAATATTGTATCCAGGGAATCTCTTACACTGAAAGGTTTGATAAAGCACGCAAAGTTTTCTAATAAAGCACTCTTAAAGCCAGCAAGATCTCATGGAACTGGAGAGAAAACCAGTCCTAGAGAGTAACTCAGTGTTGTAAGGCTACACTTCATTGCAGGAATGTCCCAGAAGAATATAAGAACCACATTTGTTGTTCCCTGAGATTCAAAATTATAACTGGCAGGAAAAGTAAAACTTGTTTACATCTCATGCTACATGAAGTTGTGGTTTATGGGGCTAATTTGAATGGCTGTTTCCATGCTTTCAAACAGCCAGGACACAAATGTTCATTAGGAAAGAAGCTACACAGGGTGCAAAAATGAGCTTTCAGAGGCATGGTGATGGCAGCTGAAGGAAGACAGGCTTTTGGTTAGTATTGACTGACAATCTGATCCTATAGAGATTAATACCTCTAAACAGCAAGTATGATAGTTACTTTTTATTTACACTGCTCTAAGTAATATCAAGAGGGGGGAAAAAGTACTACAGCTTACTCTTTGTATTGGTCATAGGTGCTCTTTGGTATTGTTTGAGCAATGATTTTTGTAGCTGTAAGTTAGGGTTATGGTAACTTTCTAATTCATAGTTTCTAGAAAAGAAAATTGAATACGTAGTTTGACTTTATTGGAATAATTATACGATTAATTTGCATTTCACGTCTTCATACACTTGTACAAAAGACGGGGGGGAAGGGGGAAACTTGAGACACTCAGGGACACCTGGATGCTTTTAAAGCAAGGCAAATAATGAGTGTCACATGAAGAATAGTTTATTCCATGTTGATTTGACAGATGGGCAAAGCAAAACTCTGAGAGATTAACATTGTTGTGCAATTTAATGTTTAAAGCATGCAAAAAAGAATGGCTTAGGAGAATTGAACATGGAGGATGGGTCTGTGTGATCCACATTGAAAGAACTTGTTTAGGCTTCCTTCACAGCAAGTCGAAGTCGCTCTAGTATGTGATTTATCTCAGCTTAAAGCAGGAATTTAAAATAGGTCAGATGAATCCCTCTCTGAAACGTCTGTTTTTCTGCTGCACATTTAAAGTGACCATCTCAGATATGCACAGCTGAAGTTTTATTAAATGAACACCTTTCTGACTGTCACATTTTAAGACCCAAGTTAATTATTACTTTTTGTAGATGCTAAAGACAATTTGTTAAATAATACACTTCAAAAGGTATTTTTTATACAGTTGTGCCAGTTTGCGTGTAGAAATTTAGGATGTGTTTCTAAACAAGTGTGTCAGATGTTAGTACCTTGAAAATGTGGCCTGGAGCATAAATCTGCCATGTATGCTTTCCAGTTCTGCTTCTCTCTCGTGCTGTTTTGGCTGGCAGGAGGTGGGAACATGCACCCCCCTCCTCACACGCGGTGCAGAAGCTGAGCACAGGCTGAGTGCTGTGACTTGCTTTGCTCTGCAGAGACATGTATTCACTGGAGAGCTCAGCCTTGAAAGCGCAGAATACACGAGTGAGTTTGAAAATAGTAATTGGCCTCGTTTAAAACGTTTTATGTCAAGCAATTTAACTTACCAAACATTTAAGTGAAAAGAAAAGAGAAAGGTTTTTACTTTTCTTATGTTCTATAATAAACTTGCTTCTACTAGTAAACATTGTAGTGTATGCTAGGAGTTCATAGTGACTTCCTAGCAGATGAATTAGCAGATGTATGTTTTGTGGAATCACCTATAATTACTCAGTAGCCATGGTTACCAGGTTAAAGAAATCATGTCCTGATGACTAACAGAAATAGATTGCAGCAGACTGGTTTGCCTTCAAGTTGCTTAGTAGCAAAATACTCAAGAATAAGTTTGTGAGGTCTGAGAACATATGAGTAACAAACATAAAGAGCACACTCCCTTTGCTGAACTGACGCAGAGTCTGCTTTTTCAAATCCTTGTTTTGATACAAAATCACAGTATTTTTTTAAAAGTTGGGGTTTGCTTGTATTTAGTTTGAAAACTGGGTGCCAACCACATATTTGCAACAAAACTATTTAATTGAAGTAGTTGAAATTTTGAATTAATATTGCTAATATTTTTGTTTTGATTTAGTACTGGACAAAGTTAAGTACAGACATAGACTTTTCACATTTAAGGAAAGTTGTATTCCCTTCATTTTAAATCTAACACTTAGAAGGACTTAATGGAAGTCTTTATGTTTTCTTTTGGATACTCTAGCACTTAGAAAGAAATGACAGAAGCGCAGATGAATTCAAGTGGGAAGGACAGAACTGGTTTTAAGGGCAATTGTATGTTTGCACTGTTGTTGGTGGACCCATTTCAGATGTTTCTTGTATGTATAGAATCATGGAATCATTTAGGTTGGAGAAGACCTCTAAGATCATCTAGTTCAACCATTAATATATTTCTTGGAGGCATCAAAAGTACTTGAGTACATTTCCAAAAGGGAGTGCAGGTTCTAAGGAGCTCAAGCCCTGTTGACTTCAATGTAAAGAACGAAAGATTTAATATTTCAAGTTTCCACATGGTTTAGAAACCCAAACTCCACTGGGTTTTGTTAGATTTAAGGCCCAATGTGTTAATCTTCCTTTATGAATTATAAACTATGTATTCTGCATTTAACTTGAACGTAAGTCCTACAATGTCTGTGTATTACTATGTAGAATAAGATTTTTTGGCAATGTGTTTTTTCCCTAGAGTATGGATGCATTTAGATCTGGTCTTTTGCACCAGGGAAGCTTTCCTAGGGATCCTGGTTGGGACAGCGTGATAGGTACTTAAGTTTTAAAGTCTGAGGATATTAAGACTAAAACTTCCTCATCTTTCTTTCTTTTGTATGCCTAGCTTAAAAATTCACAGCTATGAGATTGTACTCAGTAGATCTGCTCCCCCTGTTTTGCAGAATAACCAACCATGACTACAGAATCGGGATCGGACTCGGAGTCCAAGGATAAAGAGCAGGATCAGGAGGAGAGCCCTGCTCAGGAAGGGGCGGCGGAGACCCAGCCTCAGGAGCAGCCGCAGCCGCAGCAGCCGCGGGAGCAGGCGAGCGAGGAGCATCAGACGGCACTGGAGCAGTTCTCGGCCGTGGCAGCGCACAGCACGCCGGTGAGAAGGGAGCAGGTGAGGCAGCCCCTGCTCACACAGCTGCTCGCAGCTGGCTCTGCCCCCGCCTGCTCCTCCTGGGAAATAACGAGCCTGGCGCCTTCGCAGTGGAGACACGTATTCAGATACGCATGGAAGAGTGTTTGGTGGGATGCTGGAGATCTGGGCTGGTCGGTCTTTCGTGTTTAAATAAAAGTAGTTCTCGTGCAGAACGTTTTTAAATTCATGGCAGGTATTTCTGCCCCCAGTGCTTAAATAGGAGGGCAGTCTCATTAACTAAGCAGGAAACATCTTCGACCTTGCGTTTGCATTAGATAGCAAACAGTGTCAGTTTTTATGAAGCTGAAAATGTTTTCAGAGTTCATTTCTTTTGACACCTGCTGAACACTGATTTCATGCTTGCTTGTCTGATGTGTGAGCCATGAAGAATCTGTGGTCCCTTAAGTTTCTCGTGGTTCTGAAATGACTGCATTATAATTACTTGAGCTATTCATGTAATAGGTTTCAGAAGAGCTATTGCGTGCTTTTCCATTTAGTTCATTGTTGCACTTATTAAATTTGCGGAAGCTGCTTTCTTCTTTCCGTTAATAATTTCCAGTCAATAGGATTAACAGGCATTGTTCTTCATGGGTAAGTGACACACAATTAATGAGGTACCTGCAAATCACTTCCCTTAGCTCCGTAAGGTTATGACCCTCATCTGATCACATTTACCTTTAGAGAGTGGAATAAGCCAGTCTAGCTCCTCTTCTCCTCCATCGTTTAAAAAATTCTCGCTGTTTGAAGTGGGCTCCTGTTGTTTTACCTGGTTGGGGTAGACAGTGCTGGTGAAGCAATTTTGATCTCTCAAATAGATCAGAAGTTTCCTGTAATTAGTTTAGGGAAAAAAAGCAAGGCTGCCTGTCTAAAAGAGAAAAGGTGTTGAATAAATTGCTCATCAATTAAAAGGGTAATTCTGTCAGTTTTAGGCATAAGTATTAGTATTTATAGAGATGCTTTTCCAGACATCTTCAGTAATCTTTCCATTTCAAGTTTCTTTCCATGTTAAAAAAGTAAAACAAACAACAACAACAAAAAAACCCAAACCACAAAATAAGCCCAACTCCAAAATAACCACACACACGAAAAAGCCCCAGTTTAGACAGGAAGCCTGTCCAGGTGTGTTTAGAGGTGTGAGGTGCTCTCATGTGCTGCATGATCCTTTTCTTTCCAGAGATCACCAGTGAGCTGGTTTCTGCAGAAGGCATGACGGAAGAACTGGGTTAGTGAAAGGGATATGTGACACCTTCCTGCTGAGATTACCAGACTGAATCCAAACGTCTGTGCTGTAAGCAGACTGCCAAATCCAGCTGCACTGATAGGCCCAGGGTATTTCGTAGTGGCTTAAGTGTCTGCAGCTCAGGAAAGGAACACTTAAATGCAGCACTAAGAGACAAAGCATGTTGCAGTGCTGTCATTAAAAAGCCAAAAACCGAAGGAGATCATTCTCTCTCTTGCTGTCTGTAATTGCAGTGAGGAAGTCGATTTTTACTCTTGCTCCTATGAGAGAAACTCGGGAACAAAGATTTAAGTTACCAATCCATGACAGTGACTCTTCTTTGTCATCCTATGCACATAGAACCCCCCCAGCATTTTAAAGTAGGTTAAGAACCTTTTCATATTGAGATTAACAGGTATTGTAGGAATGAGTCCTTTCTATCAGGTGTAATAATTCAACCTTACTTTCTGCCTGCCTTCCTGTCTCTTTGAAAAAGAGAAGGCGGCATCGCACAAGGTCGGGCACCAACGTTTCTGAACAACTACCATAAGTAGATGGGATTAATGTGTTTTGCAAATGTGACAATATCACTTTATACCACAGTGAGAAGCTGCAAAGCATCTAAGATCATTACTGCTGCATCCCATGACTCCAGAGGCTTCCTTTGAGAGGGGGCCCAGCTTTAGAAGGGCTTGAACATACTGTGTCATACATAAGAGAGATTATGCTCAAAAAATGCAAACCCTGAAGCAACTTCTGCTGCATTAGAATTTAGTCCACAACACAGAAAATACAGCAAAAAGAGTACAGAAACTACAAAACATACAGCGCAGAAATATCTTGGAGAAGAATTTAGGAGAAAATAAAGCTATGCTTGCAGAGTACAAAATAATTCACTCTGTACATGGGTCTTTCACTGGCCATTTTTTTCCCCTAGATTCCAGGATGTCAGATTTCTTTATGAAGAAGAGACTTAATACAGTCTGAAAGTACCTCAATGCCTGAACATATCAGCATAGTTTGGGGGAATCTTCTCTAATAGTTCTTGGCATGTTTTGTTCTCCAGACAAATGAGAGGAAAACCTTTTGTATGATTTTAACCTAAACGCATTCCCCTGATCCTAATGTAGATGGGAACCTTAACAAACAAAATAACCTCAGTAATATTTTTTAATATTTATAAATAAGCAAACCTCTGCTGTAGTCTTGAGATACTGAGTGTCTTTATGAAGGAAAATAATGACTAGTCCATTGGGATTCATGGAAATTGCTTGTAGGCTGAGTATGGTTCTGAGGTTTAAATGGATGATGAGTGTCCTTTTTGTGGATTTTTTTCTCAAGCAGCTTTTCTGTTTTCTTGAAAGAGATTAGTTCCATGCTGGGTTATTTTGTTGGTTGTTTTTGTTGAGGCAGAGTGCTAACTCTCACAATGAGAAATGTAATGTGTCACTGGGTAAGACAGTGCATTTTTTCCCCACCACTGGAATCACCTTTTTTACCCACATACGTGCACATGCACCTTTCCTGGCAGATTTCTTTTGACAAAACATACAGAAATCATCAGAGCCCCTCTGCCCACCAGCAGCAGTGCATCTCTGCACAGCAGCCCAAGCAGGAGGCATCTTCAGTGTTGTTTATTTCTCATTGCACAAGGCTGGACCGCTTGCCAGCTGGCTGCAGATGTGGTAGAAGGGTAGCTGGCCTCCAGCCTTGCTGTGAGCCCAGGGGAACTCTCCCTCCTCATCACAGCTGCTGTGAGTGTTAAATGCTCAGCAAACAGCTGATCCACTTACACACACTGTGCCTTCATCTCTCACCAGTTTTCAAGGTATGTGAGGACCTTGACATCCAGGCACAGAGCTGGTGTCCTACTGCTGGAAGGAGAAATTCCTCTTGTGCTGGAACTAGATGGGGGAAGAGACAGCTCATGCTGGGCTGCTTCTGAGGAAGAACATTCATGGCCCAGAGGATGCAATAGATTTTGAAAGCAGCTCTTGGTTTTTTGTCTTTTAAGCCCCACTTTCTTCCAGTTTCCCCATCCAGGGAAGCCCAGAAGGCCATTGCTGTGTCCTCCTTGCCAGGAAAGGGGAACTGTGGGGTCTTGCCTCACCTTTTAGTAATTTGCTGGAGCTTTGGTGGGAGATGACACTGAAGGTATCACAGCCAGCTCCAAACTGTCCTTCCCCCCATTCACTGGAAGGCAGAGGGGAAACTTAAAGCTTGTTTTTATGAAATCACTCAGGGACAGTACCCCGTGATTTAGAAGTACACCGTTGTTTCAGGTTATATGATGCAACATTGTTCTGGTCTCAAAGCAGCTTAAAGCCTTTAGATGGATTTGCTTCATTTTCATGAAGGTTTATTATATACAATGAATGGAAACAGACTTGGAGGATTAATTTACAATATATTTCCACTAATGCTTGTTGCTTCTTACACTGAAATAATTCAGAGCCAGAGCAGGTTGGGTTTTTTTTCCCTTGTAGTGAGATAACAGAAAGATGTTTTTATTTCATTTAAGCTTTAGCTGAGGTATTACTGCACTCCTGTTGAGGTTTTGTTTGGAGTCTATCAGGGATACAACTGATGAGAAGGGTAATGACTGCAGCACTGTGCTGTTGCTAGGAAGGCTGAAATGCTGTAGAGCTGTTCTGGATTTCACCTAGTGCTGTGGAGAGGGCTGTGGGTGTGCTGCATCACAGGAACTCAAATGGCCTGACCCTCACATAAACCCGAGCAAAAGCAACCATGGTTGTTACTTCTTGCTCCTCTTCCCTGCCATACCTGCCTACTTCTCTCCAGCTTGAGGGACTCACTGGGCATCGGCAGAGAGCAAAATTCATCCTCTCATCCTGTTCTTACTGTCCATTTAGCCAGCTGGCTGCACATTAAAATTGTTTGGCCCCTCACTTCTGTTGTGTTTTCTTAATCCTTTGCTTGGGTTCTTGGGGAGCCTTTATCTCTCCCAGGCACATCAGCATCCCCTTATGAATTCCCACTGTTCTGGGGGGATCCATGCCCTTACTTACAGGGGCTGTTTCCTCACTGACAGCAAAATTAGTGGAAACCTGATGGTATTTTTCTATTCCGTATGACACCATGGAAACATTGTATAATTTAACAGGTACGGGACTTGAAAGTAATGTCAAGAAACTGTAGGAGTATCTGTTGATCAACCTCATTTACTGATTACTCAGAATTTCCAAAACACAAAAGAAAAAAAAAATACAGGAAGTCCAAGTGGGATTTTGTACCTATGGAAAAAGTAAAAATCTTAAAATATTTTCATGAATGCCCCTCCTTCATGGGTATTCTGTACATTTTAGAAGGAGAAGGGAGGGCTGGGAGAAATATAGGAAATCTTTTCAGTAAAGACTCTGTCCTGCATCAGGGGCTTTCTTGTCTAAGCCCCAGAAAAGGCTCACTTAAATGCTTGGGTGCAGCAAGCACAGTGAACCGCAGGGTGTGACTGGTTTATCTTTTCAGAAAGTACCTTTCTTTCTCTTTATAGGCCACAGAGAAAGAACAGGAGTTTGCTGCTGCCAGTGCAAAACAGTTGGAATATCAGCAGCTAGAGGACGACAAGCTCTCTCAAAAATCTTCATCTAGCAAACTTTCCAAGTCTCCTCTAAAGATCGTCAAGAAACCAAAAAATATGCAATGCAAAGTGACGCTCCTGGATGGATCGGAATATGCGTGTGAAGTAGAGGTAAATGGCTTTTTGTCTTCTTCTTTTTCATGCTGTCAGGAGGTAAATGGTGAAAATTATATTTCTAATTTAAGAAAAAGGATGAATGGCCTGATATTTCACCACTGCCAAGCACAGAGATACTTTCATTGTTTTCTCTGGAGGTTTCTGAAGATGGAGCTAGGTGAGGGATTCTGAGCACTCCCTGAAATAGCCAGAGACTCTGGATTAATTTTCTGTTGGCACATGCCACATCAGAATGGAGAAAACAAAGTATGGGCAACAGAGCCCATAAACAAAGAAGGATTTTGATCCCACTGGGATTTTCTTTTCCTTGGTATTTTACTGAGTTGAGACTTCCATTGAGTCATTGTCCATACAGTAATTCTGACTATTGTGAGGTTAGTGCAGGCATGAGAGACTCCCTGGGTAAGTGGGGGAAATGTCAGGCACAAATAGCAGTGAGAATGGAGAGTTTTGTGTGCTTTTCCATGATGTCTGTGAATCATAACTGTGTCTGAATGTTACTAATAAAAAGATGCTATGATTTTTCTGTAAGAAAGCTTGCCTTCCCTGCTGGGACTCTTGACAGGAGCCTGCTTTTGGGAGGGATGGTCTTTGCTCTTACTTAAAAGCCAGTCTGTGCCTGTGGGCAGACCCATGCTACGAGGATGTCTTCAACTCCAGAAGGTCCCAGAAAAGCAAAAAGTGAGCACATTCAGCATCTCAGAGTGAGCGAGAGAAAATTCAGCATCTCAGAGTGTACCCTTTCTCCACTCAGTCATTGTCATCAAGGTGATTTTTGGGCAGTGGACCAGCCTGTCCTGTTTTAGGTCAGAAGGTCATGCACACAAGACAAGGCTGAGCCTGGCTGAGCAGTGGCTGCAGAGGAAGGGTGTGTGTTGGGGGGCCTGGCTAAGCCAACCATCCTTTGGCTAACTGCGGGTGCCACGGAGAAGAAAAGCCACCTGGGGAGAACAGAAGAGTATAAAGGCAGAGATGAAACAATCTGCAGGCTTGAAAGGGAAATCCACAGGAGCATGGAGAAGGAGAGAGGGTGGAGAAAAGGAGTACCTGACTGGGAGCCAGATCATGGCATCTTTACAATCACATTGCTCTCAGCCCATTTGTCCTTCAGCTGCTCTCCTTTTAAGTGCTTTGGAGAGTGGCAGGTGAGCAAAAACCTTATTGATTTTTATTTAACTCTGGCATTACAGTTTGGGTCAAATTTTGCGATGCTAGGAGTGAGCTGCAAACAGAAGCTGGTATTTTGCTACTCTTAATAGCAATTTAGCAGTCCATGCTGTCGATTATCTTTTAATTTCACTGGTCAAGTCCCATGTTGTTTCCTTCAATCTAGGACTAGCTATCTGGACACGTCCTTTGTGACTATTAAATGGTCATTTCTTGACCTGCAGTCTTAGTTTTGTCACTCAGGCATAGTGTGGGAGCCATTAAGCTGGAGGAATGATTCATACTGGCTTTGATGGAAAGAGTCAACTCATTTCAGCTTTTGCCACTTGCTTGTAAAATGTGAGTCACTTTTTGGAATACAATCAAGGAAATCTTACCAAATAAGATTTCTATGGAAATCTTGTCTAGCAGGCTGAGCTTTATCAGAATCTAAGATTGAGCAGAAAGGGAGATTTGTTATGTTAGATTTCCACTTATGCAAAAAAATGCTGTGAATAATACTTCTTATAGGAAGTTTCACTCTTTCACTAAACTTGAGTTCTCTTAAAGTGTCAAAATGCTGGCATGTGGAAGCCATCATGTTTTATTGCTTGTCACATTTCTCTGCTTTGCAAGTTCTGAATAGCTCTTGAATAATATCCAATGTAAGTTTTGTATGCATTTTTTCTACTTACGTTGCTGAAATATTTTCAAGTTGTATTGACTGTCATCAGTAATCATTTTATCTGCTTCTAAGATGATCAGCCTTCCCAGGCAGAATGTAATATTGATGAGAATAGAGCTCCTAAAAGGATGAATTTTCAAATGAAAACGCTGTAAGGCTATGATGATGAGCAGACCATAGGGTGCATTGAAACAAAGTTAGTTAGGATGAACAAATATTTCAGGGAACAAGTGCAGCTGGAGTGACGCATAAATTTACATATCTTAAACAGTGTGATTCAGACTTTGCATCCTTCCTAGGTGGTATTTATCAGTATTTTGTATGTATTGATGATACAACTGTAGGTACCTCTCCAGCACAGCCCACTCCAGCCCATGGGAACTCTTGGTAGATCCCAAGGGAGTCCACTTCCTCTGTGCATGAAGTTTAGCTACAGCAAAAGGGTGCTGAGTCCAGCCAAGAGAAATGTGGCTTTCACTGTGCTTTTTCTCCCAAGGAGTAAAAAGTATTCACAAAGAGAGTTAGTAGGGCAGGCAAAATGAGGGTCTGTCTCAGGAGATATCTCAGGAAATAGCATAGG
Source organism: Daphoenositta chrysoptera (assembly GCA_013397915.1). Classification (NCBI taxonomy): domain Eukaryota; kingdom Metazoa; phylum Chordata; class Aves; order Passeriformes; genus Daphoenositta; species Daphoenositta chrysoptera. The sequence goes on from VZRO01003091.1 coordinate 181,725, forward strand.
AGGCCGAAGGTGAAGTTCTACAGAAATTTTTGGGGAATAACAAAATTCTGTGTTGGTTTCACAGAAACTCAGTGCTGCAGCATGAGAAACCATCTATCACATTTCAGAACAATGCTATCATCTTTTAAGGATCACCTTCAAGTGAACTCACTGTATTAATTTAAATGGGGAAAAACATACATACATACTACATATATATATAAATTCATTCTTCTCTGTCAGCAGCACACGAAGCCATGCAGTTTTCACAGAATCACAGAATATTCTGAGCTGGAAGGGACCCACAAGGACCATTAGGTCCAACTCTTAAGTGAATGGCCAATACAGGGATTGAACCCACCACCTTAGTCTTATTAACACCATGCTGTAAGCAAGTGACCTAACCTCAGTTCTTATATGTATATATATATATATGGAGGTCAGTAAATTCCCCAAGATTAATTCTTTAAAAGAAAAGGGAGAGGGACAGACAGCATGGCAGTCAGATATTTAATACTTCTATTCCTTGTGTTCAACCCACATAACTGCATCTTTTAGAGTGGACAGTGACCCAGGGTAGGGATGTGACAGTTGTTAGATGTGAGTCAGAAATGTTGTCCTGTGTTGTCAGCTCCTGTCTTTCAGGTCGGTGTGTATCATGCTTCTACCTACTGAAGGATACAAAGTAATGTAATCTAGAAGGACCAGAAACTTAGAAACCTAATTTTGAGCTAGAGTAATAGCTCTGTCAGTGAACCTTGATTTGGATGCGGGCCAGGTATTTATCTCTCAAGAATTTCATTCCCTAGTCTGGGAGTTGGGGATCATTATAGAATCCATCAGTTACTGAATAAAGTGCTTTGCAAATGACAAATGCTTTTTATATATGTTAAATATTAATGTAATTTAAAGGAGCTTATTGCTCTCCAGTAGAGCGCAACCTGCAGCTTATCAATTATGTGTTCATCCTGTTAATGACCTGGCAGGCGACGTGGCACGTACTCACAGATTGAGACACTTCTGAGGCAAGTTTGGTTAATCCATTATACTCTTGCTGTCTTTTGTTTCAGAAGCCCCTTCTTTCTTATTCCATATTTAATGCTGAGCATCTTCACTGTCTTCTGCTATATCTTTGAGTCTCTCTCACGTTCAGTGCTTTGCATTCATGATACTGGGGGTTTTTCTTGTTGTATGAGATGTATGAGGGAAAATGTAGTGGAGTTAACTTCAAAGCTGAGGTTAACAGGGGGTCATCTAAAGTAGTCTCCATTCAGTGAAAGGATCTTAAGCAAATGCCAGGTAAAAGCTTTCCCTTGAGGCCCTGGATTGTTACTGCCTGTGTGCTCTATCTGTCCTGACCCAGAAAGTCTTTCATGCAGTAAGACATTACAAGCCAAAACCAGGCTAAGTAGGTAACCCAACCTGTTCATTCATCCTCCTCCAAAACCATAAACCACCAGTGTTACCATCTGCACCCCGACGCTGCTCTTGACCAGAAGCCTGCAGATGGTAGTGGCAGCCTTATTTCAGAGGGGGGGTTTCCTTTCCGAGGTGGGATGGCCACCTAATGGATCTTCCCCTCTCCAGGGAAAGCTGTTGGGTTTTGGAGAAGAGGTATTTGTACACTGACATTGTTCCCAGTACTCTGCCAAGAAAAACAGCCTCAGGGCAGCTGCATGTGTCTCCCAGGTCATGAAGAACCTGGAGCCTTCTGAGGGGCCCTGGATCACAGGAGTCAACGCAGTCTGTTCAGAGGGATGCAGGGCAGTGGTTTCCACTTAGATGGGTTCCACTCAGTGGTTTTCCACTTAGATATCCATCCCTGCTGGCAGTGGCTCTCCTTGGGTTGTTCATTGAGCTCTCCCAGTCAGCATCAGGCTCAGAGATGTTGATTGTCAAAGCGTCCAAGGCCAGGGCTGCAGCCAAAACTGCACTTCAAAGTGGCAGCTGAAGATTTCTCTTTTAAGCAAGCTAGGCCTATGCTTTGCATTTGTTGGTTTGGAGAACCAAAGAGAAAGCAAGATCCAAAACTTCAAATGAATTTCAGATAACCTTAAAAAAGACAATGAACACACTAGTTCAAGTTTTTCCTAAGATTCAAGAAAACAAGCAAAAAAACCTTATTTTTGGATTTCTTCAGCTTTAAGTAGTTTTCAAATGCTATAGTACAATTATGTTTTTTCTAAGATTTATTTCCCTCCTTGTCCATCTCTGCCCCATCTCAGTTTTCTGTTATCTAGACCACTGCATTTTAATTAAAAGATGCAAGTGGAACAAGCTGTCATGCTGTCCATTACACATAGCCTAATTTAAAGTGTCTTCCTAAAACAAGTTGGAATTTGTCTTTGTTTCTGCTCTAAATATATACGTGCTGTTACTCACAACGTGAGGTCTGAATGCTATAACATAATCTGTCTAAATAAATGGTGAAATAATTAGATTTCATTTTGAAGGGCTCAGCTGTCTGAGCCCATTGGTAATTTATACTGTTTCATCATTCCTGTACCACTCAGACTTTCTTATCATGCAGGCCACCAGTAAATGAAAACAAATGTTTCCATGGCAGCCTGTCTTTGGCATCTCTGCAGCCCTACATCAAACAGAGCAAGTTGAAGTAGGATCCAGATAAGCTGCACAGCACGTGGAGGTACAACATCTCACAAAGTACTACTGTTAACCCCACTTCTGGGTGAGTGGGGGTCAGCTGAGGTAGGAAGGGACTGGTTAAAACACACTGAGTATGGGTGTTTTTTAACTCCAGTTTTCTCAGTGATGCTGCCAGTGGGACCTGGGCAGTGGCTGGGTGTCTCATGCTGTAGCCACTGCTACGCCTTTGTAATGAACCTCTGGTGACTTCCTCCCTGGTGGAGACCCCACTTTCTCAATGGGTTTCCCCACATCCTCAGGTGACATCAGAGTAGGATGCTTGAGTTGAAATAGCAAGAAGTTTTCTTTTCATACATTTGAAACCAGGATTTGTAACATGGACAGAAGCAGACTGGAATGAACTGGTCCTTTTCTGCCCCACACAGGTATTGGCTGATACTCCTTTTTGAAAACAAAATGGACATGAAATAAATGGGTTCTCTAATAGTTGAAGTATTGCATTTTGCGTGAATTTCTCATTTTCCTGTTAAAGCGTAAGAATACAAGGATGCTTCCTTAAAAAATAAGTCATTGAAGATTGTCTTAGGACAGGCTTGAAGTAGAGTTGAGAACAAGTGGAATTATTTCTGCACTGCCACCTCTGCTAGAAAGGAAAGAGAGCGGTGGCTGCCTGTGCTGCTTCTCCTGACCTGCAAGACTCCCTCTGGAGGAAAAATCCTTCTGTGTTTCTGTATGGTAGTGGGGGAATGCATGGCCCCCTGGTCCCCCTCCCCACACGGCGTCCAAGCTGACCCTTCCCTGGGAGTTTCCGTGTGTGGACTTCCAAGCCGTTTTTGCACAGGGAGTTCAGTAACATCGAATTTCTCGTCCGTTTTGAGGTAGATCTTAAGGTCAGGAAGGAAACCTCTGTAATAAGATGCACTCTGCATTCTGGAGGATACAGTTTCGGTTACCCCCTGCACATTTTAATTGTTTAATGAATTCCACAGTCTCTTGCAAATGGCTCTACATGTGAAACTGATTACTGAATGCAAGAGGGACTTTTTTTAATAAGTCTTTTCCTTTTGACCTACTCATTGCTTACATTTCACTTAATTTAATATGAAGACCTTTGTTTTGGGTTTTGTTCCTTCCCCAGGATATGTTTCAGTAAAAGTGACTGGGTTGAGAGGCATCATCGCTGTTACACAGCATGTTTTCTGTCCCCAGACCCTCTAATTAGGGCTGACTTGGATTAGCCAGGGGATCCACTTAAGATCTATGTTACCTGACACATGTCAGTAGGAGTCTGAGTATTGCCTGAATATGTTTCAGCTGAATAAAGTTAATATACAGTTCTTCTGACTTGCTTTTTTTCAAATACCGTGAGTCGCTTTTTATGAGTTAAAATACTTGTCAATTCAAGAAGCACAATGATCTGGAAATCAGCACCGATGTTATCCAGCACATAATAATCAACTGCGAGGCTGAGCAGAGAAAGGGGTTTTTTTCTTCAGTTCGGTAATTGAAACAAAAATAAAAATGTTTGGGCTCCCTTTTAGTGATGATGATTATTATCCTTACTTCACTGAAGCTAAAGAAATCTAAATCAAAACAAGTCATGTTGAGCTAAGCCTTTTGGAAATGCCACAAGGCTGAGGGAGTGTGGCTGGAGCATTTCTCCCTTGCCAGGAGAGGCTCAGGTCCCCCACAGCTTCTCGTGGCTGGGAACTTCTGGGCTGTGTGGTATTCAGGGAGAAGGTCTCTTACACCCTTGGTAGGGAGACACCTAAATGATTAGACAGATATTTTCTCCAGTTAATATGCAAGTATTTAAGAGACTGAACAAGGAACCAAGAATTAAAACAAAGTCACTCCATTCGATGTTGTACCGAGTGAACAGCAGTTTGGGCCTTCAATTACACCTGGCACAGCAGAGGACATGGTCACAATCAAATGTCAGAAGCTTAAAACACACACACACACAAAAGTCATTAAAAATGAAAATTTTTAGACATTCTCTCCACATCTCTATTTTTTACATCTAGTCCTCTTATCTATTGCCTTTTGTTAATAGTTTCTGAAAGTGATTTGTGCAGTGAAATGTTGAGTCTATCAGACAAAAATAATAACTTTGATACGTTGGAGGTGCCAGCCATAACATTGAAAACTATTGTGAGGAGTCCACCTACGTTGAAAAATACTTTCAGCTGCTCTGAAACTGCATAATTTTGGGAATAAATGGTTAGCTGAAAACTTCCTACTGAAATATTGCCTCCAGTTCCCTCCCCTTGGGGCACCAGTTGGACACAAGCCAGGCAATAGGAGCTTGTTCTCCATCTGGCAAAGTTTTTAAAAAACTGGGTTTGGTCATGCGCACTCAGACTGAGGTACTGCACGGTTCATTGATGGTTAATCTGTTTGCAAGAGCCCAGGAGAGGATGATCTTCCACCTGCCTTTTACCCCAGACAGAGAGAGGTCTGTTGGCTCCAGGAGTCCTGTCCTTGTCACCATCCTTGCTGATGGCCTCACCAGGATGAGACTGTGTCAGTCCCTTCATGTTTGTCTTCTCCAGGCTTATTGCTTGGGGTGGTCTTTGCCCCAGACAGCCTCCAGCTTCTTGCTGGAGTGCCTAGTGCAGGCAGCACCCAACCTCTGCATGTGTTTTTTAAGGACTGCTGGAAGATAAATCACAAAGAGTGGGTGAAAGGCTTTGCCTTTTCCCTTTTCCAAATGGACATTCAGATTTTAAAGCCTTCTGCTGTTTTTGGACAATGTGTACATTCCCCCTTCTACCCCATGCCCAACCAACACAGAAGTTGCTGATTTTCATGTCACTGCCCAGTCACGCTCCTGCCAAGCTTCCCTGCATTTTGTCATATTTCCTGCCCTGTTTCTGTGTCTGAAGTTCTGCTTGTTCCAGACCCAACCAAGCTGTTTAAATTCATCATCAACTCTGTTGCTAGTTGCTCCAATTTATAGGTGCTGTCCCCACGTTAACACTAAGAGTTGCCATTTCCAGACCCAGACTAAGTAAATCTTCACTTTATTATCATCCTCTAAATATAGTTGCTTGTCATATAAAATCTTAATACCTCACATGGGTCATTTTTTTTTCCAGCTGAGCCCCATGTAGCGCTGGGCTGCTTTTGTTTTCTTATCCTTGTCTGTTGATACAGTGAACAAAATATCATAGACAGGACTGGGTGGTGAAATATCTGCTTGCAAAGCAAAGTGTTGATAGGCAGCAAGGTCTGTCTCTCATGGTTTATCTCACTCTGGCAGAAATGCTTTTGATCTGAAGTGGATAAAGCTTGGACGTAGCTTGAAAACAGGCTATGTTAGTTTTCTTGAAAACCCCAGCATTGATGGTGTAATACCATCTAAGGTACCCCAAATCTAAAAGGCTGATCATCATGCTCCCTCTCCTGCCTCAAGAGCATCTTTCTGTGCAGTGTATTTTTTTTTTTTTTCACTCCAGGCTGGCAATGTAGGTCAGAGAGAGCTCTGTGGCTTTTAAATTCATATGGCAAGATTACTCTGTAAATCGGACTATGTTGACAGTAGAGCTTTTTTCAGCTGAAAATAAACAAAGTATTCATGGTTGTTTTTTGTTGATATGTGCAGGCACTATTTATATTACAGGTAGTGATTGGTTCCCCTTGCTGTGTTGGTACTAGGCTCATGCACAGTTAGTTAGCATGTGAGATGAGGAGAGATGAGTGTTTGCTGAGTTTCTCCAAGTATAGGTAGAATAAAGAAAATATTTATAGCCACCACTGGAAAGCTTCAGCTGCTCTGCTGAATCCCAAGAGACCTGCCTAAGATACTGCAGAGTGTCTTGCAGGAGGCATTAGAGCAATCAGGAGGCATTAAGCCAATGCATCAGCTGCACATCTAGCTAAAATCCAAGCCCAAACAATCTGTGCTCTCAAGAAAGCTGAGTGAGGGGTTACTTTCTCTGTTGAAAAGCCCTCAGAAATGGAATACTGCTTATTATTTTATGTCATGATTTAGCAAATGTGTGAAGCTAATATATGCGCTGAGAACAGAACTTCCGACAGAGAAATTGTGTCCACTGTTTTTGTATTCATTTATCGGAGAGTAGTGCTCATAAGCTGTTTGCAGACCTCAGTTTATACAGTATGCATTCTGTTGATGCACTTGGGATGCATTTGATAATCATCACATTTGACAGGTATTGCTGTAGCCATTGTGCACGTGCAGACATGGCTCTCACACTTCCATGTATAAAAACATGCTCCAGAGTGCTGATTTTTCTCGAGTGCCCCAAGCGCTCTTGCATTGCCATGAGCGGAGTGCTCACTGTTTTCCCAAGGATGCAAACTGTGCGAGCACCCATCAGTACGCTTAGAGCTTGTGTGGTGCCAGTGCTGGTGTGATCTCTGCTGCTGATGTAGAAGGCAAAAACCCTAATTTGGTTTGATGCCAGAATCGGGACTAGGTCACCAATCTTCTTACTGGGATTTAGCAGTCCACTGGGTTTTTTAGATTAGTGCTGGCTGTTTAGGATTGAAAGCTCAAACGGCTTTAAAGAAGGTTGCCCCTGATAAAAACTGTGTCATATTATACAATGTCATTGACATTTGCTGCAGGTATGTAACTGTAGCATAGGCAGTGTTACATATTTATCTATTTATCTATTTATCTAAGTCTTTGGTTAGCAGTTGGCAGAAAAGGTTATTTTCAGAAATGGTAATATATTTCGATATGGTATATTACAATAAATATCAGTAAGAGGCTGAATTATAGTACTACCATAATGGGGGAAAAAAAGAAAGTGATCAGTCATCATCATCATCACTATATATTAAAGTATCTTCTCATCTACTCTAAGTTTCCTTATGTGGCATTCATTTATATGTGCAGAGCAGTATAAGATAGTGTTCTAAATTTAAAGGCTGAGATAGAAATGCAAAATATTATTGCAGGTTTTATTTCAAACCATTAGTCTGTATTAGTCACCTACTGGGACATTCTATGAAGGTTCATACATAGAAAAGTTAATAAAGAAATAGAACAGTTGGAGAGCTTATATTGATATGCGGCTTTCAGGAAAAGCATTTCTGTACATGAAGTAGCTTCATAATGGAAAAAAAAAAGTCTTTTTAATATAACTTTTATTCAGCAAAATCTTTCTGAAATTGCCTAATTCTTAGTTCTCCCCACTTTTGGCTAAATATTTTATTCAGTAGATAGTATCTGGAATTTTGACTTGGGACATTTCCAAATACGGTTTACCAGTGAAGTATGGAAAACATTTGAGAACCAAAAAAATTAATGTATTTTGCTTTGAACGTTTTCTTTTCTTTTAGTCTCTTTTTTCCCTTTGCAAAGGCTGGCAAAAATGTCTTGTTCAGTATCTCCTACACATGCTGGTGAACTGCTTACGAACTGGATGAGAGCATTCTGTCCATCCTAGGGATACCTTTATGAACGTTTATTATTAACGATTACATGTTGTATTTTGAACACTTATGTCTCCTCCTCATCCAGGGGAGGGCGACAGAGATTCTCAGAGGGCTGGAGCACCTCTCCTGCAAAGACAGGACTGAGAGAGTTGGGGTTGTTCAGCCTGGAAAGGGTTCCAGGGAAACCTTATTGCAGCCTTCCAGTAGTTAAAAGGGGCTCACAGAAAAGAGGGAAAGAGACTTTTTACACAGGCAGGTAGTGATAGGACAATGGGGAACTGTTTAAACTAAAAGAGGGAATATTTAGATTGGATGTTAGGAGGAAATTCTTCACTGTGAGGGTGCTGAGACACTGATTGCCCTGAGTAGTGGTAGATGCCTCATCCCTGGAAGTGTTCAAGGCCAGGTTGGATGGGATTCTGAGCAACCTGGTCTAGTAGAAGGTGTCCCTGCTTATGATAGGCAGGGTGGGTAGAACTAAATTATCTTTAAGTGCCTTTTCAACCCAAGCCATTGGCTTATTTATTTTTAAGCCTTTCTCTGTTGGTCTGTGTGGAAGAAGGGAGTCGGGAATTTGTTGTTTGCTTTGTCACTGTATATCTTACCTTTGGTGTACAGTGTTGCATTGCTAGCTTCAGCAAAGGTTTTGTTCCCTAGCAGAAATGACTTGAAAATGTTTTGTGGGATGCCTGGAACATCACTCTCAACACACTGAGCTTTCAGATGCATTAACTGTTGTTGATGCCTCTGGAACTGCCAGTGCCATTTTCAGCAAGCAGGGCGGGGATTTAGAGGCCTAAATTCCGGTGGTGAAGTCATGTTATGCTCACAGATGTTTTTATCCTACACATTACACATGTGAGGTTTACTTCAGAAAACCGGAGGAAAACTTGCTGATTTTCTGCCAGTTAAGACGACAGCAAAGATTCTCCATCCGGTTTTGCTTTCTGGATTCTCCTCACTTAGCTTCCTGCTGGGGACTTCAGTTGAGAAATGATAGATTTGAAGAAATTCAGGGTTTTTTTTTCTCTTCTGTCACCTTTCAGCTTCATCTTCTCTTCCCTGTGCAGAGAAACTGTGTATAAGTATAAACAGTGAAGGAGTAAATCCTTTGAAAATGCAAATTACAAATGTGTAGAAGTGAAATGAAGTTAAACTTCTTTGGAATGACTTTTTCCATTTATCTTCCTTGAGAAAAAAAAATTGCTATTTCTTTCTTTTGGCTTCAATCAAGACTTATTCAAAAAACATATTCTCCATGTTTGGAAATTTTCTGGCCTGAAGTACAATGATCAGCTCCTAGAATTTCTCAGTTCAACTCTTTCTATCTCAAACAGCTCAAACTCTTTTAAGGAAAAACATGAAAAATGTCATAGTATGTTGATTATTATTTAATTCACAGATAAAAATGTGCTCCTTACGAGAATGATTGTGTAAGTTTAGAATCTCTGATTGACTTCCTGTAGATGGAGAGGCAACATGATGCAGCCACACGGTTCTTTACATCTGAAACCACAATGAACATCCACTTACAAATTCACATCTGTATGTATGCACATATTGTGTGCATTAAATATATATACTTGCCTATGCATATTAATTTATGACATATATGTGATGTTCATATCCCTCCCCGAGAAACGGGGTTCTCGATACAAAAGTGGTCTTGGAGGCTTGGTCACTTTAGCTTGCAATTAATGAGTATTTGCAGAAGTATTGGGGTTTTTTTTCTGGGATTTGGCGTATTTTTTTGTGTAAATTGGGTAGTTCATGAGGAAAGAATGAGAAATTGTGTTGTCAGAAGGCTAGAATTCAGCAACTCAGAGACTCAGCTGGGGGAATTTCGTAAAGAGAGTGTTCTCTGCGGTGAGTACAAAGTATTCCTGACAACCAGTTAATCATTTTCACTTGTTTATGTTGCAAGAATAATTGCAGGAGTTGCAATGTGGGAATGGAGATTCCTCTTGTATATGCTACTTATTTGTTGCCATATACATTCTATCTTTTGCAGGTGTTTTATTTGTGTTTGCACAGAGGAGACTAGCATGCAGCCCATGCAGGGTAGGAAACTAAAGTATCACCCAAATTAAATTGCAAAAAGTAATAATGATATAAAATCAGTGGTCTGGACACAATTGGAATATTTTTCATCAAAAAAACGTTGAAACATTGCAAATGAAAAAAAAAAAAAATTAGCTAATTCCTCCCCTCAGAAAGAGGAGGGGAAAAGGAAGAGGTTAGTAGAGCCACATGCCAAAATACATTACTGCATGCAAGGCTAGAGCCAGCCCACACATTTACACAGTGCATTGTTGAGATCCATCGGAAAGTGCAAATGCTAATTAGGAATGTGAACCAGATAACCTCAACATCAGTTCAAGTCCAATTATTCATACCGGGATTTCATGATACTGATCTGTTTGTCCTTATTCCAGCCATCCTGCCTAACTGGAGTTATTACAGTAATTGTGTGGAGTTGGATGCCAGGCTAGCGCTAGTGTGACATTGCTCACTGGCAGCTTGGCAGCTTTTCCCAGGAAAGCAGCAAGGTCGTTTGCATATGTATTTCTGCAGAAAGTTACATCCAGACTCTTCCCATTTAAAATCCAGGTCCCCAGCTGCGATACTTTTTCATCTTGCTGTGCTCCTTGACTGATCAGAAAGAGAAGTGAAGTTTCAGTTCTTCGGGCTGTCCTGACCTTGTGGTTACTGTGCGGTGGAGTTGATGGTTATTGGTGGCAAAAATGAATCCTCTTATACCTGTTTGGCTGTGGAACTCTGTTCTCACTTTGTGTTTTCCCTTGCACTGCAAAATTTGGTCTGAATGTGATCTCTTGTAATTGATTCCATGCTGCAGGCAGCCCTTGCTCAGCGTTCTGCACCCACATGAGACTGCAGCATCAAATGCCAAAGTAGAACTGTCCCAAACTGCATCACTTTGGAGGCTGCAATAGTTTTAATTTCTAGGAAGCAGAGAGGGCTGCTTGCTGCTCTTCAGCTCCTCATCCTTTTTCCTTCTCAGTGAGAGGAAGGTAATCTGCTAGTGAGCAAAAATAGAGCCTTGAGAGGAGACCAACATTCTACCGTGTGATCAGATGCTTAATCCCTCTGGGGAGGTCCATGGGAATCCCAGTATCATGGCCATGGTGGTTCAAAGGGACTGGAGAGGCCCCTGAGGTGAGCAGGGCAGTGGCCAGGGCAGTGAGCAGGTGTGGTCAGGCCAGCTGTGGCATTCCCTGGACATTGCCTTGAAACCCTCTGAGACCAGAGACTCCTCAGCTGTGTTGAGCTACCAGTCCCAGAGTGGTATTGCCTCTCCAGGGAGAAATCTGTCAGACAGCGGGTTGGATTCTGTCTGAAAGAAGCCTGAGTACTGACAGGTCCTCAGCATGGATGGCTCTAGCTGGCATAGGGCTAGGAAAGATGGCTGGTCCTGTAGGCTGGAGGTTACCCAACAAGCAAAAGTGGGTCATTCAGGATGAGGTGCATCAGAAGAGGCTCAGGCTGCATTATCAGGTTGGGTGCCAAAATGGCCTGCAGGAAGACTACAAATGATTGTTTCAGGGACAGGGCAGGTTTGCCAAACCAGGAACCACAGCAGCTTGAAGACCTTTTGGAGAGGTGGTGCCTCCTGGCATGGGGCTGCCAAGCCTACAGCCTTGCACAGAAATAAAATTTGTCCCTTGGAGTTGGCAGATCTGAATCCTGATAAATTTTCCTGTGGCATAAGTGGTGTCCAGCCTGGGAAGCACCATTCAGCATATAACGTTTGAAATCTTCCTCATCTCTTCCCTATACTTTACTCACTCCCAGAGGAATTTTCTAGAGTCTTACTAGCACCTATATGACAAGGAAGTTTGTGTCACATCTTTGTATTAAATTGTTGGTTGCTCATTTTCTATGTAATTTTTCCTGTTGCTTATCACAGTACAATAACATATGGGTTTGGTGGCTTGGTTGCTGCAATTCAGGGTTTTTATTGCTCAAGGGTCCTGATGGGCAACAAGGTGAACAAAAGTCAGTGATGTTCCCTGGCAGCACAGAAGGCCAGTGCCACTCTGGGCAATCTTACCAGCAGGTTGAGGGAGGTGGTCCTTCCCCTTTACTTAGTCTTGAAGTGCTGAGTCTGATTCTGGGCTCCCCAGTACAAGGAAGACATGAACATACTGGGCAGAGTCCAGCAAAGGGCCACAGATATGATGAAGGCCCTGGAGCATATCTTTTGTGAGGAAAAGCTGAGAGCTGGAACTGTCCACCCCAGAGAAGAGAAGGCTCAGGGGTATCTTAGCAATGTGTATCAATATCTGATGGGAGGAGTAAAGAGGACAGAGCCAGAATGTGCTCAGTGGTACACATTTGCCAGAACAAGTGACAAGGGGCACAGACTGAAAGACAAGAATTTCCATTTAAACAGAAGAAAAAAAAAGATTTACTATGAGGGTGGCCTACACAGGCTGTGGAGTCTCCATGCATGGAGATATCCAAAACCCTAGTGTGCATGATCCTGACCAATCCACTTTTCCTTCTGGGGAAGGGAGGGTGGGCTAGGCAATCTCCAGTGGTGCCCTCCAGCCTCAGCCAATCAGTTGTTCTGTGATTAGCATACAGTACATATTTTGTGGCTGAAGTGATAACAAGGCTTGTGTTTTTTCACTTTAATGATGTTTGCTTATTATAAGTACTTTACAGCTTATGGGTTTAGTCATAATAAAGGAAAACTTTCTTATTATTGTTCTGCATTAAGAAATACCAAACAGTGTACCCAGATGTTTGCCAATGAGAATAATTGACTTGATAATAATCTTGTTATCCAGGCAGAGCTAAGGTGGAAGTACTTTAATTTTTGAGCTCCTCACTCTGTGTTCACACAATCTTGGTCTGGTGATCTTGTAAGGCGAAGGGGGTGTGATGGAGGGATATGGGCTGAAGAAGATGATGTGGAAAGGTTTGAGCATGGTGGAGAAGCCAATTAGGGGACAGGAGAGCCTTTTGTGACCTTCAGCCTCCCAAGGAGGGAGTAACTCAGCTTTAAAACTGAGGAGAAGCTGGTGGGAAGAGAGGCTGTGTATCCCTTCCCTTGTGTGTAAGAATTGCTGGCAGGCACAGGCTTGCCAAATTTGCTGCTGCTGGCTCCTTTCACCGGGAACTTCACCAGGAGGTTGTTTATTCCCATTCCAGCTTCGAGAGAGCCCTGGCCTTTATAGAGCTGAAGGGATGAGGCTGTGTAAAAACATAACGTTTTTGCTCCCAGACCTTTGTGTCCATTTATACTGTTTAATCTGGTGTTGTATTCCTTCTGTTTACTTGATTTCCCACAGCTTAAGCAAAGCGTCTTTTTCCACATCTGCACATTCTGTTTCATCCCATTCATACCTGAAAAATTTCTAGTGGATACTCTTGCAGTATTTACCTTTCAGAATTTTTTCTTTTTCATTTACAAAGTCAGTATTTTATAGAACAAAATCTTCTTTTCTTATTTTTTTTTAACCACATTTTTTGGACTGCTGAGAATTGATTGGCATTTTTGGCATTAACTTGTGATCCACAGTAACCAGCAGATTGTCAATCTTCCATCTTAGACTTGTCACTCTAAAATAATGGAAAGCAAAGGTTTAGGATGGATTGAGGAGCTGTAGGAGTTTGTAAGCTGACCTTTCTCTCCTCCTCCCATTCTCTCCCTGCCAAAGCAATGATATCCTTGCCTTTCATGGCGTGGTTATTTGGGCATGCAGTAAAATAAAAACAAATAACAAGGGCAAAAGAGGTCTGTTCAATTGCTTTAATTATATATTTCTAACTGAACCTCTTAATTTCCTATTAATTTATGAAGTAGCTTCCCTTCACTGTGTTTCTGTGCAATGAAGCTTTAGAAAGAGTGTGCCTGCTCCTACCACATGGGTACAAAGTGGCACTGCTGCCTACATGCACGTGCACGAGGATTTCTCTTGGCCTTGCATTAGGAGAACAACAGGGGTGGCTCTGTTGCCAGGCAGCCCCAACTCCCCAGATGACCAGAGTCCTCTAAATCCTTCTCCCACAGGTCATCTCTGACCTGGGAACAACCATTCGGGGGCAGTTTCTGTGAGAAGAGAAGTGGTCCTGGTAAGGCTTCCCCTCAACCATCACAAGTTCTTACCTTGTGAAGGTGAAGAGAAGACCCTGGCCAGGAAGGGCCATCAGTTACATGATGCATTTCCCATGTCCTCTTGCACCACCAGCAGGGTTTTCCCATATCCTGATGCAGCAGGAATTTTGTGGAAAATGACTAAGTACAACTTGGGAATATTCATACGGGAGGAAGAGGAGGTTACATTGCCATGAAAGTTGTTCCAGATTGCCAGAGATACTCTCACTTGCCTGCAGTGTGTAGCCAAACAAGAAATACTGGGCATTGGGGGTTTTATGGGAGTTTGGTTTTTATTACAGCACAGTCCCGCACAACTGTTTCCTATGATTCCCTGTTAAAATACCATACCTTGCAGCTGCTAGCTACTATTTCTCAAAATAGACATCTGTGTAGCTACATGGATTGGCCACACAAAACGGCTGCTGTGTTGGCCTTAAGTGACTCTTAAAATTAAGAGAGCACCAAAGTGCCACAACTCAAATACGTGCAAATGGTGCACTGGTGCAGACACAGTGTATTTCAAAGCTGGTGTCCTCTATGCTTGTTTTTCTCCATTCAGTATAACTACTTAGTTTGTTAACAAGCAGAAGAGCAAGAAGTTTGGCAAAATGCAGCATTGCTTGCTTATAGCAGAAATAGCAGACTATTTTGGCTTGAAGTTTCTGAGTTGACCAGTATTAAGATCTTTTTTATCTGCCTCTTCCTCTACAGGGAATACCAAGTATAAAACCACCAACTTCTTGTTACCTACTTTCAAGTTCGGGGCGTGAAGAATTAACTAAATGCTTGTTTGACATTATAAAGGAGCTGGGGCATATTTATGCTTCCTACTTACAGGGTGGAAAGCATGTGACACACAGAACAAGGCCCTAGAGCTGTTTGCTCAAATAATGCTGGAAGGCACAGTAAATGAAGTTACAGAAATACACTTGTAATGCACTTCTGGGCCTGGGTATTTTTCCTCAGCTGAAGAACATTTTTAGGCCACGCTTCAGTTTCTCCATTGATAAAAATGTAAAGGATGTTTTCCAGTGTCCTTTCCAATATGCTATTCAAATGCCAGTAAAAATACCAAATTTAACGTAAATTAGATTATGCTGCACAACTCCATCCATCATCTCTTGCAATGTTTTTACTGGGTGTTAGGCAGCAACCCTCAGTTCTTTCTTTTTTTCCTCTTGGCCTGCTTACAACTTCTAAAATAGTTTGAGGCCAGCCTTGGGCTCCATGGGTTTGTTGGCATAGCCGTGTCAGCTTGGATTGTGAACTGCCCGCTCCCAGCCAAGGCTGCTGGGCTGGCAGCGCAGTCTGGGCGCAGCTCGGTCAGCAGAGGCACGTAAATTTGGAGGCAGCATTCTCTCCTTTTTTGTGTCAACTGCCTGCATTGCCTTTGAAGCAAGTAGTGTATTTCCAATCTGCTTCTAGTCATGTGTATGCTACAGATAAAGAAAATGCTGTGCTGACATCAGCTAAAATATTTATGTATGTGTGTGGTCAGAATAAAGTGTAGAGATGTTTTCCTTTAGCTGAGCTGCGCTTAGGGAAGCAGGCAGTGGTGAAACACAGTGATGAATATGGCCCAAATAATTTTGAATTGTTTATTATAGTTAAGGCATATCAAAGTTGGCATGTGTAGGTTATAAAGAGGATATTTCTGTCTGTTTGGTTTTCTGGAGATTTTTTTTCTCAATTTCACATACAACGCTGAGAACCAGGATGACCTGAATTTTTACTGTCCAATGTGATAGACACTACGAAGCTTCTGCTAGGGGCTCTGGCTGTTGACAGTGAGAGGTCTTCTCATCTGACATGCCAGCAGTAAAGAAGGTTAGTGGGACACTGGAAAGCTGGTTTTTTACCCAGCTGCATTCCCAGTCAGACAGTAGGCTCTTTCCATGATTTCCATAGATGGCATCATCACATTTCCCTGTGTATTAGACAAAAATTGGTCCTGGAATCAGTCCACACTGTTACTGAAACAAAAAGTGTGTCCATGTTTGGTTTTTCCTCCAGCGGATTGCCCCCCCAGTCACAACTCTGATAATTCATGACCAGGAATATTTTGTACCACTGTTTCTTGCTATTTGCACACAAAGAATTGCTTTGGTTTGCAAAGGTATGACCTCATCATGCTCTTGAAGTTGCAGTTTCTGAAAGACAGAAGAGAGTTTCTTATTGGAACTTGAAACATTACATGTATGACTTATTTTTAACTCTGCAAGCAGACTTGAAGTTTTAGGAAAAGAGGATTTGCCCCATTCAGCAGATTCTTATGAAGCTCCAGGTCAGTAGGTTGGAAAGATGGATGTGTTGAATTTAATCATTGTGAGGTTACTGATTTGACAGAAAAGGTGTTATTTTAATGCTTATATTACTTTATTTTGCAAACTTAAGGGTCTTTTTGTTTGTTTTCTCTTCATTTCCCACAGAAACGTTCCAGAGGTCAAGTGCTATTCGACAAAGTGTGCGAGCATCTGAACCTTTTGGAAAAAGACTACTTTGGGCTGACATACAGAGACACAGAAAACCAAAAGGTAATCCACAAAACTGCAGGTGGCCTTTGGTATGTGAAGATCAGAACTCCCTGAGACACTCTCCAGAGAGTTGCAAACAATCCAGAAGTTGGTTTTATCTTCCTTGCCAAGTTCCATAGACACAGTTTGAGCTTTGTTTTTTGTGACTCTACTTCTTAAGAGCATCTCCTGTGTTTCCCTGAGTTCCCTCTCTTTTGGCTATTTATGACATGAAGGATATTATTCATATAGCTGGTGCTCTTTCTAGTATGATTTATTCCTTTACTGTCATAGATGAAAGTCGGATTTACGCTCATAGATACACTGCAAAACATATAATACTAAAATATGGCTTAATAATAGTGGTTGGGACACAGATAGGCAGGAGATGATTGACTGTTCCTGCTAACTGCTAAGATAAGGGAAGGCTCTAAGCCTTAACTTTATCTTAGCATTGTTGTTGATTTGACCAAAGACATTTGTCTTCAGAAGCAGTAGCAATAGTGAATCACATTCTGCTGTCCTGCATCCCAGCTTCAGTATGAAATAAACTGTGTATTACAAGTCTCAAAGATGGTCTAATGTGCAGGTGATATGTACATATATTGTTTGGGACATGGTAGGGTGAAAGAGAGAGTATCAAAGGATAATTTAAAATATGTTGTGTTATTTTGGCATTTTAAGATAAATATTTCGACAGAAACCAGTACAAAACTGCTTAGCAATATGCACAGCAGCTCATCAGAGCTCACCAGGTGAAGGTATTTTGTGCTTTCCGTGGCCTGAAAGGTCTTTCCTGATTGAGCTGGAGCTATTACTACTTTTTTTAGCTGTTTATGTCTTGTGGAAACAGCAGTTGTGTTTTCTAGGCTTCCTTTTGATTCAAATATGTATGATATGAAAGAAATCGGTCATTTTGTTTCTCTTTTCCTCTTTCTTTACAGACTTCTTTGTTTCTGATTCAGAAAGTCACTTAAGCAGATACTTGGTCCATGCCACTGCAAGATAATGCTTTAGCATATGCTTAGCTTTCAGTTTTGGTAAAAGCTAGGCAGAACTCTAAGTGCATTTCCAGATAGGTGTGCTTTCCTATGGGAAAGAGAAGCATGGATTCATTATTAACATGTGGTTTAGAAGCACTAAACATTTATAATGGTCACCAGTTACTTTTCAGAGCTAAACAATTAAAAGGACAACTGCCTGCCACCACTTTTATTGATCAATAATATGCATATTTTTAATGTCAAAGTACTTAGCAATTCCCCTCCATCCTCTGGCACATAACTTCCAGCCAGGCAATGTATGTGCCTACATCCCATGTCCTCTTTGTAAACAGAAATCCTAATGCATCTTTAATTTCTTGGTGCATAGTGTCCTTTTGTGCTCAGCAATAGCTGGAGTTCTTCAGGCTCATGTTTTGCACCACAGAGCAGGTTTGGACAGCTGCAAACAGGTTGTTTTTGTTGGGGAGGGATTGTTGTGTTGTGCTTGTTTGATATTTCTGTAGTGTTTTATTGTCTCTCCGATACGTTTGTTTATCGTCCTTTGGAGAAAGTGGAACTTTTCCTGGGGAAAGCGAGCTTTTTGTTCTGGGCTGTGACGCATTTTAAATATTAATTTGATTCTCTTAGAGGTCAAGACAGCAGAGGCACTGAGACCCCAAGCTGCTGTGTGCCTCCTCCAGAGGAATTTCATCTGCTCCTTGGCATCTATGGAGTGCTAACATATCACTGGGATAATTCCCCACCTCCTCAGCAGGGGTTTTGTCTTGCACAGTCACTGGGCTCTGCATGGTGTGGATGAGGGCAGAGGTGCTGTGGTTCTGCCTCTGGTTTTCCCCGGAGAGCCCCTTGTGCCCATGCTGCATTGCAAATAGAGTAGTGCCCTACTCTGCACTTCCTTATCCTCTAGCAAGTCTTTTCAGCCTTTCTAGGATTGGAGAAAAAAAATCAATCAAAAAAACCTCTTTGTAGCAAGCTTGTAAAAATTTAGTTTTCCCAGGCGATACTCTGGAAAAAGATTTCTGTGGGTTCATTTTACCAATTCCTATTTTTTATTCTTTTATTTCAAATCATTCAGGCCCTCTAAGTCTGAAAAGGTTAATAAAAATCCTGCTTCTACCCAGGGCCACATCTTGAAAATTAGTGTTAGCCCTGCCTACTGCTGCTCCAAGAAGAAAGGGGTGGCAGAGCTTCACATGTTCTAGCTTTGACTCATAGCACTGTTTTTAAAATAATGTTTATTGTGTTTTCTAAATCAAATTGAAAAAAGGAAACATTTTCTTTGCAGAATTGGTTGGACCCTGCCAAGGAAATCAAGAAGCAGATCCGAAGTAAGTTTGTTATTGTTGCCCCCTTCTACATCTCCCCATGGGGACAAAGCCAATTTCACAGACATCTTTTGTATCCTGTCCGAAGTCTTTAGCAAAAGAAATATCTACATCTTTTAAATATTTTACCCCTTGATGATGGTGAGGCATTACTGATGCTTGTAACACATGAACTTGCATTGCTGAAAACAACTTGACATTTGCAGAGATGCAAAATCCTGAAGTTTGACATTAAGCAACGTAACCCTAGAGACTAGGCCAGGTATATGAATTATTTCTTGCATTACTGACATTTATATCATATCCAGAAACACTGCTCATGCCCCATACTGAAATAATTCACTGGTACAAAGATAGTACTCTATCTAAAATATCCTTCCTTTCTGCATTTCAGAAGCTTCATCTTTGCTCCTAAAATGACCATTCAGTCAACTTTCTGATTCACATGAATCTTTTGAAAAGCTCAATTGTTATATCTAGGCGTCTGCTACATTAGAAATTCAAAAACCTCTCAAAGGAAAACCTTGTTGAGACTGCAGGGCTCAAAATTTGACTTACTTTTTTTTACTTCCCCTCACTTTTAAAAATTGACAGAATACTTAGTGTATGACTTCTGTGGGCAGAAAAGCCTCAGTAACTTTTTTTTCTTTGCACATTTTTAAATGACCCCTTCTAGCACTTGTGCTTTCACAAACAAATGTATCTGGTAAGTCACATTTGTTGGGTGAGGCCTGGCAAATAAATCCCTTCCCTCTCCAAGATCAAAGGGTTAATTTACATTGGCAGGAAAATTTCCCCTTTCCTCCAGTATTATTTTCATTACAAGTAAGGGATCTGCAATACAAAGTAATGAACATTTGCCTTTTTTAAATCTCATGAAGGGATGGATCTGGAGAGCAAGGTACTTTAGACCACAATGAGTCAGGTTACACAGATGGTCAGTGCAAGTAAAGCAGCTCAGCTCCCCACCACATACCTGAAATACATTTAATATGTACACAAGTGATGAAATAGACAATGAAAGGTTGTGACAGCGGGAGATTAACCAAGGCAGAAGAGTCTCATCCTGGACTTGAGGCAGTGGACAGTTGTATTCGCAGAAAATAACAGTAATAATTTGCTTTCTCTGTACAATTCATCCCAGAAGTTTGGAACAGGCCAACAGTGGAAAAGTAGTGCTGTTACCCATAATGCTTTCCAAAACATATATATAGTCCTGCTAAACGCTGGTTGACTTGTGCAACACTCAGACCACACCGCTGGGATTTCATCCCGGGGGTTGAGAAAGGCCCTTGGTTCACACCCCATTAGTTAAAACCCACCAGCTTGCACGGCATTAGGTTTTATTCCAACCTCTGTAAATATTGGGTGAAGACTGCTTACTCCTCTATCTTAACCATTTGTGCTGTTACAATAGGCTTTATCACAGGTTTGATTTACTTGGTGTGTGCCAAGGAGTAGGTTTACAGGCCGTGGCCCCTTTCATCTGTTGTGGGACCAGATGTCACCCCCTGGCTGCTTTCCCACCTGGGGGCTGGTCTACTCCCTGGTGGGACCATGCCCCATCCTTGCTGCCAGCCAAATCTTCCTTCCACCATCTTTTATGGCCCAAGAAAATGGATAAGATCCTAAAATCAAGGACTCCAAAAGTCTTGCCAAGAGCTGAAGTCCTGATGGTGAATGTCAAAATTAATCTTGAACATTCATTAAATCATTAAATATTTTGGATGGGATGGGACCTTAAAGATCACCTAGTTTCAACCCCTGCCATGGGCAGGGACACCTCCCACTAAACCAGGTTGCTCAAAGCCCCATCCAACATGGCCTTGAACATTTGAGCCTGTTTTCTCAGATGTGTGGATGGCCAAAGTGGATGGGGCTTTGCATGGGATGAAATTTCCTTGTTACTTATAAGAACAGTGTGGCTTGGGGTTTTGTTATTGCTTTTCATTTGCATTCAAGTCATGTGCTAGTGTAACCTAACCCTTTTTTTTTTCAAAATAGCTTCTATGTTTACATACCATGTTCAACTTTTTTTAAAATCTTGATATTATTTCTTTACAACACTTAGAGCTAACACTCCAGAAATAATTTTGCCAACTCTGGCAGTACAAACCAGTATCCATCTCGTGGGTCAACTAAATTTAGTGAAATAATTAAATAAGAATTCCCCAGTGCTATGTATTTTTTCAGTCATACTCTCTGTGTTTGTCCTTGCAGTTTTGTCTGCACAATAATTTATGTCTGCTGAAGAAAGGAGCTATGTGCTGAGGCAGCACTCTGCGAGGATGCTGTGAGCTGATTTGGGCAGCTAGACCTCAGCTCATCACCCTGCTCCAGAGCCCATTCGTACTCTGGCTTGTGCTGTTTCCAGCACCTCTGTGTTTTGGGCTATTGGTTTTTAAAGCTTGACCAGACTGTGTGGTGCTTTCTTTCAATAAACCCTGTTCTCAGACTGAGGGGCTTTTTTTAGTATTAGTAATAAATTACTGCTCACTCAGAGTCCTCACTTCAGTGGAAATCCTACTAAATAAGAAAAGAGCTGTAAAATCTGATCTAATACAGTATCTTCAGTACAACGTGTGGGAAAAACATTCTAAAACCTGTTCTTATTAATTGCTTGTCTAGGATATTTTTAAGTCTGCTGGTGATTAAATAACATGAGCATCTCTGTTTGCACTTGCAGTGTACTTTCAGTCAATCTGTGTTCTTTTCCAGGTGGTGCTTGGCAGTTTGCATTTAATGTGAAATTCTACCCTCCAGACCCTGCCCAGCTATCTGAAGACATTACCAGGTGTTTTAAACATTAAATGCCTTTTTAGAAGTGGCTTAAAAGCTGTTCCTGGTAGCACTTACACTCTATCCAAGAAAAGAAATGTTTTATATTCCCATTGTCTTTCTTTTTCATATGAGCTTATGGAAAATAGGCAATGCTTTGACAGAAAAGACGGTGTGAACAGTGTCTATCCTCTACATTCTGAAGTATTTTGTATAGTTTAACCCTAAACCCCAGCTTTTTCAATATGCATATTCCTTAGAGTTAATTTTAATTTTCACAAAAATTCCTGATGCCCATTTTTGCCAGTGGTAGCAAGTTATTACTGTAAGGAAAATCATAACTATGAAAGGAAAGAAGTGAGATAATGTTATGGTTTCATGACCATACTGAATCCAAAACAGAGTAAACACTGTACCACCTACTTAGGAAAAAATGAACTCTTTCCCAGCTGAAACCAGGATAGATGAGAATAAGCATGCATGCAAATTTTGTATATCATTTGACAAAGTAAGCAATCAATGTGCATGGACTAGAGAATATGGTGGTAACGAATAGCTGCTCCCTGTTCTCCAAGTCACTTAGCTCTGCAGTCTACAGCTCTGCTCTCTGGTTTTGTATTCAAATTGTAACCGCAACAAAAAAAAAAGCAAAACCTCACCTGATTTCCTCCTTGGAAGGAGGCACAAAATCTTTGAGCCATGATGAGTTTTTGTGCCATCAGCAAACTTCTTCCCCAGCCTGTTGCAACATTTTGCAACCTTCGGATGTTTTTAACCTTCAGTGCTTTATGGACTACTTGTTGCTTTTAAGGTAGCATGAAGCCTTTGGCCTAGATCAGGGTCCCCTGTGGCAGGTACTGTGCAGAAAGACAGTGTGCCAGGAGTTCACACTTGAGCAGAGGACTTCCAAAGGAAAGGATAGCTTTATTCTTCTGACTCTTAAATTTCCCCTGGGAACTCTGCCACCAAACCAATGCTCTTCACTTTTTTTCCTGTTTTCATCTATCTGGAAATACCTTGCACTGCATATCTCTGTGGTTTTAACAGCATTTACAGTTCAAATATATTTTTGAGAAGGCAGAACAGGTTGCTAAAGAGACAGCTTATGTTTTTTGAATGACTTGGAGTTCAGCTATTCTTAAATGAACAGTATATGAGGGTTTTATTTTTTATATGAGTATATGAGAGTTTTATTTTTTTTTTCTCCTTAAAGAATTATCAGGTAGTTTTATATCTTAATGATTTATGATAGAAATCTGTTATGTTTAAGGGGTATTTCTTCATCTAGGTCACTAAACAAAGAAATAACTATTTTATTAAGAGATCTCCATGTAAAGATAAATTAGGTGTTCCTACTGAAAAATTAGGCAAGAGCTTGGTGTTTTGGGGTTTTTTGGGTTATTTTTACAAAACTATTATTGTCCTTGTATATGGCTGAAGCTCTGGGCTTGGCTGTCTACAAGTTCCTGGTGGAAGCGAGCCCTCTTTGCAGTGCTCGGGTGGTGCTTCTCTGGGGGCAGCAGTGGAGGAGCCCTGTCTGAGCTGCGTTGGTGCTCCCTGGCAGGTACTACCTCTGCTTGCAGCTGAGAGATGACATCGTTTCGGGCCGGCTGCCCTGCTCGTTCGTCACGCTGGCCCTGCTGGGCTCCTACACCGTGCAGTCGGAGCTCGGCGACTACGACCCCGATGAGTACGGCAGCGACTACATCAGCGAGTTCCGCTTCGCGCCAAACCACACGAAAGAGCTGGAGGACAAAGTCATCGAGCTGCACAAGAGCCACAGGTGAGCCGAGGCCATCAGTGTGAGCTCCACCCTGCTTCAGGTACCGTCCTGCTGCATCAGGAGAAGTTAAATTCTGCAGTGTGCTTAGTATTTTTCCGGCAAGACTCCTCTCTGTGTCTTTGGATAGAGAAGAGCTTTGCAGCATGAAACTTAACAGGGTCTGCACTAGAGCTGTGGCTCTGGTAGGTACCCAGCTACCTTAGGGGTATGGCTGTAGTTCTGACAGGCTGAAAATGTTTTCCAGCTGCTGGATTTTTTTTTTTTTTTATTCTGTTTTCCTAATATTTGTGCTAGAACTGGTTACTTTTCCACAGGGGAATGACGCCTGCAGAAGCTGAGATGCATTTCCTGGAGAATGCCAAAAAACTATCAATGTATGGAGTAGATCTCCATCATGCCAAGGTATGTACTTTGATTTTTTTCACTGGCCATATTTTCCCTGTGGCATAGTACTTGAATCTGCATGGACTCCCTGATTTATTTTTTCTTGTATTTTTGAGACAGGATTTTTGTGGAATGAATCATGTGTAAACATGAGGAACGGTGACTCACGGGATAAGCATAAATATATCTTGTAACCATAACATAATTTAGCCTATAGATTCAAAGATGTTGCACATCAACTTTCATGTTGATTAAACAATGCTATCCTTGAGGAAAATACTGAAGGGATGGAGTGATGAGGAAGGATATTAGAAACTGTCCAGAGAGTGGTCAATTGTCATTTAATTCAGCTACATTTTCCAGTTTAATAAGGCCAACTATGCTATCTTAAATGGCTAGCAGATCATTTCTATGCTGCAAAGGACTTTCAAGCAATTATTTAGCTGTGCTGGAAACCTAACCAGATTGATGATAATGGGGAGACAGCAGCTTGTCTCTTTCCTGAAGTGTGGTTGTTGCGGTTGACAGGGAGGGCAGTAATTCTCCTGGAAACATTCTCGATGATCAAGTAGTTTCTCTAATCATCAGCAGGCTAAGTTATGAATAAAACATGGTCATTCTTACTGTGGCTTGGGAGAACCACCTATTAGCCTTGTGTTGGTTGTCTGATTTTTGGTTTTAGGGTTTTTTTTCCAAATAAATAATTACTATTGTTTTCTTCACTCTTCAGAGTAAGACTAATGGATTTTAACATTTTTGAGGTTAGCAAGCATCCTTGGCAATTGAATACTGAACGAAGGAATTCTGCCCTGTGGAGAGAACTGTGTTTTCTGTAAAGGTCAAATTATTGTGAGCCTGTTTTTGTGCTGCAGCTTTCAAGCTACATCCTTTCAAGAACTGAGATAAATTTGCAGCTCGGATCTTGAAAGAGCCTGCAACCATGTCCCTGGGGCATTTCATAGGAACTGTGCATGTGTGTTACAGAATTCAAGGCAATCTTTTGTGTTCTGTTAATTGCCTTCACTGAAAATGAAGAATCTGTGTACAGCTCAAGGGGCAACATCTACCAGGAGGGATGCCAGTGCCTTCCCTGTATCCTGCAGATATGCACAAAGTCTTGAGGCACATTTGGAGCAGAGAGAAATGGATTGGCAAATGTCACTCGATAGTTCTTTTTCTGATGCAAAGAAATCCACAAACCAGCAACTAAGTGGATTACTGTTTTAAATAAGTTACAGGCTTTGTTACTGAAAATTTTACATAACATAGCATTAAGGCCTAAGAATTTTTTCAGAATATTGGGGGAAAGCTGTGAGGTTTAAGATGGGATGTTATAAGAGAACCATTTTATTTATTCTTTCCCAAAAAAGTATTAGTATCCTGGTTTGCTCTTCTTTTTTTTCGTATGGAAAGACTCAGAGCAAGAGAAGTTTGTAGAAAATTTAATGTCTCTCCAAACTGATGCTCTTAATTTTAAAAAGCTGCAGTGGTAACCAAGTTGTGTTTGTCTGTGGGTTAAGAAACCTGACAGTCATGTTGAAAACTGAGCTGAAGG
Source organism: Daphoenositta chrysoptera (assembly GCA_013397915.1). Lineage (NCBI taxonomy): Eukaryota > Metazoa > Chordata > Aves > Passeriformes > Daphoenositta > Daphoenositta chrysoptera. The sequence continues at coordinate 207,192 of VZRO01003091.1, forward strand.
TGGGAAAAGGAGACTCTGCGTGAGAAGTCATGTTTAGTTTTAATTAGGTCTGCCAGTCAGATTTGATGGTGTCAGACTAGAGGACAAGTATCTCTGTGCATGCCTTTTGGAAGTCGTGCCATGGCAAATGTCTCTATGTAAATGTCAATTCATTAAGGCTGTGCCAATATCTTAGGTGTTGGACACATTTTTGACTCACCAGCTCCTATTAACACCAGTGCTCAGTAATCGAGTGCAAGGCTGTGATGAAAAATGTGTTCAGATAGACAGATTTGTCCTCTGAGCTGTCACCATCCTGGGCAAGCCCCCCCATCCATATGCAGAGCTAAAGGGATGTGCCTCAGATGTTACAGCTAACAGGTTTCTGTCCCATGTAACCACATGGCTCCTGAAAAAAGCCAAATTCTTTTATTCAGATTTCATTTTACACTAGTAATATCACATTGGAAAACAGTCTCTGACACCAACAAGTAACAGAAGTTTTGAGTAAACCTAGATTTGCGGCGAAGGTGGAGATGAGGGAAGAAGGCATTTCTCAACAAGTTTTTGAGAAAGTGCATCAAAAAAAGGAGCCCCTTGCACCTGCAGAAATGTGCCATGTATGAGCACACTTGTATTTCAGGCATTCACCAGGCAGTGTGATTACTGCAATGAGACCTTGTTTTTTAGAATGTATTCCCCTATATTTAGACATTGCTCTTTGCTTAGGAAAGTCAAACTGAAGTACACTGAAAAAAATTATCTTTGTCTTTTGTGTAGTGATTGATGGTGATACCACACAAGAGCTGTATTTAGAAAAAGTCTGTCTTTTAGTGATGATACCATCGTTGTTGGAACATACATCCTCTATTGGCGTGTTTTCTAACACTGGATTGACTTTGTGGCACTATTTCTATGTTGTGATTTAATTTTTTTTTTTTTCATTTCAAGCTGTGCCATAGCTGTTTCATCATAACTGACCGTGTATACCATTGTGTTGGTCTTGAAATGTAATCAGATTTTCACCCAGAGTCTAGGTGGGGAAACCAGAGAAAAACAATGAATTCATTTCATGATTATCATAGGGTGACATCTTCATAGCTTCTACTACCAGATTTTTGTGACATTAGGTTATTTAAAAACAATTTGTGAAGAACTCAGTACTTTAAAGTGGACTCTTCTCTACCAGTACTAACTAGTACTTAGCTAAATGAAAACAACAGTGATAAAAGATAGTGAAGATTGGTTTTAGACTATTTGAAGACTTCTAAAGGAAAGACGAATCTATATTTCTTACTTTAAAAAAATACATATTTATGGGTATGTTCTGATAAGATTGTGGACAAATGTTTTGTAGTGGTAATGTGTCTGAGCTACAACCTCCTGTCAAATGTAGGTTATAGCACAGGCACAGGTGAACACTTTTGAAAAAGAATCTTTTCTGGTCCAAATGCCCAACTTTATGCCCACTGGGCATTTCAAAGTGAAAATACTGAGCAAAGGCACAAGAGCATTAATGAAACTAGCAAACCTACTAAAGCCAAGATGAGCAAACAGAAGAAAAATCTATCTAAGGATTCACAAAGCTTAGTCATGGAGATGAGTGGTACCAGGAGAAGTAAATTTGTATGCTGTCATACTGACTTTCAATCTGGTATTTATGCTAATAACCCTTTTTTATTGTGCTAATAAAACTTTGCTGTATGACTGATATAATTCTTTTAACAACATCTAAAATTTCCCTCCTCCTTTTGGAATCTCTGTAAAATATAAGGAAACATTGGAAACCCTCAGTTTCCTTCACCCTGCCCAACCTTACTATTATTTGCATGAATGCATTCAGTGAGTAGGGTAGCACTCAGAAATCAGGTCACTACAGCTGATGCATTAAAAAGACGTAGCTCAGATAGAAACACGGGATGCAGGAATCTGTAGCACTGTAGGATGCAAGGATAGAAATACTCAACAAAGTGCATTGCTTGCTATTCCAGGATTCCGAAGGAGTGGAAATCATGCTAGGAGTCTGTGCAAGTGGACTCTTAATATATCGAGACAGACTCAGAATAAATAGATTTGCCTGGCCAAAGGTTTTGAAAATTTCTTACAAGAGGAACAACTTCTACATCAAAATCCGACCAGGGGAGGTAAGGGCATCCTGATTCTCTTAAGTGGATGAACCTTTTGAAAAAACATGAGTTTTTACTGATTTGTTGATTTGTTTTTTCTTATAAGCTTTAAACATTCCTCTCCATTTATATTTCCTAATTTATGCTGATTTTCTTAGGAAAGGTTAGGTATATACTTTCTTTAAAATACAGGTAAAAAACTTCTTTGGTGTTTTTCTGTTTATATCCATGAACTAACATAAGGAATAAGTATGGCCATTTGCACATAAAAAGCTCATCCATGTTATGAATACTTTGGGCATTTAAGTAGCATATTGCTTATTCCTGGAGAGCTTGTTATCCTCCCTCATGTTGTATATTAAATTGGCATGTATCTCACCCACTAAGAGATGTAGACAGGCCATACCAAACTTTATAAACATACCAGACCAGCACACTTACAGCATTTTGGGTAGCTTCACACATTAGCCCTCCCAAGCCCACAGGAGCTCCTGTTCTGGCTCTGGAGAAGGGGATGTGAAACCTCGTACAGGGAGTGCCCTCTCGTGGCTCAGCCGGATGCGAAGCAAATACCGACCTCCCGGGCTGAGCATGCGCTCACCCAGAAATCGCGGATATCCTGGAATGGTTTGGGTTGGAAGCGACCTTAATGATCATCCAGTTCCAACCCCGCCCCCGCCGTGGGCAGGGACACCATCCTCTAGACCTAGTAGCTCAAAGCTCCATCCAGCCAGGCCTATAAGCTGATAACTCTTAAAAAAAACCTCAAGAGGAATTTGAGATCATCACAGGCGAAGGAGGACTTCAATTTTAAATGCCAGTACAATAATTGGTCTCTGATAGACAAAAACCCCATATCCATTTAGAGTGTGGGCCTGTATAGCAGGACAGAAATCACTTAGATGAGGACTGTCATTTCTCCCCTAATGCAGCCAATGTCTCTGGGACTGGCTTCATAATTGGCCTGGGAAACCTGCTGGGTCCCCCACCCCTGAGCCTGAGTCTTTTTTAGAGTCCTAAACCAAAATCCACAAATCTACATCTCCTGCCTCTCAGCAGACACATTTCCAGTCTTGAGTTTGATCTTAAAAACCCAAACAAATAGTTACTGGCATTCCCAATGCCTGCACTGAAGGTCTGCACTACTGCTGCCCTGTTGAGCTCTGCTGGTCTTGGTACACAGGATCCTGTGACCAGGTCATAGTTCTGTGTGTAAAATAATCAATGCAGCCTCTGTCCAAATTACATTTGATGATAATGTGATTCACTATCCCACGTCATCCTTATTATTTTGTAGTTTCCTGCCTTATTTCCCTGTCAGCTTCCATAGGGATCCAGACTTCCTTACAAGTGCCCTTCTGTCTACCTTTCCCCCATCACAGCAGCTCTATTTTATCTACTCAGTTATCTGCATGTAGCCATCAACATGTTACAGCAGATACAGCTGGCACAGCTTCTGCATCTGAAATATGTAAATTTGCAGCACAATCTAAAAAGGTCTCTTTGTCTCTCCAGACAACTCTTTTCAATTACCTGTCTTGCCTCATCCTCCTCCGATGAATTAGCTCTAACCACTGTGATTTACTAACAGTAGAACTTTCTCTGTAAATCTCCTTAATCTAAGGGTGTGCAAGACCAGATCAGTCCCTGAGGACTATTGCTCACCTCCAGCTATTACCAGGCTTCCTACTGTAGTTTAAACTGGTGAAATTTATTCAACAGGGTTAAAACACTTGAATGATGTTTTCTCAGAAGTCTCCCAAGTCTTAACTGATCTCTTTGTTACTGTAGGGTATAAAACATCACTGCCACCATAAGAAATCTCTTGCTCATTACCAGTGTTTCCCCCCAGAAATGAGCCTCAAAGGTTGCCATAGATTATCATTCACAGCTTCTTTCCCAGAATTCTTTCTGTAGAATATGTATATATGTGGTTATATACATGAGCATATACGTTCACCCTTGCAATGAGATGATAAAGACGGAGGAAATGAAGATGAACCTGTGTACACTGTCTAAAAATAGATGCACAGCATCAAAAACATACTTATTCTTTTTTCCTACCTAGTTTGAGCAGTTTGAAAGCACTATTGGGTTTAAGTTGCCAAATCATCGTGCTGCAAAGCGCTTATGGAAGGTGTGTGTTGAACACCATACATTTTTCAGGTATGTGGATTTCTTTTCCTAAAGGTGTGATATAAAAAGCAACAGAAAAGATCTATTCTGTCAGCAGAGAAAAAACCCTTCAAATCAAATTGTCTTTTTGATCATGAGGTACCTCTGAGCAGATAAGGGATGGCTATTGCTTCTTCAAAATTTGAGATGTTGCACCCAAATTATTCATACTATTTCCGATAGATACTACTTAAAATCACCATATGTTCCTAATTAATCATTTTATCTTTATCTGTGCCATGATATTATCAGCTGCTATAATTAAAGAGATGAAGGTCTCTGCTGCACCTACTGCATAAAAGCTTGCATAGGGAGAACAACTTATATGGAACATTGCTGGGGGATGTGAAAAAGAGTTTTAAAAAAAGGATATTTTATTTAATTATATATGAAAGTACAGACAGTAGTAGGTGGTGTATTTTTTGGTCACCTAGAATAGTTAAACCCATAGCTGTAATTTCTGGATTACTAAGGAGTTTTGCAGCTATTTTTTTTACTTCTAAGAAGAACTGAGAAAAGTTTGTGTTAGTGAAATAAATGCTGTAATTAATTTGAGCTAAGATAGTCATTAAATAGATACTTAACAAGGAAAACCAAAAAGGGTGAGATTTTCAAGAGTTTGAAAGGGTATCCAGTGCTTTAAAATCCCCTCTGGCGAATGTTTGGTAGTACTGAAGAATTTCCCTCCTTTCTTAAAACTGTCAGTTCAGGCTGTCTGTAATTTCATATGAAATGCAGTCTTAGCACCAAATATCTAAAGATAAATGGAGTGTGCATTTTTGGGGTATTTTCTGATTTTTAATGACAAATCAATGTCTGAAGCATAGACTCCATAGCAGGAGAATGGCTTCTTCAGCCAGCTACCATGCCCAAAACACAGAGGGTGGGAGAGCTCTAACCTGAAAAATGTGTACACCCCTGTGAATGAATACTGCCTGGCATTCACTGGAAATCAGTTCTGGCCCTGTCCTCAGCATAACATCACCATGTAAATTTGGAAAGATACATCTGCATTTCAGCCCAGTCGGGGCCTCTGATACAAGTAACACCTTATTTTTAGTTTTGGTGATCAGAAAATAGTAAATATGATTTTCAGGCATGAAGGAGCTGAGTGATTCTTGCCCATTTGGAAGAACTCAGATCTTCAAATGCTTTAGCTAAGTGGTTTTGTCATGCTGTATGAGGGGCATCCTTTGATTCCCTTTTAGCCACAGACCGGTGAGGCACAGGTTACCATGGAGAGTGATACCCAGCAGTCGTCTTCTCTCCTCTGCAGAAACAGTGGACTGATTTTGGAAGAGGGGGAATAACAGGTGCACTGCTTGGTGTGTTTTAGGCTCCTGCTGCCAGAAGCACCTCCAAAGAAGTTCCTCACGCTGGGCTCCAAGTTTCGCTACAGCGGCCGGACGCAGGCGCAGACGAGAAGAGCCAGCGCCCTCATCGACCGTCCCGCCCCCTACTTTGAGCGCTCCTCCAGTAAACGCTACACCATGTCTCGCAGCCTAGATGGGGGTAAGGTCCTCTCTGTTGCCTTTGTCAGAAGTCACCATCACAGTGATCACTGCTTTAGATTAGGTACAAACCTCGTCATCTCACCTCCTTGAGATTCGTCTGAGTGGAGGCTGTGAGTACCTGCATGTTCACTGCAGAGGGAGAGGAGGGTGAAGAGAAATTCCATGCTAAATGTACTGATGTGGTCCTTACAAAGTGTTTGCCTGGAGGATGTCCTTTGGAGCCCACTCTTCCCAGAGCCTCTATCCTTGGCCTCATATCTGCTTCCCCACTTTGGGGAAGGATGGGTGGACCTGCCTCCCCAAGAAAGTCAGGCTTCAACACTTTTTCAGGGTTTGCATGAGTGACTGTTTGGGTTTTGGTTGAATCTGGGTTTTTCTCCTGTGTAGGTTTTTCACTTAAGTTTGTTACGATCCAGAAACTAATTATTTCCCTTGGGTAATAACACTTGATAACAATTACCTCACGTCCTGGTCCAATGAGCACTAAGACACTTTTTTCATGTTACTTTTGAATGTATGAAATGGAGAATAACATGTATAGTTTAATAGTACATCCTTCTCTTTTTCCTTGGTTCATGGAGGTCATGGTTCTGCTGCTGGCTTTGGTTAAATCAGTGTGTAATTCAGTGTCAGCTACTTCCATCAGCTATTGCTGTTGTCAGCTGTTGAGTAAAAAGAGGTTGTAGTTTTGTAGTTTATTTTTGTAGAAAAAAAAGACTGAAACTAAACTCAGGTTCATTACAGATTAAACAAAAAGGTGAATTCTCTTGCAGAATATCACAAATTGCAATGAGTATAGTTGGTGGTGGGGATGGGGAGAAGCTTTGATTTAAAAGTACAAGTGACAAGGCTTTTTCTCTCCCTCTAAAGGTGCTGCTTGTCATTATTTATTTTGGAATCTTCTAATTCTGATGTGCTTCTTGCTTGTTACCAAGCAACTGGTGACCTGATTGCTGTGCATGTGTTTCAAAGCAGAAATTATCATTATTTTGTTTGTAACATCTAAACAAGATGTCTCCCTCTACTCCCTTTGCTTTCTCCTGTCTCCTAAACTTAATCCCAAGAGACAAGATACCTGAAGCTCTTTACCTAGCATTTGATAGACTCTGCAAGGTTTTCATGATGTTAATTTGCCTAAGCACAAATGGGAGAAAGAGGTTTTTTTAGTCAATGCTTATGATCTTTTCACTAGCGTTGTTACTATAATGCAGATGTGTCTGTAACATTCTGCATTGTGCTTACATTGTGACCCAGGCTCTGTTGTTTGTTACAGATGCAAGTGAGTTTATAAATTTGAATAATCCTATGCGTTTAGAAATTAGTTACCCAATAGTCAAGAGCAGGGTCTGGGCATGTGTTAAAGTTTTGATTACATTCTATCTGTAAAGGTACTATTTCTTTCAGAATAACTTTTATATATTTAAATTTGATGAATTATTGAGCACTTGCATCCTCAAATACTCTGGTTGGGTCCACTGAACTGAATGTCACCACTTTGCAGAACTTTTTAGGATAATGAGCTCACCTAACTGGCAGACTTTAGTACTCAATAATACAAGGATTAAATTTCTTTTTTCTCAGGTATTATGCCTGCGTTATATCAATATTGTCATTTTCTGTAATGCAGCACGTTACTAAATCTGCATTTGATCTGCCTTTTTATATTCTGACAGATTTTTAAAAAAACATCTCTTCCACCCCCATGTCTGATGTCATAGCTGGTTCTCCTTATGTTTCCTGCCTGATAACTGTGGCAACGCGTTGCTTTTTTTTGTCTGGTGTTTTACTACAGAAGTAATTTTAATGGCTTGCTAACATTTAACAACTGTGTAATGCACACATTAGCTACAGTAATGTGTGTATGCACATCCATAATATATGTGTATGCATATAAAAGCTATGGGCTTTATTTCAAGTAAACAGTTTATTTAAATTTATGCACATGCTTCTGGTTTCCTGAAACATGACATAGTTGTGTTTTCAGCATTATCTCAAATGTTTTTCTAAACCAGCTTTTTTAATTTTATGCAGCTTCTCAGCAAAAGCTATTTCAGATTTTCCCTCTTTAAATATTTGCTTTTAGCATCAGTGAATGAAAACCATGAAATGTACATGAAGGATTCTGTGTCTGCTGCAGAGGTTGGTACTGGCCAGTACGCCACAACAAAGGGCATCTCTCAGACCAACTTGATAACCACTGTGACTCCAGAGAAAAAGACAGAAGAGGAGAAAGATGATGAAGAGGGCAAAAAGAAGAGAGCAGAGGAAGTCACCCCGATTTCAGCAATACGCCATGACACCAAGGTAGAATTTTCAGGTTTTTGTAGTAAACAGAGCTGCCTGAAGAGTGCTTGGAGAAACACAGAATTTTTAGGGTGGGAGGGAAAAGGGGAAATAAAACTAGTTCTGTGAAAGGAAATACAGTATGTATATATAGGTGTCTTGAATCAGTGTTTTTGTAGTCCTTCCAGTTTTCGTATGATGTTGTAAAAGTTAGTTCCTGCCTTGTACTGTTTTTTGAAATACGTTTAACAGTCAGAATGGTATTTTTCACACAGCATTCAGCAGCTCTTTAGGAAATGCCCAGAAGCAGCCTGGCGGTGCATGTTTGTTCTTCTGGTTTTCGGTCCCATTTTGACTTTAGAATGGCCATCCTGGTTTTTTTTATTTTGATAAGGCAACAAAATAGTTCTGTATTCTTGTATGTAGCTCTGTGCTTTAAACTACGGTATTTTCCTCTTCTCATAACACCGTGTCCTTGCATGAATTTCAATGGGCATTTTTTCTGTATTAACTTCTGGATATTAATCTGCTGTTATAAGCGATTTTTTTCTGGCTTACAAAAGCATTTTCTTCACTTGTTTGAAGTTTGTGTTGAAGAAAGTAGTTTTTATTGAAGGTTCTCTTCTCAGTTGTTCAATTTGAGTCATCCCTCATCATCTTCAATCCCACCACTGCCACACACACATGGTTGTGCATAATATCTACTGAGACATTAATACAGGGTAAACCAAAGAGGAGGACAGAGAAAATAGTGAATAGAGATTGACAGTGAAGAGAAATATGACAGAACGACATTCAAAAAGTGTACTGTGGAATGCACTTGCTAAACAAGTAAGGTTTACCATCATCTTTTAGAAAGAAAACCTTTATACCCTCAGCACTGTCAAGTATGCTAATGTTAGAACCTGAACTTCTAGCTTTATCACATAAGGCCACGTTGAGCTGCATAGCGAAAGAATCAAGTCCTCAAAAGGAGTTGCAGTTAAGGTACTGAAAACCAGAAACAAATAGAGTTACTGAAGGTTTTCTTCTGAAAGTGTGTGCTGTAATTGTAGCATTTAACAAAATTTAACTGGGGTCTTCTTGAAACTCCATTAGTTTCTGCATGGAGAAAGAATGATGAAAATCAAATATGTAGAAAACATCCAACAGAAGCTAGTTCTGTTCCAAGTGTTTGTCAATTGAAGTCAAAGGAGGGATCAGTTGCATTTTGAAGATCATCTAGCTATTCCTTATATATGGCTAAAAATACTCAAAGGTATTTTAGGAGACTATTTTGATGGAACTTAAATATGTACGAATGATTGATTTTTACGCCCACTCAAGAGATGAGTTCTGTTTAAACCAGTCATAAGTAGAGCTTCAGTTCCGTAATCCTGTACAGATCTCCATCCTGCTTCCACATGGACCTGCTAACAGATTTGTCTTTCATCGTAAAGAGAATAGGGTCTCAAGAAACACAAGAAAAACTTGAAATCAAATCCCTTTTTAAGGGCATATAAATGTTTTAAGTATGTTTTCAGGTTTTCCATTAAGACATTTTGCCTTTGTTTTATCCATGTGTATTTAAGTAACAGAAGTTATTCTAAATATTAAACACTGTAAATATGTCAGTAAATGAATAGTCTGTATTAGAAAAGAATACTTTTACTTTGGATTTTTTCTCCTTACAATATAAAGAGAAGTTGTGTGTATTTAGCTCACATAAAAACCTGTGAGTCCATCAGCATTCAATTTTGACTTGAGCTTACTGCATTAAACCCATGAAGACATTTGTAAGCCATTTGAGCTAGGCTTGGTTTTGATTGCTCAGTTTGGGAATACAGATACCTTGAACTGATAGATTGCTAGAGAAGAGAGAAAGGGAAGTATTAAGAGGAAGGAAAGGAGTTCTTCCATGTAATTACTTGACTTACGTCCCATTCCTACCATTAATATACCTGGTAAAGTTCGGGCTTAGTAGCAACCTGTGTCTAAACTTGGATCTGCTTTTTGCCTCCAGTTCAACACCAGCTTGAACTGGAGGCAAATGCTATATTGGCTTTAAAGTCATTTTGCTTTTGGGAGCCTGGAGTGAAAGTGAAATGGCTATTATAGTTCCCTGGGGAGATGCACTATGGGAGGAGCAGCTCAGGCACTTAGGGTTTGGTCATGGATCCAGCGGGCCACTTCAGCTAAGTGCACCTGGTGGACTTTGGCCAAAACATCTCTGATGCATCAGCATTGTGGCAGATGTGTTGTACTGGGGTATGCATTTTGGTGATGACAGTAGTTTTTGTCCTTCTAAAGAGCAGTGGTGGCTGCTTGCAGGGAGCGTGTGAAATGACAGTCACCATTTCTGCTGAATCACCTCCCTCCTCCTACCAATTTTTTGTCCTCAAATGACCTGAAAGGCCAGCTGAATGCCATACAAGTGGCATATAAAAGCAAATCCTGCTTTTTGGCAGCCAGTATTCCTGGCATTGTGGTAAAACTTGTAGCAAAAGCATCAGGGGCATTTTTGCCTCTTCACTATGGGTAAAGGGTCCCATTTTGATTGTGAGGAGATGTGGCTTTGTGGGGCATAGACCCCTCTCTGTCCAGCCCTCCTTCAGATCCCCAGTGAGAGATGATGGGGTCTGCTGAGCCACAAGACTCAGCTCCCTTCTTCCAGGGTTACAGCTGAAGAGGTGGCAGTGTGGAGGGGCTGGCAGGGGGCATGGGTGGGAGGGGGGAGCCCCCAGCACTGCCTGCTCGGGCTCAGGGGGGGCAGAGGTGAGGGCAGGGCTCTGGGGGTGCCCAGCAGTGGGAGCCATGCTGAGGAACTGGCTGCTGGGGTAGCTGTTGAGCTGGTTTTTTCCATCAGTAGCAACAGATGAATGGATTTATGGTACCCCCACCAAACCGGAATGTGTTTTAGTTTGGTTTAGGACCTGGATTTTTTTTTAATACTGCAATGGACGAATTTAAAGTCCTTGGAGTTTTAATTATTCATACATAAGTTGTCCAAGGCATGGATGTGAAGCATCTGGCCCCCACTGGGTCTCCTCCTGACTACAAGAATGCTGTCACAAGTAGTGCTTGTATTAGAAATATGTTCCCTTCTTTCTTTGTTGCTCTCCATGTACTTCACGTTTGAAAACTCTTTATGATCGGAAGCCAGTCTTGCAGTAAGTGGAAATTGGCAGAACCTGTAACTCCCCATGTGGCCATGGAGGCTTTTATGTAAATCCTGTGCTGCAGAAGACTAGAGAAATGTTCAATCAAGAAGTTGCCTTTTGTAAGCTGGAAGCGCGATTCACTAATACCTGTGGTGTGCGGCATGGGAACATGCACTGTTTAATTCAGTGGAAAGCTGTGGTGTTAAAATACTGTTTATAATTTTATATATATAATATATATTATTTATCATCACGGAAGAAAATTAACTAATTACAGTTTTCTTTTTGTCCTTTTGCTTTTGCGCCTTGTTTGCTGCTCTTTCTCTGTCACCAGCCATCTTTGCTTGGCACTGACTCCCACCACTCCTCGCCATCCTCTCAGCCTGGCCCCCATGTATCTTCAGCAAAGCTTCGCAGGAGATGCAAGGAGAGCACTCGGACAAAGTCCTTAGGCTGTGAGGCCCCCAAAGAGAGCGCTCCAAAGCACAGCGAGTCGGAGCCCGACTCTGACAGAAAGGGGCGAGTTTGCTCCGCCGAGCAAGACATGGCTTTTGGCTACAAGCAAAAAGCTGGCAAAGGCGGAACACTGTTTTCCTTCTCCTTGCAACTTCCAGAGTCATTTCCCTCCCTCCTGGATGACGATGGCTACCTGTCGCTCCCTAACCTCTCCGAAACCAACCTCCTGCCTGCCAGTGTGCAGCACTACCTCCCCATCCGCTCCCCCTCCCTCGTGCCTTGCTTCCTCTTCATTTTTTTCTTTCTGCTCTCTGCCTCTTTCTCAGTGCCATATGCCCTCACTCTCTCCTTTCCTCTGGCTATGTGCCTCTGCTACCTGGAGCCCAAGGCGGCCTCCTTGAGTGCCTCACTTGCCAATGACCTGAGTGACAGTTCAGAGGAAGAGGTGTGTACCTCGGCATCGAACACACTCTTTTTCGTGTTCAGTGCTTCAGTCCTAACCAGTGTTAGATTGCTGCAATAGTGGTCCTACTTTCAGAGCCTCATTTCTGTCTGTGCTGATATGTTAGAAGGGTTTTTTTTTTGGTTTGGGGGTTGTTGTTTTTTGGTTGTTTTTTTTTCTCTTCTTTTTTATTTTTTTCTCATGCTGGGAGTATAGCTTGGAGCCCAGGGTTAGGCACAACACTGTGTGGAAGTGGCTTGGCTGGAACTGTGTCAGCTGGTGCAAAGTGACTTGCACTGAATAATAAGACGTCTTTGTTTCCTCTATCAGTTTATACTAGGGTTAGAATAGTTATCTAAATAGTGGGTATTAAGTATAATTTTCTGCATAATTACTGAAGCATGCAAATATATGTATATATATCTACATTTATTTATATAACTAGCTACCCAACAGTAATGGGCAGCCTCACCAACCTCAGTATGTTCAAAGTCCAGATGTACTCAGCTTTTTGCAAAAGGCTATCAGCTGTAGCTGAACCCCAGAAAAGGCTTTCTGGTCCAGCGAAACCTGGATCTTGATTTTCAGCCTAGATCCCATCTCTGCTGCAGATTAAATTGTTTTCCCATGGTTAAATCCAGTGTTTCAGTGAGGGGTCAGATTGGGACAGCTGTTCTGCAGCTGTTGCGGGAGCATGCCATGTGGGCTGTCTTGACATTTGCAGTGTTAGACTAGCACTGCCAAAACTGATGCCTCAAGCCACCAGGGTCATCACGGGCAGATGAACCAGCTGCAGTAGGAGTCTGCAGTCCTTCTGGGTACTGTGGATGTGATGGTATATCCAGAAGTAGGAAAGGAATCTGCTTAAGTAACAGAGTAACTGGCATCTCAGTTACTGATGGAGCTGGAGCCTGATTGTTCTTTGTTGACAGAATAAAATAATGAGTTCAGGTTTTCCTTGATTTTCTATTTTCCTCTGGAACTTCAAATACAAGAGTATGGTTTTGCTTTGTATGTAAAGAAAAAGAGCCAGTCAGATAATTGTAGACCAGCTGGCCGTGTAAAAACCACCTTGGCCACTTGTCGATACCATTGCAGTAGTTCTTTTCAATAAACTAGCTTGAACATCTAAACATTTTGTTTCATCAGCTGCTGTTGGTTTTGTAAGACTTGGTGCAGGATTTCCTTTCCTTTTTATGGAAAGCCAAAAGTCACATCAATTTGCCTTGTAAAAACATTGTCTTTAGATGCTTTTGGCTCTGTGATGCCTAACAACTGAAAAATAATGTGCAGTTTCTGATAAAAGGCATCCAAAATGTTGCTGTCTCCTTTCTTGTCCTCATTTGAGACAGCATTTAGGTCTCAATTTGCATTAGCTCTGTACTTGGATTAATCTAATAGCAATAACAGCATTAATATAGTGCCAGCACCAGAGGCAATAATGAGGCAGTGTTTATGTAATACATTAGTCTGTTCCTCTTTCAGAAATGAGCACTTCTTTTTGTCAGTAAAGTTAGGAAGTATTGAGCATAAAAACATCTAAAATAGGCATTTTAGTATTGCTCTGTTATGAGGGTGATTACTCTGGCAATGCTTCCTGGCAGACAACACAGACTTGTGCCTAATCCACGGGGTATTTCTTGTTCAAAATATTGCATGAAAGTGAATATGTTTTAAACTCGGGCATGTCTGCATTACATTGGCAAAACAAATCACAGCAATTACGATCGCAAGGTAGGGGAGGTGCAGCCGCAGCACGTCAGGAGAAGCTGCCTTCTGTCCTGCTCCAGCCCTCTCCCACTCTCCCACCTGCCAGCCCCACCCCAGCTGTACCACAGCCTGCCTTGGAGCTGAGCCTGGCCCTTCTTACTCTTCACTCCACAGGAGACCTGCCTTGCTCAGCCTTAATTCACCATTCCCTGCTCTGTGATAACTCCAGATCTTTATTTCAAGTAACTCACTAATGCTGATTTTGACTCCATGACTGTTGGCTTATTAGCAGACATGTATGTTGCAATAAAGCAAGTTTTAGGCTTTATTTAGGATTTCATTCCACTTACGGCAAAAGAAAAAGGAACCCTTTTTTCCCCTTCCCAATTCACAAAAGATTGCACACACAGAGATGCAGAAGACTACAGCCAGTAACCTGAACCAATGTCATACATTGTTGAGCTTGTTCTCCCTTCAGCTGTGCATCTGTAGTCAGTCTGTGCAAAGGCAGAATCTCACCCCTTAGAATTTATTGGCTTCTGTGTTTGTACCTTAGCAGCTAATTTTCTATTGACTTCAAGTTCTTAAATGAACCCTATGTGCCAGACTTGTGTTACAGTGCCTTGACACAATTTTAAAATTCTTTTTAAATGCCTAGATTCATTAATTCCTCTTTGTTGCTTTTCTTTTTCTAAATAGGAGTGACAATGCATACATTTTTTTTTCTGTTGCCATACCTTTATAATTGCCTATAGTGTTATAAAGATATGAGATCCTTTGCTAATGAAGAAACAATTTTCTAGCACTTTAGTGAAAGCAATTGGACCAGCCTAATAATGTCTTTGACATTACACTTTCATTTAAAGATAAATGCAGTCTGTCTCATGAGTGGTCATTGCTTCAAAAATTTCATGTAACTCATTCCTGCACTTAGCAAGTAGTGCAAAATGGTTGTTTATTCTTCTGCCTGTCATACAAACAATACAAACCCTTCAAAGGAAGGGATGAATAGAAAACAAAGCAATGAAAAAAAATCAAAACATTGGAGTTATCAGAAAATGACAGAAGTTTGGAGGAAATTCAAAGCTAAGACTGATACTCCGTCCACCAGGAGATTGGGTTTTTGTTCATGTTTGTACAGATGTGATTGGAGGATGAGATGTGTTGTCCTGGCTTTAAATTGCCTGCCTCAGTTAGTTTAGATTATCTAAGGACCACAGAAAATCAGTAAAATGAAAACCAGAGCTTTCACTGCTATCAAAACCACTTGGATGTGCCAGTCTGGGGCAGTAGGGTGAACTTTACTTACTAGTTTTCCATATGCTTGCCTGACATCAGAGTAGTCTTGATCTCTCTTCTCAGCCTGTAGTAACCTCCACTCCACTCTCTATTGATCTTGACACTTGTGTCCTCCTCTCAAATGTTCTTCATGGTGTCAAGAAAAGCAGGGATAGATCAGTCTTTTGCAATGCTGTGCTTTGTTTCATTTTTATCACTCATACCTAGTAAGTGTTTCAGGGGGTGGGGGAGTTACTTTTGTTTTTCTCCTGTGTCATCCATATTCTTAAATGGAATGAGAAGTATTTTTTTTCTTCTTTTAATGGCAGTTTTCTTTCTTTTTACTATCATTAACAATTATGAGCTTCTCTTTATTGGAACCGAGTGGGATCTGAGCCTTACCATTACTCCACAGACAGAGAGTAGATGGGCTGGGGGTACGGTTATTTGAACTCCTTGGTAATGCAGACAGCCTCATAGTGTATAAATGGAGACAAGAACAACTTCTGTACAAATGAGGGGCTGAAAGTCAGGTGACTGTTAAAGTAGCTTTCTTTGTTGTTATTGGGTTTTTTTAATTATTTTTTCCCCTCTGGATAAAAAATTTAACCACCACTTGATATTGGCTAGAACAAGAATTTATTTAATAATTTTCTGTAAAAAACCATTATGGGAGGAAAAGTTTGTTTAGAAAATATTAGCTTCTTTTTTCCCCATTTTTTTCTAAAGCTACCTGGCTTTCTTAAGGAAAAAAAAAAAAAATCTGCTATTCAAATAACACTTTTCCAGTAATGTTTTGTTTGGCTTATAAATTTGTTCCAGTAAAGCCATATACTGTGTACAGTACGCCTCGAGTCTTCCTCTGAGTCTGTTCTGTTTACTAATATAGCATTTTTATTTTGCTTCTTTGACATGTGCGTTGTTTGAAAAGCAATGCTAATGCAGTTCACAGGGATGTTGAGTTTAAGAGCTCCCCGTGTGAGCCGCGTGTACTGATGAGCTGGGTTTATTCTTTATTCCTGCCTTCCTCTCGGGACCCGGGTACTTGTCTAACCCAATAGACTGACAGTGAGCAGACGGATACTGCGGCTGATGGTGAGACCACTGCCACCGAGGTTTGTACAGGCGCCGGCACCCAGCTATGGCAGGGGAGAGCGTCTCGCCTCGTCTCTTCCCCACCCTGGGCCCGGGGGCTAAACCGCATGTCTGCTGCGGCAGCTCAGGATCCCTCCCTGCGCGTGCCTGCATGTGCGTGCCTGCGAGCGCGAGGGCTTTGCTAGGACAGTCGAGTTCGCGGCGCTCCCTGCGGGTTCCTCGTGTTCCCGAGTTCGGTTCGGAAGCTGCAAGGCCTCTGCGTTGTGCGGTTAGTGGGGCAGTGGCGGTGTCACCCGCTGCCCACCCGGAGGGTCGTGCTGGCCAGATTGTGCCCTGGGGGTTTTTGTTTGCTTGTTTGCTCTTATACTCTGCAGCCTGAGTGGGGGAGTGGGGAAAAGACAATAAAAAGCGGTTTTCAAATTTGCTGAATATCAGTATGCTCACATTTTAAATATCTAAGGTTTTTCTTTAATGTAATTTCACATGGCATCTTCACATATTGCCACCACTAGTCCAGGTATTCTTTTCAGAGGAGAAATGTAAAATGTTTATATTTTCCTTGCACTGAGAAGCCTCATATCCACAACATGGTACAAAGACTGTGCAGGCAAATTCAACCCTATGTGACTTCACTGAAGTGCATATAATGCTTTCATAATTAATACGGTTGCAGCTGCAAACATGAGCTGAATTTCGTCTGACATCTGCTAGAAGACAGAGTCTTACCACAAACACTACTCTAGGTTTTCAGAAGGATCTCATTAATATTTGAGACTGCTAAAATTATCGTCAAGGAAAATTTTTCTGTTTGACACGTCAGGCCAATTCAGCCTTGGCTGTAAATAGAATAAATTTGAACTGAGTTGTAAAGTAATCAACAGATTTTCCCATGAGTCATTTGTCTAATTAGGACTATATGAAAAATTAACAATAAAATAGCAGCGTGGGCATTAAAAGAATTCAAACGGTGCAACAACATAAAGTCTGTTGAGATGAGTCAGGAGTACAAAATGCTTTGAAGTGCTTCTTCCACTCCATAGGTTCAGGCCTTGAGCCCTGCAGAAAGTAAAACATAATCATAAAAATGTGACATTTAAAATGTTTGGTTAATTACTCAAAAATGCGTGTTAATATCCCTAGTTGTCATCTTTATTTAGAGGAGAAGATATAGCACATCTCAGTTTTCCTTATGGATACCTGATTTTCAAGATGTGTGGTATATTTACCACCTGAAAATTGCGCCCTCAGAAACAGGGCTGCTGGGACAGTCCTTACGGCATTGCTTTTGAAAATGTGCACTGAAGTGGACGGGTGCCCTTCCAGATGATAGGTCCTCAAAGGATATATACAGGCTAAATATGAAATTAAATTACAGAAATACAAAAGAGGACTAAGGTTAGGAAAATAGCATTTTAAGCAAATAAAATGTGCTTCTTTCTGTAGAAAGGGTTGCAGGTTGTTTGCCCATGGTGAGTTTATGCAAAGCTTTCCTTGTGGCCCAGATTATGTCATATGTGTAAACTCTGGGATTAAGGAATTCCAAAGAATGTTCTGTTGCTGTTTGGTCCTAGACTAGCCATGACCTTGGTGAGAAGGTGCAACTGCTGCTCCATGAATAGAGATCTATGAATGTGGAGTGTGGCAATATTTATAAAAGGAAGATGTTTAATACCCCTTTGTTAACCAAAAACAAATTTGAGAAGAGGAGGTTTGCTCTGAGTTAGGAAAACCGTGCCAAGCCAGTGTGTCTACTCCTTCTCCTTAAACTCTTAATGAAGAGAAAGCAGGATTTTAACCTAGCGTGTACCTCTCACCAATGTTCATAAAGCCTTCATTCATACAAGTGGGTAAGGTGTTGTTTTCCAATCTTTCTCATGCTGGCAGTCGGATCAAGAGGAGGACGGAGATCTAAAGGCACAGGTACAGAAACAAAAGGTCTAGATGTTGCTCAGGTATCAATGTTGGAGGTGTTTGCCTCTTTCAGCATGTTGCTGTCGGTTCTCTGTGAAGAAATGTGTAGAAACAGCATTTTGTATCCTTTCAATACTGTGTCCCTTACCTTTCCCTTTCTTTTTCACTTCTTTCAGAATAGTCTGATTAAGCGAATACAGGGTGAAAATGTGTATGTCAAACATAGTAATCTTATGTTAGAGGTTGGTATTGGTATATACCAGTGCATGTACGTACATGTGTGTTAGTTTTAGTGGTAAACTGTGGATCTGCACTATGATGCATGAACTGTGTACTCCCACCTGCTAATAGATTACTTTTTCTCTCAGATTATGGTGAACTCCTCTAACTCGTTCTATAAATATCAATATATGCGTGTGCGTATATGTGTGTGCCTCCACGCGCATATGTATGTTTGTTTGGAGCCTCTTTATCAGGTGCAAATTATAGCGATATGGATAAGCTCTTAAAGAGTGTACCTAGACTCACTTGTACGAGATATGCTATGCTGTTCTCTCTCAAAATGCCACATTTTCACAGAGTGTTGTGTTAGTGCTGTGCTCCCCGGCTCCCTGAGCTGTTACTTCCCTCTATACTAACCAAGTTGTGTGTTTTGGCTCTAAAGTTTGGTTGGCTTAGGATGTATCACAAACTGCTCTATTCTTTTAAAACTGTCCAGGATCTAGACAAAACCCAGGAAGATCTGATGAAACATCAGACCAATATAAGCGAGTTGAAACGCACCTTCTTGGAAACCTCCACAGAAACGACTGTGTCTAATGAGTGGGAGAAGAGGCTTTCCACATCTCCCGTTCGGCTTGCAGCAAGGCAGGAGGATGCTCCTATGATTGAACCACTAGTGCCTGAAGAGGTCAGCGTGAGCTGAAAGGCTTCATTATGTATTTGTCTATTCATTTTTACTTATAGCAGCTCTCACTAGGTTAGAGGCCATAGTTGGAGGCCATTCCCTGCTTGCAGGCACTCCCTCTTCTCAGGACTTAGTCTCTAGCAGAAAAGATGGGAGCAGGAGCAGATACCATAAATATATACACATATAAATATATATGTATTTAGAGAATGAAATTCACTGGAAGCCATGTGGCAGAACTGGGTCTCTTTGAGGGTGCAAAATACAGGCGTTGTTACAGGTTCGGTGAGCTTGAGGAAGTCCAGCCATGCGTGAAAGAAACCATGAAAGTGATGGAGAGAAAATTTAAACAATGGGGACTGGTTGGGAGCAGTGGTGTAGTGAGATGGGTGGAGGCTATGGTGCCAAGCTTGAAAAGAAAATACAGAACAAAGGGCAGAACTCAGTCTCGGAAGGCAAGGAAGAAATAATGATGATAATTAGACCTTCTTGGCTGGTTCCATAAGGGAGCTGATGGCTGCTTCATTCTGCTGGATACCGTCATTAAAGACCCAATGCAGATTGCTAAGTGTCTGCGTTTTCATGCAGTGTGCATGCGTGAAAAAATCTTGCTCACTGTGCAGTCTTGAAGTGCTTGTAAGAAACTTGCCGATTTAAAAGCTGGTGTTTACTTGATTTGTAGGTAGATAAGGACATGTAGGTGTAGAAAGGCAACATTTGTGTTGCAATAAAACACACAGTGCAGTGTCTTGGCTTAAGTCCAGTGGAGCAAAAAGAAGTAAGCTTGTGTGGTCTGCCTGAAAGTTAATTTTTTTTATTCTATTATGAATGGATATCTGGTTTCTGTCTCACAGGAATTATCTTTATGGGTACCTCTTGCTTTTAGCATTAAAGACCAATAAATGGTCATGAGATTTGTTTCTGTGCCCACAGCACTGATGTAATGTTCTAAGGAACTCAGTGAAAATTATCTGGAAAGTGTAAATTGAAAGTGTTCTGCTTTCTCACCTCAGAGATTGGTGCTGCAGACCCACAACTCTGGGGAAGGTAATCCCTGGAGGCATGCAGGTAGCAAGTGTCAGCTTCGCCTCACAGGGAAAGGGATATTGCCAAGGAAAGGGCCCTGACCTCCTCCTCTCCCACATTATACCCAGTGGCTGATGCGGACACCAGACGTGTGTTAATGTGGCATTCAAGTTGGATTAAAATACCTAAAAAAGCAGACTCAGTGCTCAAAGCTTCCCTTTTGAGGGGAGCGCAGAGGAGTTTTAGTGTTGCTCCTACTGCCTTGTTCAGGAATCATAACACACCCTGCAAACAGGTTAGTTTGGTTGTAGTTGAAAATAGAAGTTTATCCTTCTAAAAAAAAATTGTCAGTTCAATGAACAGGATACATTTATCATAATAAAGATGTATGGAACAGTTGGAAAGGGTGGCTAGCTGAGCCTGAATCAGAGGATTGCAGGGGAAGCAAACTTAGCACTACCCTGTTTGTTTAATATCTTAATTACTTTAGGAATTTAATAAAAAGTTTTAATTTAAGCACATAAGCAGTAGCAAAGTATTACACAGTTATGTAGGCTTCACCCTGAGGAAACACATATGAATTTAACCATTCATTTGGAAGGAAAAGGGCAAGAATTATCCTTATCTGGTATCTCTTCTCTTGCTAGTGGAAGATGACTTGCTCAAAAGCAATGTCCAGTTACTTAGATGCATGTGTATCTTACATACATCTAACTAATCTACATCTGTCTCACAGAACCTCATCCAAATGAAGGTCTTTCTGTGGAAAATTGAGAGCAAACTTGAGCTATCAGAGCCCTACTCTGAGGTGACTTCTGCTGTAGATAACACCTGGCCATCCTTTTGATCACAATAAGTGGGATGGTTTCAGTTCACATGTCCTGATGAGAGGGGCCTTTTTCAGGAAAAAATTGACGCCACCCATAGGTCAAAATCAGCACCTTGATGTCTACTAAGAAATGCAGAGGCAGTCAGGATAGTGTAGTACCTTCTGCTAGTCAAATAAGTTCTACATTTAATTTAGCATGTTGACCTTAAAAACATGTTCAGTGCTGTTACCTGTAGCTCTTTCTTATAATAAAACAAGAACAGAAGAGAAAATATGTCTTTTCAAAATGTGGTCTTCGAGCATGTGGCTCCTGAGTGTGTTTGGTCAGTGTGACTTCAAGCCTGTCTAGTCACCACTTGGTTTCTTAAAACAAGTGGAGAAATACTTTGGTTTTCCTTAGTGATGAAAAATATATATACGTTTAAATATCTTCCATGATGGTGGCCAGATAGCTGCAGAACATGAAAGCCATTATATTGACAAACTTCTTGGCAATGTTTAATCTTACCTGGATTGGATCAAACCAACGCTTTAGGAATAAAGGAGTTATGCATCTCATCGCAGTCAGGGAGTTGAGCCATTTATCCCTTTCTCTTTCTAGTTTCGTATCTTTCCTTAAACTTCTGCCTTTCTTCTTGAGTACATGAACCCTTTTATCATGCCAGTCAGAAGACTTCCATTGGCATGTCTATTGAGTACAGTAGCTACTGAAGTCACTAGAAAGGGTTTGGCAAGAAGCCCATTTTGCTCTGCAGGGGCTTACTTTCTTTGGCCAAATGACAACAGTGGACAGCCCAGAAGGTGGGCTCAAAAGGGTTGGGAAATTGAGTCTTACCAACATTTAAAATTTTCCCAGTTGTTCAAGTTAGAGAGATACTCTTACTATTCTCACAGCACTGGGAAGGCACTGATGGGATAGAAGTGAGGAGATTTTGGTGTCACACTACAGGATGATAGAGCACCAGTTAGCTCCCTGTGTAGGAAAAGTACTCCTAAGACTTCTAATACCAGCAGGGAAAAAGGGAGAGCTGAAATCTTTGCTGGGCACACCTTCTGCCTGCTTCAGCAGAGAGGGCTGCAAACTCAGGAGAGAGCCTTGTCCAGAGTGAAGGTGGAGGGGCCTGTTCTGGGCTGTTGGTGGAAGCTGTGTAACCTGGCATCAGTCCCAGTTAGATGAATAATATGAAACAAAACAAACACAGTGCATCCACACCTGGGTGATACTCAGTTTGGTGGGTTTTGTGCTGCACTTGTGCACAGCATTCGTATACTCATGCCTGCTTTGCATTCACCATAGAGAGACACTGATTTCACTTCTTATTGGAAACCTCTGTGCTGTAAAATGATTCTCTTTAGTTCTGTTTCCTAATTTTCCATGCAATTAATGATTTGTAGAGTAGAGAAATATGATGAGCTAACTGTAAAGTATAGTGGACTTTATACCCTCCATTTACTAAAAATCATTTATTCCCCTGACATTAGACCAAAGAAGAAACAGAAAAATCAGAAAAACTCATATTTTTGCAGAAGGGTGGTACTACATTCCTTGAAATGCAGGTAAAAAAAAACAATGCTTCATTGAAATGCAGAAAGGATGGCAATGATTTATTATTTTATTATCTTTTTTACTTTCCAAGCCCTCCCTTTTTATATTTTTTTATTATTATTTCATAAGTTTCAGACAGAGATATAATCTGGGGACCAAATTCTGAGGAATGGGTCCTCTCCAGAGCCTATGGCTTCCTAATGGAGACTGATTTCTCTGCTAGTTAGAAATCTATTTGCACGGTGCTGTTTGGATGTTGTTTGCAGTTTGCATGCATTTCCAGCATAAACCTCACTGAGAATGTTACGGTGAATGGGGCACTTCTGTCACAAGAATGAGTTTCCTTTATATTGTCAAGTGAATTTAGATTATGCTGAGTGATGGTGAACTTTATATTTTTATTGGTTTTTCTATTAGCCAAGTGTGATAGAGAAGAAGCTGCAGGAAGGAGAATCTGCTGGCACTTTGGTTACTTCTCATCAAATCATTATCCAGAAAAGTATTCCATCATCCCTAGAGGTTATTTTTAATTCATTTGATTTTAAACTACATCATTTGCTTAGTTAAATACAGAAGTTATGGTCCTAAAGTCAAATAACGGGATGCTGATTGCATAGGCAAAGCAAATCGCATAGCTTTGCATGAGGAGGAGAAAAGATGCTGCAATTAAGTTCCATTCAGAATTTTCAGTAGTATGCTTAGTTTATACAGTTTGCTGTGTTGTGCTTCTCCATTTAAACAATCCTGGAGGGGATTGATGTTCTTCTAACGAAAACAAGGAAATTCAGTGCAGGCTACAGCTACATACAAACACATACTATTCTAAAATGTCATTAACAGCATGTTTGTAACAACTGGGGTAGAGTTGAATGGGCTTATTTGCCCTATTTATGTAATTTGTTTTTGACTGTAGCTTTGTGAACCACTGCAGTATGTGATTTTTAACCACAGGGTGATTCCAATCATCATTTTAAATTATGCACTGACATGCTATCTCGCTTCAAACAAATGCAGAAATAGTGTGGCAAAAGTAATATTTTTGGATCCATGTTATATGGACCTCTGAAGAAAGAGAATATGCAAAGAAATCATATTTTGCCTAACGTGATTCTGTTTGTTTGCTCGATAACCGCTCTAAGAGGTGCAATGCCAAAAGTTGTTATATGCTTTCAGAAGCAGCAGCATGATTTCTTAAAAGTCTTCATACTTAAGTGCTCCTGAAGTACAGATAAACCTTAGATATTCTAATTTAGCTTTTATATTTCAAATATAGGGCACTGAGGATTGGGTTATTATAGACAAAATACCCTCTGAGGTAGTTGATGGTGAATCGGAAAAAAATCTGGCATACAAAGTAGTGACTGTGAGCAGTAGAACTGCATTTCCACGCGAGATATTAAAATCCAGTACCATTCTAATGCAGAGCTTTGAGGACTTGGAAAGTGAAATACAATCCAATGAGGAGAATAAGCAGAAAATGTTCACCCTAGGAAAGTCCTATGATACCGTATCTGGGAAAATTGTAACCATGACAAGTAAAGCTAAAGAGGGCGAGAAAGCAGTACAGCCTTCAGTAGAAACTTTGCAAAAAATGGAAAGGGAAGTGCAAGAATCTGTGAAAATTGTTCCAGTAGTGGCCAAGTATGAAATCCTCAAGCCTGTCACTGATGAGAAATCCAGGCGGGGATCCGACGTGCAGAGCACGAGAAGGAAGCTGTCTGACTCTCTGACACCCATAAAGGAAGCAGAATCTCAGTTGCAAAGTCCTGAAGAGGAGAGTTTGAAAAAGACACTAAGGATGGACCAGGATTTGCAGTTACTTGGTACACTGGAAAGCTTACAGCTTGGCAAAGCAGAAAAGCATCTTGGCGGAGAAGCTGTAAAAGCAGGGGCGTTTGCCCGGACAGATAAGAGCCTGTCTGAGTGGAGATATTCCAGAGAACAGCCATTTACCATTGCTACTGCTCACTATGTTACTGAGTCGTCTGCATCAAAAGTAGTGGTAACAAGTGGCTTTGACTTCATGCCACAATTTAAAGATAAAAGCATGACTTTTTCTAGGCAATCCCCTCACACCACCCTACCTTTTGGTTCTCTTGCTGCCTGGCTTTATGTTGACAGCAGCCAACCCAGCTTGTTTATTTTCTCTCATACTTTGAATCCGTCTCACAGTCTGAAGCAGACATTATATAAGGCTTTCAACCTTTCTGGTTTATGTACTGAAATTTAGTATTGCTGCTGTGGCTTGTTAATAAAAGGAAAAAAAAAAAAAGGTTTGCTTGAACCAGCAAAACGCCAATGCTAACAACTACGCTTTGTAACTATTGCTTACTACAGCCATTATGAATTCGCTCTGATTTATTTTCCCATTCTTTTCCTGTTTCCAACCTCTCCGTGCCCCTGCAACCTTCTCTCCTTTTCCTCCGTCTCTGCCTCTGGTTTTGGCAATTAATATGTCTGTGCATATGGGTCTGCCTTTCTTCTGTGTATGACTCTACATTTCTTTGTCTGTTTAGACTAAACAGTCCACCAGTGAAAAAACCTTGGATGGTTCAGATATCTTCACTTTAATAGAGTCCGCCAGAAAACCGACTGAGTTCATAGGAGGGGTTACTTCTACTTCCCATAGCTGGGCTCAGGTGGCTGCTTGATTCCCTGCATCGATGTCATAACCACACACCAATTACTTTTGCTTTTCTATTGTTTCATGGTTTTTTGCACAATTTGGAACTGTATAACTAATGCATGTATTCATGTGTGTTTTCCTTTGTTACAATGGACCACAACAGAAACTTCACGGAAAAGAAAAAAAAAAAAAAAAAA
>VZRO01003091.1:234222-262982 GCA_013397915.1 Daphoenositta chrysoptera
AGAAAAAAAAAAAAAAAGGTCTGAGAAATCCATAAGCTTTGCTAAATGTTCCAATTCCTTCTTTTTTGTTCACGCAGTCGCCAGTTGTGAAGACTGAGACTATCAGTTTCAGCAGTGTTCCTGCTGGTGGGGAAACCCTTGAAATTTCAACAAAGGAAGTGCCAGTAGTCCATACAGAAACAAAAACCATTACATATGAGTCTTCTCAGGTAAGAAATTCTGCAAAAGACATGGTCTAATTTAATGTGCCCTTAAGGAACCCATTCCTTCACCCATCTTTAAGTGTATGCTTTGTTGTAAACTTTTGTAAGTTGATCAAGTATTAAATATTAGCATGAGGAGGATGTACATAAGCATAACTTTCCTGAGGATGACTCTCACGTCCTGGTGTAGGGCCTTTCAACTACATTGATGAAGCTGCAGATTTAAAAGCAGCAGCTTCTCATCTGTGCTTTCAGAGGCAAAGGAGAGCCTCCAGATGCACAGAGAAATACTGACTCATGGTCACCTTAATAGCAGTTACCCCCTATCATGAGATACTCACTTTATGAAGAAGTGTAGAAATAGGGAAGTTTAACAGTCCAGTTCTTGCCTCCCTGTGCTCAGGAGCATTTTTTCAGTGACTGGTTTTCTATTCTGGTTTCTAGGTGGATTCCGGTGCTGACTCTGAACCAGGTGTATTGATGAGTGCACAAACGATCACATCTGAAACCACCAGCACTACAACTACTACGCATATCACCAAAGTGAGTCCTCAGAAAACAGGGGAGCTCTTTTTTCACCAGGGTGTATGCTATCTTAGCTTCAGTTCTATGATATTTTTCAAAATGGGGACACATTCTGATACTCTCTTGACAAAATCTTGTAAATTTACCATAAATACTTGTCCTTATTCACCTGTCTTTGGCTATGCTGGGTTGATTAACACATCATCAAACGACTTGACAAAAGTCCTAAACCGTTAGGGTATGTCTATGCAAGCACAAAACCTTGCTGTATAGAGACACTTGATTTAGCTGCAAATACTACCTGGAACTGGAAAGACTATAACCACATTGGCATCATATGGTAACCTGGAAGGAATAATTTGTCTGAACATGAGGCTCCATTGACATGACCGTGCCTTTCAGCCCTGAGATATTAGCTCTGCACAGTTTTGAAAGCATGTAGTAAATCTGTATCACATAGCCAGAACAGGACGTTCAGTCAGCTCAGACACCTTGCCTGTGTTTCTGGGTGTTTCCCTGAGGAACTTGCCCACTGCCAGACCGTAAGCTCATATCTGCACAGGCAAATGATGATGTGTCTTCCAGGTTCCAAGATGGCATTTAAATAACAATTCCTCCCTAAGCAGAAACCCTCTTAGTGCTGTGACAGCTCTCCTACCAATATTCACTGAGGACAGGATTTCATCTTTCTGCAGTGAAGTTCACCCATTAGTAGATGAGCTATACAAAGGCCACACCACGCTGTATGCCCTTCTAAAGCAAACAGTGGGACTTAAATAGGTCTGAATATGGGCTGTCTGTATTCCCATTCTGTTCTTCATGGGACAAATTTGCCATTTTTGACATACAAACATCTCTCTTGATCATGTGCAGATTAACTAGAATCGTAAAATCACCTGTGATGGAAGGACCTCTGGAGGTCCTTAGTCCATTCAGAGCACTCAGGCCAACTCCAGACCTGCTCACTTGCAGTCCAGGGTTGTCCCCTCTGTGTGAGCTCTTTGAGCCATTTCGGTCCAGTCATGCCCTCTCCTGCACTGATCATTCTGGGGATGAGTAGCAGCACTCTAAAGATAAAGTTACTGACATGCTTTTGTCCCTCCCATCTAGACTGTGAAAGGAGGCATCTCAGAGACAAGAATTGAAAAACGAATAGTCATCACAGGAGATGCAGATATTGATCATGATCAGGTAAAATCTACAAACTGCTAAAAAAGGCTACCCTGAAGACTGCCAAAGAGAACATTTCTAAACATTGCTTTGACAGATATTATTCATACTGGCATGCCTTAAATTAAGCTGGAACAGTAGTTAAATCAGTGATGGTATATTTCATATTTTAATCATTTTCCTCATTTGTAAATTGTGTAATATGTCATGAATCTCTCCACCTTGCTACTGATCATGCATGTTCCACCTCCTTTTTGTTTTTGCCCTTCTGTGGTTTCCTTGGGATAGGCGCTGGCTCAGGCAATTAAAGAAGCCAAAGAGCAGCACCCTGACATGTCAGTGACCAAAGTAGTGGTACATAAAGAGACAGAAATCACACCAGAAGATGGGGAGGATTGACCACAGGTAAGAGGACCAGATGATTTTCCTAGGCATTTACTGGGCTGGCATGTTGCAGATGTTGTTTTCCTACCATATTTCACCTTTAACTCTTCACTTTCTCTCACTGGCATTTCCAAGTTGCTGGTTATAAGTTCTGATATTTGAAAGTGAACCACATGCAGCTCTAGACATCTGTCTTCTTTAAACAGTGCCAGCTGGAGAAAGAGAAACTACTCATTTGCTTTTGTTTGCTGTCTGAAAAGTCCTCATTGTCCATGCTTTGTTACAGTCTAATTTTCTACTTCTGATGTCATAAAAAACCTGTTTTCTGCTTTTGTGTCATTTAAGAACAAAAATAATTTGTTCTTAAAGGTGTGCATTTTGGTTTAAAAATGCCAAGGGAAAAACCTACAGCTGCTTTTTAAATGTCCTGTGCAGATATGTTTCAAGTTATGCTTTAATTCCTGACTTGCAAAGATATGGTCCAACTTGCTTTTAATCGCAGTCAATTAGTTTGTCGGTATTTGGGTGTCTTGGCTTTCTTGTATTTGAAAGAACATTTTATGTTTTAAAGCAGCATTGTTTATCAGGATGAGATGATAATGCAGCTTTCCTTGCGTCAAGCTTTTTCTCAGTAAAGGCATGCTCTCCAATAGTGGCTGGCTAAACAGACGTCTTAATATTCCTATATTTATTCTGTGTGCAGAAACATGTCATGCATACTAACCTGCTATGCAAAAGCTCTTAATGCCAGCACCATTGCACAAATTGCTTTGAATGCTGTATGCAGAAGGGGAAGAAAAAGCTGCTTGTCAGATTTGTTGAATCGATAGCAGCATTTTATTCTTAAAACAATATGTATTCCCTAGCACTTGGTGTAAGTAACAGAGTATAATGCACAGCACCTTTTGAAGCTCTTTGGCTCTCCTGCTTTTGGATATACAGACCCTAAAGAAAACTGAATTTCAGTGTCAGTTATTTATTTGGAAGATGGAACCAGTCACTAAGGAGTGAGTAGCTGTGATTCTTGTGGTATTCTGCTAATTGTTTCAGAGACAGCTCAATGTGGCTTGCTTAAAAGTCTATTGATGTCACTAATTTGTTCCATTGGCGTCAGTGGACTTTGGATTTGGTCCAAGTTGTTTATACTGGGATGATGCCATTTTCAAATAGCTTTTCTTATACGAACAAATTGACAAAATCTCTTTTGCAAGAAAGTAGTTGCTTTGAATAATTAACTCAGTTCTCTTTTCTGCAGGAATAACCTAGAATGCATATGAATCCAGACATGCATACCAGTAGGAATACGAGAACCTATACGGAGTCTCAGCTCCAACCTGACTGACTTGTATCTGTCTATGGAAAATTTCAGTACAGAAGAATTGATCTTGACCGTTAATAAAGAAACTGGCAGAGATACCTTCCCATAGAAAGCAATCTGAATCAGCAGCAGTTAAACAATATTGCATGAAGCAACAATAAAATTACAGAAAAGCAGCATTTTTAATTTTCTTAAGATGTCTAAGTTTTCAGCTTTACCTGCACGTTCATAAACAATATAAACAGTGATCTCATGTAACACATAAACAGTTCATGCCTTTCACAGTTTCTGAAAGTCTAAACAAATTAAAATTTGTTAGGTGGCAAGCCTTTTGTTTACAGATATTGTAAATGAAGATTACCCCCAAAATGCTAGAAGCTGTATAGGTACTGTGTATAATGTTTTACCACACATTAGATGTGCCAATAACACGGTTTATTCAGTAAACAACTTGAATCTTATATTTGTTTCATCTGGTTTTATTACTGCCCGATAAACGATGATGAATCTTTACTCTTATCAAAACATTTAAATGCTTACAAAGTGTGCTTTGTATACCTGACTGAATACCTTATGAGGTAGTAATGATTTTAGTATATTAACTTCAATGATTTTGTCAGCATTGTTCAGAGTCAGCTTCCAGTCACCCTTCACAGGTCCTAACCTTGTAAATTATATGTAGTTATTTTGGAGAAAAAGAAAAAAGTCTGTATTTTACTTAGTTTGCAGCTTTAGAAAATTATTAATCTGAAATAACCGTGATGGTTTTCTATTGATTTCCCTTTTGTTCTCAGAGGAAAAAAAAAATCTGTTTTGAGAATCTGGTCAGCATTTACTATCTAGTTCTGAGTCAAGCCTTAACCTGTACAGAACGTCCACTGAAAACTCGTTAGTGTCCAGCTCTAATACCCACGGAAGGGATAGCGTCCATTACACTGTCAGCTGCATCACAACACATGGTGAATGTATGTTTCTGCATAGTGAAATAAAAGTGGTAAATGCATCCAAAATTGTATTGTTCTGTGTCTAAAAGCACCTAGTGGTTTCTAATATTCAAAACATCAAAATGTTACGTTTGTAAGACGCCACAGGTTTTACTCATGTGCACAGTAGATGTGTTTTGTCTTCAGCGGCTGACACTGCACTGTGCAGACAGTGGCAGTTAGCGGAGAATCCAAAGGGATGACAGTGTTCACCTTTGGGCATATGATGTTTGCAAAGGAAAAGGACTGTTCGGTTCCTTCTGTTTTCTCTGGTTGTGTAACATTTCACCGAAGCTAAATGAAGAATTTTGTCGTTGCTTAGAAAGTAAAGGCCAGTAGCGCTTGATCCAGACCCACACGCTTTTTGTACTTCGGCTCTGAAACATGGATAAAATTGTCTTTAAAGCAGTATTACTTATTGGTTCCATTTTTTTCTTTTTTTTGCTCCTTTGCCACATCTCACTGACACTCCCCTGGTAGTTTAAGAAAAATTTGTGACAATTATCTCACCCTTCAATCTGTATTTCCTTGCAGGATTGAAAGACAATGGGTACAAGCAGACTAGCAGACTTTTCAGGACATAAAGGGCCAAATTTGCCCTTCGTTGTTTACACAGGGCTCCCTCCCATTGAAGTCAATGGATTTGGCCTTCAGTGGAGAGCAGGATTTGACCCAGTGACTTGTTAATAAATGTTTATTTTCATAATTTAGAAAGAAAAATAGTATATATAGAGAGAATAACCTGTAGATAATAATTAAAAGTAATATCCCAAGGCTTTTAAAGCTTTGCCCTTAGTCTCCAAAACGTCTTCCTTCCACCAGCCATTCTTCATGCCTTTAAATCCAGAGTGCTAACGATGTAACCCCTCCCCGCACCGCCGTCATTGTTACCTCTCGCCTAACGACCGACGCAAAGCTGACGGTCTCTTGTGATATTTGATGGCCCTCTCCTCCTCCTGCTAGTCCAAGACCATCTCTGTTCCCACCCCCCTGAGTGACAGTAGGCTCAGCTCTCTGGTGCTGCTGGTGCCCAGCGGCAGCCGGGGTGGAGGAGGTCCTCGCCCTGTCTTGGCCGATGGCACACCAGGTCCTCGCTACTGCATCAGGAGTTTAAAAATAGACTCTGAAGCCATATCGATCCTCCCTCAGGTGCCCCTCATGTTGTCAGCTAAGAAACAGCATTGTATTACCTCAGAGAGACACCAGGCGATTGCACAGCCTTCTCTCCAGAGTTAGCATTATATTTTAGCATGGCTTGAGGAGATTGTACTCTGGTGATCCTGCACAGTATGTACGCTGTCTAAAGATATTGTATTGTAAGAAGTTAGTCTCCTTGGAAAGGACACTCACCACTTAGATACAGCCTAAGCGCATATGAACTATGAGGAGATGAGAGTGGACAGGCAAGGACATCTCAGTGCCACTGTTGGTAGTAGACCCTTGTTTGGGGGATGGTTCCTGGAAGTGATAGCTTTGGTTTTTGTTAGAAACTCTTTCTTGGGTTGTCTGCCTAATGCTGTGCCACATGAAATAAAGAGCACCTGCCTGTTTCTACCAACCATCTTTTGTCTCTGTCTCTTCTCATTTATTGTTGGTCTTAGTCTGGCTTCGTGACAAAAACCAGCCTAGAAAACAAACCATTAGATAATGTATTGCTTGTGGGCAGCATTGCCAACACAGATACCAGCGTAGGAGACAGCCTTACCTGCTGGAATGCCAGCTTCAATCCTGAGAGAACTGGCTGCTCTGCACCACTGTGGCAAGGGCTTTGCACACCAGGCAAGAATGGGCATAGCAAGTGATCACACCAATCGTGACCATTACACATACAGAAAGAGTGAATACATCATGCTGACATTTTTTAAGGCTGCTTGGAATCCCTTAATGTTTATCCCCTTAAAGTTTTTTAAGGCTGTCTCATTACAAATGGCAAGTAATGGTGGTTGTGTGCTCAAGCAATTATAAAAAAATTTAATGAGCTTCTAAATCCATATACTAGATCAAAGCAAGGGTTTAACAGCTTAGCCTTATTTCTTCCCAAAGCAGATTTAGGCAGCTGATGAGATGATGTGCTTCATCTGTACAATAATTTGTATCTTCTAAAATGATAGTTCCTCATAAATAGTTCTTCATGACATATAAATTGGGCATGGAGTCCAGGCTTCAGTTTGGCAATCACACTGGCAAGTCTTGCTGCAGGTTTCTTGCCTTACACCAAAATAGTTCTGTCATTTAAGATCAGAAAGCCCATTTACAATCTTCACCTTTACATCTTCCCTCTTCACAGGTAATAAGGATGAGATAAAGAAATGCACTCCCCTTTTTTATATCGGAACAATAATGGTTGAGATCCTGCAGAACTAGGAATCAAATAATTATTTTTAATAATGTTTCCTAGTTATTAAAAGTTTGTGACATGCCTGAGGCAATGCTGAGATCTCCTGCAGTCCTATATAGATCCCAAGGTACAGTGGTGGTTTGAGGTACTATGGATGGACTATGGGTGGACAAGTGGATGGCTATGAGAAATACTAACTCCATTGCTTATGTTATTTCTAAAGAAAGAAAATAAATCACTTTTCTTAAATCTATAGATTCCAAAGGCTGTATGAGTCCTGCAAATAGTGGGTTGCCATGTCTTTTGTAACTAATTTTGTGCCACATCAGCAAAGAGTCTGTCTGTGGTTGCCCCAGTCCCTCAGAGCAACACAAAATAGCAACCTTCCTAATAAAAACTCAGTGATACTTTAAAAGGCTGTTATTACTTATGCATCTTTTAGTTCCACCTCAAGAATTTACATATAAATAAACAGTGGGCCATACTGTTGTTAGTCCTGATATAAAAATATTTTCCACAAATTTCTGTATTCACTAACTGTAACCAGATTATTTCATTGCCTTGGAGTACTGTTAGCCCCTGTTCAGACTGTACATTACTCTGGTTTATGCCATTTGTTTCCACCTCCACCCTTTTTTCTGACTCCTATTCAACATCAGTCCTGCTCCTCAGCTACAACTAATGCTTCCTGTAAAGACTCCTGGAGAAGAATTTCAAAAATCCTTGTTTAAAGGGAAACCAATATGCTCAAATTACACCAAAAAAAAGTCAGTCAACTTACTTCCATCATCTCATGTTCCCAAATTCAGCTATAACCTCCATAAATCAGTGACCTCACCCTTGCAGCTGAAATGACCATCACTCACTGTAAGTAGTATTAATGGCCTGTCTTTGAGCATGACTACAGTGACATAAAGGGGGAAAAGAAAAATGAGAAAGAGTTCTGACACCAGAAATTCTTTTCATTTTTAAACACATTACATTTTTATCTCTACAGTCTACCAGCTCTACTTTCTCCAGTACAAAACTTAAATTAAGGACCTTTTATTCTTGGGTGGGGTGGAGTTTATTTTGTCCAGAGTTTACTAGGAATGTCTTTTCTATTTTTTAGAACTATCTTTGCAGTGGTGAGGTGTACCATGACTTCTGTGCATAACCAAAGCTTGGACAATGTCAACTAATAGGAACAGCAAAAAAGCAGATCCCAGAACATGAGTAGCTTTGGAGCTGCCTGAATTACAACCCAGAGGGTGTGTTTTCACACAAGACTTGCCTTACAGTGCACATGTAAAGTACTGGGAATGTTTTATTTGCTGGATAATGCTGGGTGGCTATAGTGTAAAAGACACAAGATTAGACAAAGCAAATTAAAGGGCTTAGGGAAGGGTGTATCATAAATTGTACAACAATGCAAAGAAAAAAACCCAATATATCTGAGTATACAATACAAAGCAAATAATTAAGAACCTTCAAAGCCTTTTCCAGTAGGAAAAGTCCAGCTAATATGACGTTTCCTTAAATCAAGAGTATTACTAGCCCAGATGTCCTTTCTCAGTGTATTTAGGAGGCTGTTTCTCAGACATACTGGTTTTCTGGCCAAACAGTTGATGGATTTGGCATATGAAGGCTTCTAAAGGCATTTATATTCCTGTAGTCCAATGTCCAATCAATATACAACTTAGATAGATGTGAATCATTTTGTGTAGTCACAGAGGTGGTGACAGTTTAACTGCTCATCTTTAGACCTCCTAAATCCTAAGTTACCGGGCTAACACACACACACACATTTCCACAGAACATTATTAGTTCTAAGAGTATTTTGATGGAATCATCCTTGAATATTCATTAAACAATGGATTTTTGTTTCAGTTTGTTTCTTTCCATTCAAAATGCCATCTGGTAATTGACATGTAACATGATTTTTTTCCTGCAATCAGATGAGATGTCAGTACAGGTACTTTGTGTAGTATCATTATATAAAAGGAAACACCATGAAATTACTGTAACATGTGGCCTGATATCACAGAAATAAATTACTGTCTTGAATACCTGTGTGATGTGGTTCTTGTGATGAGGAGACTTGTGCAGTCTCTGGGAAGACAGTGTAATAGTTAGTTATCCCACCACTTCCCAGTTATTTAAAATTCTTTTCCCCCTTCTTGTTTGCTTTCATATTCTCCAACTTAACCCATCTGTGTTTGATCTGTCAGGCTTCTCTCTGCATCTTCCCTCCTTCCAACTTTTCTCCCAGCTTTTGAGCAGACTGCATCTGCTTCTTCTCTTTCCATTCATTTTGCTGTTACACTTTATCACACCTATCAACCTTCTTCAAAGTCTTGCTGATCCTCTGTCCTGCAGTCTTCCCCGCTCATCTGTAACCACTTCAGCTCCCACAATGATGATACATCCAACCCTTAAGTGCGTATTTCTTTGCTTTCATATCTCTCTACAAATTTCAGTCTTGGTTCATTCTTCTCATCACTGGTGTCTTTCCCATGAGTGATTTTATCAAGCAGTACTCTCTTTGATATTTTTTTATAGCCACTCTCTCCCTCTTCAGCCTTCATCTGATCTCTTTCAGCATTTACCCATTTTCTCTCACATTGACACTTGGACCTTTCATGTTTTCTGGTCCATTAGCTTTGATGAGTTGTCATCTGCTTTCAGACCTTTCAAACCCCATCCCTACTTTCTCTGCTCCTCTTTTTGACCCATCACTGAAAAGCATGCATGATGGAAATGTATTAGATGGTTTGCTTTTAGTACAATAAACATTCTTTTCTCTAACAACGTAAAACCACACTCTCCTATTTAAATAAATCCCCCCCCCAGCCCCAAGCAGATAATCTATCTGCTGCCTGTTGCTTCTACTTCTTTCTGCATGGGCTTCTGCCCATACCTTCCAAGGAGAGCATAATTAAGATGCAGAATTAACAAGCAGAATGACTATTACCAGCCTCTCTTACTTCCTCTTCATTTTCAACTTGCCCTTTTCACAGGCGTAGAAATATTTTTTCTACTTCAACTCCTAACACCCTCAACACATTCTCCCAATTGCATCCCAAGGGATTTTTCTCCTCACAATAGCTTTATTTCCTAAATTTTTAGTTCCTCTCATGGTAAAATGTCTGCTCTGGTCCCCACCAAGACTCAATTTCCCATCTAGAATCATGTTGACGACATTATCTAGATCTGCTCTGTCCCAAACTGGAGGCCAGCCTGTTTTCCCCCACAAGACATAGCACAGCAGCTCTTCTCCGGGCTCAGTCTCAGGACCAGTACTTTTCTGTTGTCCTCAGTGACTTGCCCTCTCTGTAGACACATACCCCACTTTTCTGTCTCAATCCTTTCCTCCTCTCTGTGCTCACTTAAGTCCTTCTGACTCTCTATCCACTCTTTTAGCAAAGGCCCTACTTCTTTCACTCCACTTTTCTGTGGAAATCTTTGGAGCTCATGGTGTACATTCAATATTACTTTACACTACCTTGCTTTGATCTTTCCCAGAAATGTGGATTCAGCCAGCTCACATTTCTGTCCAACTTATTGAAAGTAACATTAGTATTGCTTCTCTTCAAGCTATTTGTGTATAGTTACAGCTGAAGCACTGTTCAGTAGAAGCAGCTCTATCTTTTGTGTTACCACATTAGGACTTCTGTGTGAAGGCAAAATGGAGAGCCCCCAGAAAATGTGATATTTGTTAGTGTATGAGAATGAAGAGTACATCTGTGTTGACACCTAAACTGTTCTGGAATAAACATCCCATTTTATTTCCACTGATGAAAATGTCCATGATCAGATGGACATCTTCACTGTGGCCCAGCATTGCAGTCCCTGAACTGGAGCTGGTTTCTACCTGATCTGCTCAGAGCAAGGGCTGAGGAATGGGATTGTCTCCTCCCATTCTGGTACACATGACCCTTACATAAACCTTGGAAGTACAGTGGAGTGTTCTGATCCATGTGAGGCAGGCTGCTGTCAGGTATCAACTCACTGATTACACACGTAGGCATATTTGTACTGAAATGATGCATCAACAATATTTATTCAGTCATGCTACTAAGCTCTCCTTCAGTGCATTTAATGCTGCAGGAGGAGGATGACATAGCAGAAGAGAGACAGGCAAAGCACCGGCTCTGCCATTGTCTTGTGGGTGACAGAAACCTTGGCTGGCACCCTGCATCTTCCATCTGTGTTGTCAAGTACATCAATCACCCCAGCAATTAAAGCTAATGGATGTTGCAACAACAGTAGGCCCAGTTGGCTCCCTACCCAAATTTTATCATTATATGTCCTTGTTTTTCCAGAAATAGATGTACAATGTGGGAAGCTGATTCCAGTTTCTCCAGTGAAGTATGTTAATCTCCTATTGACAATTAACCCTGTAGTGTCAAGAAAGCCACCTGGTGCTGTGGCAGGCCAAACCCAATTGCTCTACTGATTTGGAGCAAGTTTTTTTTTGTCAAAGGAAAACTAATTTGGCCAAAACTAAAAACCCGCCTTTCACAGTGATGTGAAAAGATCCAACCAACAGCCTTAACAAAATTCCATCAAAAGCGTCAGTATTGTTGACATGTTATGGTGGCAAAACCAATTCCATCACTATGTACAATTGAACTTATTTTTGAGCCTGGGGAAGATGATGTGACTGAAAGACAAGGTAGTTGGTAATAGTTCAGGATCAAGAAAGCTGCATCTTATGCCCGAGTCTCAGTAAAAAATCTTTGCTGTCATGTCAAATTCTGTCCTGTGTCTACAGCGCTTCTTTAAGGCAAAAACAATGGTGGCAGAGGGGAAGAAAAATCTTGTGGCTGCTCATAAGAGAACTGTCATGTGGAAAAAAGAAAACCTCCAGGTATATGTAAGTAAAATAAGGGAGTAGTGTTGCAGCACATGGTGATACAGAACAACCAATTGCTATGTGAGTTTTATGAAAATCTTGGGGTTTTTTATTTAGGAAAATGAGGTAGGGCAGACAGTGTTAATGCAGGACTTCTCTAGAGGGAACACAGCCTATTTGTCTAAGTGACACTTGGTAAAAAAATAAATCAGACAAAATGTACCTCAGGTGTAACAAAAAGTTCAGATATACAAGACAACATATCTCTTCTGTTAGCATGCATCCTGTAAAATGTACCGTTAGTGTCCATTGCAGTCATAAATTACAAGCATTGCTGTCTCCAAAAGGAGTAAAAATAGTGATGGACTTATATCCATCCACCATCTTTAACAGGCACCTTTGTCACCTTTACATGCTGTTATTTTAAAATCTTGATGAACAGAGGTAAGAATAGAAAAGGCCGTCCCCATAATGTTGCTAACTTCCACAGCATGTCTTCAGTGTAAATAATACTAAACCATATCTCTAATCATGGCTTTAGATACCAACAACTGTCTTGGTATGTGATTATATTTTTAATGTGTGCCAGGGAGAAACTAGGGAAAAGAGTCAATATCCAATGCCTGCAAAGCTCCAGTTGCTGGTGAAGATACTGCTGAGGGCTCAGTCATGAGCAAAAATTTCAAGGGATTTCATTATGCAGTAATATTTGCATTTGTATTTTCCCCTTTATAAACAGGCATGAAACTACAAATTGTGTGAACAAGCTTGAAGTATTTCAACACTAAACCAGTAATATCTCTGTACCTACATGAAATTATGCAAACCAGCTATTACTCCCAAGTGATCTGAGTTCAGCTGTACACAGTTTGATAATGATGTTCACCTTAAATTATGGTCAAAGGAGACCTGCATGCTCAGCTACTCTGGTAAATAGATTTGTTATAAGTCAATTGGTAAAGCTTTTGTTGAAATTGATGCATACTGTGTTGGCACCAGCAATTAAAACTCACCCACCTCTGGCACTGTTTTTCTGCTGGAGAGAGAAATAAAGATCTTTTGAGACAACAGTAATATCTAAGACCTGCTAATATAGATGTCTCTGCATCCGTTTCTCTCCCAGAGGAAGAAAAAATAAACAAAGACAGTAGAATTTCTGTCTTGATTCTGTTGGGAATGCACTGATGGATAAAAGAGATAATCCCATGCAGGCTTTGCTTCTGACAGGGCAAGCCTTTGTCCTCAGAAGATGAGGTATTTGAGAGCATTGGATCTGATGGTGTCTTTTGGACCTGATGGTGTCTCATCTAGCTGGTTTTCAGCAGTCTCCTCACCAGCCTTTCCTGCCCAGTTACACTTTAACTGATCTAGAACTGCATAGGGGAGAAACCTGCTTCTCCTGGTTCTGCTTCTGCTTTCTATATCCCTCCCAGGTGTTCTGCTGTGTTTCTCACTGTTATGCATTATGGGCCCCTTGGCTCTCATCACCCACTGTCATCCTTCTCCTAAAAAATCTTTCAGTTTCATCTTGGTAATTTCTCTCTGGTATGAAGTTGCAGCCACACTTCTTGTTGAGCTTTACTGTCATCTTCCTGCTAAAAGAAGACACTGCCATAAGCCACAAGACCTGAAGATCTGACCTTACCAGTCTTTTGGGTTCAACCTACAAATACAATATCCCTACTACCTTGATGACAGAAATTTTCATAGGTGTCCATAACCCTGCAAGGTGGCAGGGAAACTTCCCTCATGCCTACTTGCTTGTCAGCCAGTCCCTGTGGCCTGCTCAGAGCCTGCTGGAATGGCAGTCAGGGCTAGGATCTTTCTGCATTATAAACACCCATGTACTGGGTCCCAGTCCCTTTTGTGGATATGACTGAGCATTAATATTTCTGTTAGCAGAACAGAAGTGCATAAAATAGCTACCTAAAGAGAAATTGAAACCTATAAAATGTAACGCCCTCCTCTACTATTTTGTATTTTTATTTTTATCAAATGATAGGTTCAATATGTCTATACTAATTTATCAACAACTATTGCTTACAAATTCCTGACAAATTCATAGTTCTCTATACCCTGCTGCAATGGCTGATGAGCAGAAGTTAACAATTGCAGCCTATGTTAGTATTATTGCCATCAGAAAACAATTGTCAGTCTGTATTCAATATATCCCATTGAAAATATTAAGGTATAACTAATCTCATGGCTGTTGAAGAATAAGTTGAATATTTCCTTCAATATCCTTAACAGGAACTTCTTTTAAACTGAGCTCAGTCATTTGGTGTGCAGAAACAGACACCCCTCCCAAATTCACATGAGGGTGACTTTAACAGTGAGAAAAATGGGCCCAGTTCCAACACAGCAAAGGTGAAAAGAAGGTCAGTGTCTTTCCTCAGACAGTTTGTATTTTTGCTTCACTGGGAAAGAAAGGCCCATCCACTTCACAACAGCAATCTGCTGTCATTCAGAGATAGATTCCTCCACATGTCCACTTTGTACATTATGCTGGTCATCAGCATGGCTTGTCAAGATCTTGCTTTTGCAGATGATAGGACAACTAGAACATTAACAGCAGTTCCTTTACTTCTCCTTTCTCTTTAAGTTTGAAATAAAATTATCAGGTAGTTCTCAGATCAGCCTTAGCAAATTACTGGAAAACCTGTCATTTTGATTTGATATTATTTTCTGTATCTTTGTTCCAATGCAATTACAAATGAATTAGGCATGGCAGTGGCAGTGGGAAGGCACACCTTCAAACATATGAGAGGAATTCTCACTGGGAGATGTTGTCTCTCCTGAGACATGGAAATGTATAATGTGGGTATTAAAGAATGCATATTCCTTTCTAGAGTGAGTATTCCTTTCTACAGTGCCAACCAGGGAAAGAGTTGTGACAGACCTAGAAGGAAATAAAGCATCTGCCTATATCACACAGGTAAACATAAATATTTGTCTCTAAAAAGAGATTCAATGTGGAAAAGATGGTCTGTATACCCCGAGGTCTAGCAGTCGAAATAACCCGAACAGATGGGTCTGAAGGATGTAACCCTAAAAGAAGGCTATAGCAAGCAACAGATGTATAGCAGATTTACCAGGTTGTACTGAAAGCAGGAGAAGTAATTTGGAACTGGAAATTTACTATATGTTTACACTCTGAGAACCAAACTTGTGAACAGTACTTGTTAGATATGTTACTTTTGTTATTAAAAGAGTTGGAGGCTGACTTGAAGCCAGATGAGAAAAGAGAAAGGAATTCTGCTGTGACAAGTTTTGTTTGGGCAGTAAACAGAACTCTGAAAGGTCTTCCCATTTCTAGATACAACATTTTGGGGTTTTAGTAAACTTTATACAGAATGTATACATTCCACTG
Organism: Daphoenositta chrysoptera; assembly: GCA_013397915.1. Lineage (NCBI taxonomy): Eukaryota > Metazoa > Chordata > Aves > Passeriformes > Daphoenositta > Daphoenositta chrysoptera. Next base: position 249,351 of record VZRO01003091.1, read on the forward strand.
TTAGCAAGAACTGCAACTACCTCTCAAAGCCCTCTTGCCCTTTAAAACGATGTCTCCAAATGTTTCAGGAAACTCTTTGTGTAGTATTTCTTTGAATTGTGGTCTTGCCTCAGAATTTTACTTCAGAAGACCAATATTCCTATAAACAGGATTTTTTCACCCAATATCTGGCAGTAACCCAAAGCAAATCACTAGAAATACAATATCAGAGCAGCCTCATAATTACAGCAATGAACACCAAGGCCTATGAACACCCCAGATCTTTGAGGGCCTGAACTGGTGAGGTTTATGTCACCATGTGAAGGTAATTCATGAGGCAAATATGCTTTAACTTTTTAAATATTTTTTCTTCCATGCGAAACTGTTAATACACAATCTAGAAGCTCCTGACCACACCTCTAGGTTTAAGCCAGTGTACTGAATAAAATTGTATATTTGGCACGATGTTTGCTGACTTATTCCACACTGCAAAAAGAGAGGAAGTAGTAACAATTAAGTTCATTACCAGTATAGTATATGGTTTGTTTTAATATACTGCCTTGAGCACCCAGTCATGGTCCAGGGCTTCAATTTGCAAGATACACATATAGAACAAGAATGTGGATTCTTCCACCAAACAGCTTACAGGCAATGCAAGAGAGGACTGGGTGAGGACACCTAGGTGAATAGAAAGGGATGTGAGGGATAAAGGATCCAATTGCACATGGCTTGTCTACTATGAAGAGTTTTGAAAGGGGAAATTTTAGGCAGGACACCAGAAATACTTTGTGTTTATAGGGAATTTCCAGAACAAACTCAGTGTAGTCCCACAATGACTGAAAGAAAACCTAAGGTAAACTAAGAGAAATTAAGATGCAGATTTTGATGGCTGGACTACTGACAGGACATGATTGTGGGGGCCAAAGAGGCAAGAAACTGAACTGTACCAAAAGTTTTATCCAGGGAAGACACAAACTTGGTAATCATCACTGTGGGGCATTTTTAGATATGCTTATAAGGATAAGGAAATGGGCATTTATAGCCACCCATCAACAAGGAGGTCACTGACATCTGACCATGAGGGGCCTTGAGAAGAGGAGAAAGACATTCAAAAGAGAACAGTAAGTCAAAATTTAAGACAGTGCTCTATAGGGTCCACATACCAGGTATCCAGGAGATAATAAGAGAAGGGTCAGGTGAGATCAAGTGCTGTGAAAGTCTGAGAGGATGAGAGTATTTGAAAATAAGAAGACTGGAAAGTCAAAGCTGTCACATCCTCTCTCCAGTCTTTCTGGACTAGTGATCTTATGAGAGGGAAAAGGCACCCAAATCTTGCTTTATTTACTGCTTATGTGAAACTCCTGTGAGCAACATATTGTATGTTTAGGAAAAGCAAAGTAATTAGCTGAGCAGAATTCGTGGTTAAATTGCTCCTGCAAAACGAGCAAGCAAAAAAGTTTAACAGTGTGTTAGAGGGCTGCAACAGAATATTGCTGAATCAAAGCAGCCTGCAATGCCTAAGGCTGTTTTGACATATTTAGCCTCTGTATTGATAATACATAATTCTGTGGATCTTTAACTGTCACAGCAAAACGTGCAAACATATATAGTACTGTTAGCACTTAGTGTGGTAGGCTAATAGACAACATACCCATCCAAAGATCTAACAGATGCTCTGACTTGTGTGGTGCATGAAATACTTAAATATTGTGATCATTAGCAGCCTCTTCTTGAGTATCACACGCAGTCTTGGGCACCACGATATGAAAAAGACATGAAGCTATCAGGGAGTATCCAAAGGAGGGCCATGAAGCTGGTGAAGGATCTGGAGGGAAAGCCTTGTGAGGAGCAGTTGAAGTCACTTGGTTTGTTCAGTCTGGAGAAGAGGAGACTGACAGGAGACCTCATTGCCGTCTACAGCATCTCACAAGGGGAAGCGGAGGCACAGGTTATTTACTGAGAGGGTGTTTGAGCACTGGAAGAGGCTCCCCAGGGAAGTAGTCACACCACCAGCCTAACAGAGTTCAGTAAGCATTTGGACAATGCACTCAGGCACATGGCGTGATTTTTGGGGTGTCCTGTGCAGGGCCAGGAATTGGACTCAATGATGTCTGTGCATCCCTTCCAACTCAAGATATTCTGTGATTCTAATATTCTGTGATTAACTTACCAAGCTGTATGGTCTTAAGCTGATAAATTTACTTTTTCTTCTCTTTTTAATATACAGCTATGCCCGAGCCTTTCAAGCTAGAGGGCTAACAAAGGCTATCTCAGGCTATTCTGAAACAAGATGGCAATTACGTTGGCAGATGGGAATACCTGAGAATTGTATAGCACTTATATTTGGTGATCTTAAAACAAACAAAAAATTCCCTTCTATTTTTCTCTAAATTTGGCTCTGGACAGTTACAACACAGCTAAGTGCAGATTATATGTGGTACAACATCTCCTGAGAAGCATTTGCCATCCCAAGTGCCAAAGGCACCACACAGGTTAAAAGTGAAATTATGACTTCTGGAATCTTTTGTGGATGTCATATACCTAAACAGAGGGGCTTCTGCTGCTGAAATGTATGACATCTACAGAACCTATGTCAATGTAAAAGGTGAAGTTTATAGCTGCTATCATTTCACTCTTACTCCTGCTGTGTTTCAGTCTGTTTGAAAGACGTATCTGAAATCAGGGCTTGTACTGTTAAGGTACCAATTGTATGGCCTAAGAAACTTCTAGTGCATGGTGGGACTGGTCTCACAGGCACTGATGGGAGAAATTCGCAGAATGGTGTCATGATTTAAGTCAGAAGAAAGAGCGACATTCTCTCATGTGGGTGTATTTGAAGCAAGAGTTATCCTAGCACTTTGATTTGCTTAAATGTGTATGGAAACTTGCTTGTTGTCATTTTAACAGCTGTGAAAGCATGTAACTGCATGCACCTAAGGCTGACAAAAAGAACTTGTGTTTAATTCTATTAATAACAATATACCTTATTAACACAAGAGAAAGTCTGTAAAATGCTGCCGTTACAAAATATCTCTAGCTTAAAATGTGCACAAATAGCCCCAATTATAATTTCAGTGAGTGGTACCATGATGGACAGCATTGGCCAGCATATGGAAAATTATGTTTTGACTATGGTAAGCTCAGAGAATGAGAATCAATATGGAATAGCAGTGTGCCACACACCTGCTTTATTTGCACATATCTCCCCCCAACAGGTAGGAACATCCACAATGACTAATTGCATTTGATTTACAGAGTGATGATAATTGAGATGGAAAAGTCTATGAATGGACAGAATCTATTTTAAAGCACTCTATAGGCTTTCTGTTGACTTCACCTGCATGGCACCCACCATGAAAGGTTGATCCAGACTGGCAACATTACTTTCTGTAAATTGCACTACTTGGCAGAGAGTAGGCAGAGCCATTACAACAATATTATGAAAATTGCTCTCCTCTATCCTCTCCATCCCTTCCTCATTAGGCTTAGGTTACATACACGTACTGGGACCAAGAAGGCACTGCAAGAGTCCTTCCTGATCTGTGCGTGTCTGTTATAGTATTTATGCAAGGTTTTTGAGAGGTTGCTGTATCTTCATTGGTATCAAAGTTGGAGGATTGGTGACTTAGTTGTGAAACTCCTCTACGGTTTTCCAAGAAGTTCTTATTTTAGCATGTGTTTCTCTTCCACATTTATGAGACCACCTGACTACTTTCATGTCAAAATAAAACATGAAGGAAGACTGTAGAAGGTAGAAAGCAGAAATTGAGGCTTAGCCATTCGCCTTGAATTCTGTGAATAAATTCAGGTTGAATGGTAAATACCGATTAGTTAAATTGACAATGCATAAACTAATCAGAGTGTAATTTTGCAAATTCTGCTGCAAATATGCTATAAGTGATTTATGTAACTCTACCTTATTTTAAAGTCATAGCACATTTCAAGCCAAAAGGCTTCATGTATTACCGTCACAGGCTGTAGTTGTATCACTCACAGCTTTGGCAGAGATGTCAGTGGGCATTTAAGTCCAAAGTATGCATGAGGTAAAGCAGAATGAGTAATGTTTGGGATGAGCATAAGGCATGATTGTTATTAGTCTCTTCGTACTGAGACTGAGCAATGTTCACTTGCTCCAAGTAATTTGGCAGTCACAGCTGCTGTGGAAATATTTATATGTGCTCTGTGAAAAAGACTCTAACAGTCTGTAGTTATAAAATGTAAATTGTTCAAACCAGGCAAATGTAATTTCTACTTATTTCCATGGGACTAATAATTCACACAAGCCCGTAATTTATTGCAAGTTATGTTTCCTGTATTTCCTGCAACTCGTACAGTACTGAAGCACAGCCCCTGTTGTGGCTGCAAAGTCCATGTGCTGTTGAATTTGTGTATCAGTTTGAAAAACACACACACATATACTGGGCACTCAAGCAGATGAAAGGATCTTGATCAAACAAGCTGGTAAGAATAGCCTGTTTTGGCAGACATTTTGACTATCCTGTGGCTGAACAATGAATGCTGTTCTCAGACCAAATCCAACTTTACCATTGCTCTCGGAGCAAAGGCACACCACAGCCAGTTACCATTCTAGTGTGCAGTAGCTACATCCCATGGACTTTTTCCGATTTTCCAACCCCTTTTATACAAACTCTTGCGACTGCTAAATCCATAAGTTTCCTGCCTCAGCCAGAAGTACTTATCAGTGCTATAACTTCTTGCTGCATCAGGCAAACTGCAAATTAAATTGCTTGCCATACCTCTTGCACCATACCTTTTTTATGCTGTAGTCATTACACTTCTTATTTTGTTAACTGTGTTTGCTGATGTTCCGAAGGACATACATTATTCCTGGGGATCTTGTACATTAGTTGAATGCGTCTAAGCCATTATCTCAGAAGTCAAAGGAAGATTATTTTGCCATAGGTAAAACATTACGAGCTACAGTGTATTGGGTTATTTTCAAGCTTCTGCAATGGTAGCAAAGCCAGCCTACAGTTATTAGGGTGCCCTGAAACAACTGAAGAGTGCTGTGTTTAAAGTCAATATAAAAACACAGGCAGAGCTGAGCTTCAGAGAGCTACAGTATTATGTTTTTTTGACACTAGACTTCACAGGAAACTAGTTGGAAAAAAAGGAATTGGTGGAGTATGCTGTGGTAATACCAGACTTTTAAACAAAACAAAACAAAGCCAATGACAACAGCAAAAAAAAANCAAAAAACAACCAACCACACACAACAACAACAACAAATCTCCAGACCTTAGTCTCTTTGCTTGGAATATTCTGTTCTGTCAATTCCTTGTCTGAATTGACACAAAGGCAAAATTAATAGGTCTCCACAAAGAGGGGAGAACTTAAACTATTGTATATGTCATTGCTTGGGGGCACCTGTTGTATCTGTCACTATGGTCCATACTGACAGTGGAGGAAAGTGTTTTGTTGACCACTGCATATTATTTGCTCATAGCTGCATATGTTTTTTTGCAGTCCAGCAAATACTGAGGACTCTTCCACGCCTCTGTAAGATGCTGAGTAGCTAAGGAACAATAGTAGGAGGAGAAAAGGGAAGAGCTGTGTAAGTGATGTTAAGTTAGTATTTCCTGCACATCATAGCTTTGATATACTCATCCTTAGATCTCTCAGCAATTTATAAAACTGTGGCAAGGCAATTTGTTGAAGATTGCACAACAGAAGATGTATTGATCATGGTTGAAATCGATCATCCTTAACAGGTACCCCTTTTTCTTCTGGATATGTTTTTGAATTCAAAGTCAGAGCCTTTAATTGGTATGTATTATGGGGATTATTTAAAGGGAAATGGCTGGTATATACAAAGTAAGTGATTGGCAACTATTTTCCCTTAGCTATCCTACCTACAGTTTTCACTTCATTTGACACTGATTTCTGATCTTATGTAAAGCTTTTTCAGGTGTTTCTGAGATGCTGAAAATCATTCTTATCTTCCATTTATACACTTGCATATTAGCAAAGGTTTCTCTGTAGCCACCAAATCCCATAACCAGCAGTTAACATCTCTTCATATTGAAGTATCACGAGGCACAAAAATGATAACAGGATATCTTTTCTTTTGGGCAAAAAATTAGCCACATGATATAGAGATGAAGCTTATACTAAAAAGGAACATGGGAGGAGATCCAGACTAGTTGACAGGGGATTGCTTTTGTTTTAAACCGTAAAACTAATAGGATTCAGTATATTCATTGTCTTTATTCCGCATTGCTCCCACTGTGTAGCACATGAGGATATAAGTAGCCTCAATACATTGAACAGAAGTAATAAATTAAATACTTCTTTTGCAAAATCCAGTCCTAAGAAAGCAGACAAGGCAGTAATAATACTTTTAATGATTCTAATACAGGATTTTCATTTTTCCAAACTCTCATTAAACTAAATAGAGAGCTAGGTTTTTTTTCATTTCCCAAGAAATGAGATTGATGATTTACAGTAATAGCTTCAGATTTATCAGAATAAAACTCCACTACATCTGAAGAGACCTAGGATGTCTTCAGTGCTATCTTTAACACAGCTTGACAGTGTCTCCCATGGAAATCAATGGGAGCCATTCTAGGTACTTTAGTGGATGTTGGATGTGATCTCTGAACACTGTGGCATTTGAAAAGGGCCTGAAAAATAGAGGAGCACACAAAAAAAAACCAAAAAAAACCAAACAAAAAAAATGTAGCCTTACATTTTTCCTTCATACTCTAACATACAACTTTTTAATGTTCTTGAGACTCTCATGAGACAAAGGCAGGCAACACAATAAATTAAAACTCCTTTCCCCCGCTCCCATAAAAATGCACTTACACTACTACTTTAATTTGGTACATTTATTTCCTAAATTCTTTGTAAAGTACAGAGCCTTAGAGAGGGATATTTTTCAATGGGTTTAAAAGACAATTTCATAGCTTTATGCATTTTTCTCAATCCAATTTTTTTACTTTTTTCTGTATATGAAGTGATGTGCTCAAAAATCAATGTTAGTCAATAAGCTGGTTTTATCCATGCATTCCATTATAAATTATGGGTTCACATCTACTTCCCTAATGAGGGGCAATGTTCCTACTGACTGTGAGGAGAATGAGCTCAAGCAAATTGCTGGGCAGCAATTTTTCCCAGCTTCATTCCCTTTCCTAACAGGCCTATGGCAGTCTCAAGATGTTTGTAAGCATCTCAAGTAACATACATAAACATGAGAAAGAAAACTGTTCCTGCAAAAATCCATTGTATTCTGCAACTGGGCAGTGACCAGTGTCCTGTATCTGCGTTTATGAACAGAATATTGGTTCTTAATATGCAGGATCATGCCCTCTCCATAACTGGCCTGCCTTTCAGAATAGGCATTTTGATGGCCTAATGGGGTACCCTCTCTCCTTGAAGACCACGTACTTTCATTAACTTGACATTGATTCAAAGTGCTTTTCATTCTACCAGTCCTTTATACAATTATTTGTTCATTGCACCCCTCGCTAAGGGCTGACCCACATAAAAGGGGTAGGAGCTGTTTCTATAGATCAAGCAAAAGAATAGCCTGATTTCTAGAAATTTAGGATTAGAGCTTTGGTAATCTGAGGGACTGAGCAGTTAAGACTGCATCATAATGCAAATACACAGAGGATCACAGTGAAGATTACTAAAGTAACCTTAATTCTTCCTTCTTTATCCTTGGAGTGCTTAACTTCAAAGCATTGCTTTTCTTTTAATGCAGGCTTTTGGCAGTTGCAGTATTTCACAGACTGGCAAGCCAAAAAGAACTACTGTAACCATCTAATTTGACCTCCTGTATAAAACAGGACAAAATGTGACTTGCTGCTGTTACTTTGAGCCAATTAACTAGCGTGTGACTAAGCATAACTTTGAAAGGCATTCATTTTTTCACTTGAGGATTTTGAGAGATGAAGAATCCATTAGTTTTCTTGCTGGTTTATTCCAACAGTTAATCATTCCCTCTGTTTAAAAATAGAGTGTGCTTCATTGCTTATCTGAATGGTTTCCTGGTCACAGCTTCCAGCTACAGGCAATCCAAGTCTTTGGACTAAAGATCCCTTTATTCACTAAGTATTTTCTCTCCATTAAGTGTGTTAGTCTCTGTAATCAAGTCATCCTAATGCATACTCGTTGAGGAAGCTAAATAACTTATGGTTCTGCAGTCTCTCACTCTTAAACACTTCCTGCAGCCCTCCAAATAATTTTAAAGCCCTTTTCTGTGCCTTTTTTTTTTTTTTTGCATCCTCTTCAGAGCATGGGAACCAAAAATGTGCTGTATTTAAACAGGAAATGGGACTGATACCCATCATTAGTCCAAACCAAAACCATGCACACCTGCCTCAGCTTACCCAGATATATCTATGTATCTATATATCTACATCTATATCTATTATTTTTCTTGGGCAAAAGTTATGCAGCCTTTTTGGGACAGGTACAGATCTATTAGACTTGTGAGACAAATTCTGTATTATGATATCTATTACATTCTGCAAAACATTAAATACAGAAAAAAAAAATACACAACAACAAGGCCTGCTGCCACCAGTAATAGAAGTAAAGCAGATGGCAAGGAGAACATTTTACCACCTGCCACTGTTCTAAGGTCAGGATCCATTGTAGAAACACTGGTCCTTCACCCCAGGATGTTCAGACCATCCTAAGCCACGGGGACCCTGCTGGTGCTGTTGCCTTTACCAGATCTGTGTCAGTCCAGCCTTAGATTTCACCTTCCTACTGCTGCTTTATTTTCTGCATTTGAGGCTGCTAGACAAGATTCCACCTTCTGCAGCATTCCTACAACCATGTGGCAAAAAAAATCAGTAAAAAGTGATATTTAAAGCAGTCTTACTGCTACTACAAATGAGTCAAATCTCAGAGTTGCCTGAAGGCAATGTGTAAGGCTTGTTCTTTGGAAAGAAAAAGGTTATAAGCAAGAGTAAGCAGCAGCAGAACTTCAATTTCTCTTTCTGCGTTAGCTATTACTGTATGTATGCCTGTCATTAGGAGGAAGCTACTTTAAATAACTGACATTACAGACAAAATTATTCTTTTTCCTGGACAGCCATTGCCACCTTTAATATAACAAAGAGACTGTCAGTTCAGGGAAGAGAAATGGATACCAAAGTTATTATTTCTTTTTCTGCACTTTTAATGAGTGGTAATGAATGTTGTGTGTTTGTCCATGGAACTGAAAAGCCAAACCTTAGTTACCTAATGTTTTATGACATCAGGATAACTATTTAAGCTTTCTAGGCTGATTTATTCTCTTAAAGTTAATCAAACACTTCCCCCATTATCTAAATATTTCTTGTTCTTGAACAGGTTACAATTAATTATATTTAATTGTTTCAACAGGGCACAGAGAGGTTTTTTTTGCTTCTAGACAGAGTGCAGTTCAACTCAAATGGTTTTCTGTGGTTATGGTGGAATTGGGGTTTTTTTGGTGATGTGTTATTCCAGTGATCTTTAATAACTTAGCTGTTAGATGAGATCACTTCTGAATTCTACTTTCATTATCATAAAATTGTTTCCATGCTTTCTGCAAATATTCAGATTCAATAGTGAGATTGAAAATGCAGGTGTTAACAGTATAAAATCCTTTTGATCTCCTTGGAGGAAGGGGCTGATGAAGGCTTGAAATGTACAAGTGAAAGTAGTCAGTAGAAGTGCTCTCCATTATAAAATTCACACTTTTAAAAATGTGAAAGTCTATGGCCATTAGCAAAAGTGCAGAAAACCCAATAAGCTTCACATAAAATGTCACACATAAAGCCACACAGCTTGTTCATTGTAATGAAATTTTCCACCTCTCTTTAAGGATATGAATGTCAAAATATGCTCAACTGCTTGGGAAAATATCAGCAGATAAGTGACTGCAATGAAGTAGTGAAGCAAGCAGCTGTACCACCTGGAAGCAGGCAAGCTGTCTTCTAGGGGGAGCCTGATTCCTCTCTGCTGATGGCAGTTTGTGTGAGGTTTATGAATGCAGGAATATTGGTCCTTCAGTGATGTGAAACCATCAGATATTGCTTTTATATTTTTACAGAGCATTGAGTAACGGATATAGCAACAGGGAATTAAATGAGTTGTTCTTGCTGTAAACAATAAGCATCTAACTGTTAAAAAAACCCGTGAGGTTGACAAAGAATAAGGTTGGATAGGACTGAGGGCTGTAGCTGTGAGATGACTGATTTTTCAATTATAGTCTATCCATAATTATGAGGAACAGTTTCCAATATTCAAACACAGGATAAAAGCCTGGGTTTTTTACAAAATAAATATATCACAGTAAACAGTACTTGTTTGCTTTTGGCAAGCTTGGCTCCTTTTAGAAAATGCAGACTTTGCCATGTCAAAATGATTCTATCATTAGGAAAAACGCCTTCAGTAAGAGGGTCATCAAGTATTGGAACAGCCTGCCCGGGGAAGTAGTTGAATCACCATCCTGGAGGTATTTAAAAGACATGTAGGTGTGGATCCTAGAGACATAGTTTAGTGGTGGACTTGGCTGTGCTGTCTTAAAAACTGGACTCAGAGATCTCAGAGGTCTCTTACACCCTAAACGATTCTATGATTAAAATTCACATGTGAATAAAAATCTTTTTCACGTAACCATGATGAGATACACGATATCTTAGTAACTACAACTCCAGCTCAAAAAGGAGTTAAATTGTTCTGCTCTGCCCATTCTCACACCAGCAGATAATTCATCCAAAAAAATTTGTCTGCCCTACTTACACAAACAAACTGGACAGCACGTAAATAATTCACAGAATGGCAGTCTCTCCTATTAACTGTATACTGACAGACTCTGCCAGGAACACGAAACATTGCTGAAACTAAAATCACTATATAGGGCCAGGTCGTATATGTAGTCTATAAATCAGAAATGCACCTGATCTGTGAATGAGAAATTTGTTCTTTTTTGATAGATCAGGAATGAGGAAGCTGTTATACTCCTGTGGACCAGCTGTTTCTTAGCAGCATGTTGTACTGTTAGCAGGTCTGCAGTACAAGCAGGAATCAAGCACAGATACAGCTCTTACCTAGTGAGCATTAACTATTTCAACAAAAAGCCTTCTATTCCTCTTATATATTACACCCATAAAGGTCAAGAAATATCCAGGTTAAGAATGAATGTGTAATTTTAGGATTTTATCCTTTTGATACCATCTTTACCTAGGATGAAGGAACCAAATATGTATACTCCTCCTTCTTTTTCCTCAGGGACCTCTCACATCTGTTCAGTGCTGTCTTCACACTGGGTGCTGTAAATGACAGTAGACATTGCTACTCCCTAAAGTCTCTACCTGCAGGATTTCTTAACTTCAGCGCCAGAATACAGGGTGTCAGCTGAATCAGGTAGGAAGACAATGACACAAAAGTAAGGAAACACAGAGAAAACCATGTGGAAGGAAGAGAAAGTTATGTTTCATGATATTCTTTTGGCACTGGACATTGGATAGTGAAAGCAGCATCCATCCTTCTTCACTCACTGTCTATATGGTTCCAATAAAATACGGCTGTCAACAAAGTCAAGAATTGGACCTAGAGTAAGGTAATTGACAATGAAAGATAAAGAAAAAAAAGGAAAAATAGGAGGATGAGTGAGATATAGTGGAGAAATAGATAAAAACAGTAAAGAAATGGAGTCCAAACCCCAAAACATGAAAAAATACATACCCCATAAAAGAGGTAGGGGGGATAGGGATGGGACACGGAGACAGAGAGGACACTAACAGGGTATTAGTAGGGTGTGTGTAGTTATGCAAGTTACAGCTAGACCTGCCTAGACTATGGGATGCCTTGTGCATGCAGAGAGTGTGAACTGCCACGTTCACATGGCCACATCTTTCTACTTACCACAATTCTTGACGATTGTGTGTCTCCGTGCATTACTATACACGATTGTAGACAAACACAACACAACGTGTAGTAGAACTAATCAGTAAGAAAAGTATATAATTAAAATTAAAATTCTACTTAGAACACAACAGTATTAAGGAAGATTTTACAGATCAGGTTCTCTAGAGAGGACTTGTGTGCCTTCAGGCACAGGTGCACACTGCAAACTCCAAGTGCTGTTCAGTCATTTGGAGGGTGGCATGGCCTCTCGCCATCCCCATTTGTACAGCTTAGCCAGGGGCTGTGCCACCAACCTCCATCATCCATGCCCCGCTCCTCCCAGTTGTCTCTACTATTTCCTCTTTTGTGGGGATACTTGAAAATACAGGCGCGAGTAAGTGATGCGAAAACATGACTCACTCACACGCAAATTTCTGCCGGGAAATTTGCCAGGTTGCTATGGGAAACACACACTGCAAGGAGCATCTGCTCCCTGACTTTCCTCCTCTGTCCTAGCACATTCACTTACACTCTCAGGAGGATTTGCTGTCCTCGCTGACACATGGGAATATGCTAAGAGGGTCTGTAATTCCCTTTCACAAATATTGGATCGTTTGCATCTTCACCTTCTTTTGTGCACTTGGCCTGACAAGAAATCTGACTCATGGAAAGCAAACATGGAAAATCTGTGTCCTTGTATGATGATCAATTCTGCCAGGCCAAGATACAATTTCAGCACATGAAAACTGGCCATAATATCACGTTGTTTCTATTGTAATTTGGAATTCACACAGACGTTATAAACCTAACCATTTCAAACATGCAGGAATCCACTGACACTTAATACCCATTTTACACCAGTCTCCACTTAGAAAGCATTAGATGCAAAGCTTCAGTCTTCCCTGCATGCCATCTCCCATGCCTCACGCACAGTTACACAAAGTGGCACTTGTCATTCTTCACTCCTGTTACACAATTTTCTAAATAAAACAAGCACATCCTACAAAGGACTCTTTTCCCTTACTGATATCCCTTCAATCCAAACAGTCTGGAAACAGCCTGTTGGTTCAACATATCCACAGTCTAGTTCATCAGATAAGAAAACAGCAAAACTACTTCAAAGCCTAAATGTTAATCTGTGCTAGCTGGGTACAAGATAATTTAATTGGAAGAGTGTTTCAGTCAGATACATGATTCAAACGCTTCTTCTGCAGAAGGGTATTTTCTAATAAATTGAAAAAATACTTGGTTTTGGCAACAGACATGACTACACATATTAGCCCACAGACATGCTAGTGGAGAGGCAAGGGTTTTTATTCTTATGCTTCACCTTCAATAATACATATTTTCAATCCCAGGTCTTTTCGTCCAGAATTTCTGTGACATTTACCTTTTGTCTCTTATTTCCAAAACCTAATGCAGAATTCATACGTAATTAGAAATATAACATACTGTATTGGGTTTGTGTGGCAAGGTTTTGGTAGTGGGGGGGAAACAGAGGTGACTTCAGTGAGAAGCACTAGAAGCTTCCCCTGTGTCTGACAGAGCCAATGCAGAAAAATCCAAGACAGCCCAATGCTGGCCAAGGCTGAGCCCATCATTGATGGTGGTAGTGCCTCTGGGATAACATGGTTAAGAAGCGGGGCAAAAACTGCAACAGAGAGAGGGAGGAGGGAGAATATGTGAAAGAAGCATCTGTGCATACACCAAGGTATGTAAAGGAAGGGAAGGAGGTGCTCAGCACTGGAGCTGAGATTCCCCTGTAGCCCTTGGAGAAGACCATGGTGAGGCAGCTGGTTG
>VZRO01003091.1:268239-307439 GCA_013397915.1 Daphoenositta chrysoptera
TGCGTGGAGCGGGCGTGCGCCTCCGCGGGCACGGGCACGGCGGCCGCGAGAGCCGGCCTGGGGAGGCACCGCGCGCGTCCCGAGCAGTCACCGCCCCGCACACACCTCCCCGCCGCCCTGCGGGGGTAGCGGCCGTGCGAAAAGTGTGTGGAGGAATAAATCAGAATTGCCCGGTGGAATAAGTAACCAGAGCTTTCTTAAATCAGAGCTGGAAGTGCTCTGGGCAAGTGCCCGCTCTGCTCCATTCGCAAAGGACTGACTTTGTTCTTTGCCAGTCACACCGCCCTGTGTACTCCGCAGCCCTGTTTTCAGCCAAGTACTTCTATAATTTGTTCTCTCTTAGTGTCGCCAGAATTGCAGCAGAATTGCATACTGTTTAACAGGACGGTGCAATTGCTGCTAGATTATTAGCGGTGACATCTTGCTGCTTGCTGTAAAAAGAAAGCATTTTTCCCATCTTGCAAAGAACTCGAAAAAGATCCCATTGAAACAGTTGTTTGTCCTACCATCTTCCATACTGGACTGATACATTTTCCTGGGTCAGCAGACCCAGACAGCCCAGAAATATATACGATATTGCTTTCTGGTTTTGATTCCTTTTGTATATTTCAAATATTTACAGACTTACTATCTGGCTATCTTAAAATTCGATTGTTTAGGACTAAGAAAAGAATTTTCACTTTTTTTTTTTTTTTTTTTAAATTTTTCTGTGTAGCCAGGGACACTTTAGCAGAGATGCCAGACCTGCAGAGGTATTTGTAGGGAGCTAGGTGTTCTTATACTGTGTGAAACACACAGCACCAAGAGTGGTAATTGCAAACCTGTCATCATACCTGTCATCTGCTTCTGTTTCATATATGGTTAAGGATAAATTGGAATTTAGGGAAGAAATTCCCAGCAGATCTGTGACAGGTGGCACAGGATTTGCTCCAAACCAAGTATTAAATTTCTCTCCTCTCCACTGTGTTTCCCTCTTCTGCACAATTAGATGTCTGTTGGAATTGAATAATTGGAATTATGTGTCTTGCATTATCCTTCTGTTTTCTGGTATCCCCATAGTTTGGAAAACTGGTACATTTCTTGTCTCTTTCCCTGGTCCTGGATGCACATCCATCCCTGTCCCTGGTTTGCTGTCCTTTGAGATGCTTGGTCTGCTTGCCAGACCCTCTGCTAGGCTTGCTCAGCTCTGGTCCAGCAGAAGACTGATCACCTTCTTGATGGATTGGTTACTGCATTAACTGTGATGATTCCTGGGGAGGCTTTTTCAGACCTCTAGATTTAGTGCAAACTTAAGTAGAAGGAAAGTGGAACCAGGGAAGTGCAGTAGCCAGAGAAAAGAAAACACATGGTTTATTCAGTTATCTGTAGCATCACTGAAAAAAATAACTGGGTATTTTAACAGTGTGTTTTATCTGACTTCAAATAATTGAAAATGCTGTGTTTTAGCACCCAAATTTAAAATAATTTTTGGAATAGATCTTACAATTTCTTGAAATGCTATTATCTTCCTGTCTTTCAGGCTGAAGGTGGCCCATTCTGAGGATTAATTTCATAATCATTTGCTTAGAAAACTTCCTGCATTGTTCATGGTAAGGTTTATATTTGATAGTTCAAATTTAGTTTGTTGTGCTAACATGTTTAGAGTATTTCTTACACATTTTTTAGTGTTAACATTTCCTTTAGCTGTAATTATTTATGAGTTGGATCATACATTTACTGAGAATTGCAGTTTCACAGTGAAACTTTTCAATTTTGTACAACTGAATCAATAAAGATTTGAATAATTGGAAAGTGAGTAACCTAGGTAAAGACCTTTATGCATTCACAGTTTTAAGATCAGTTTAAGAGTAATGCTTTTAGAGTCTAAAAGGCTTTTTTGTGGTCATTTTATGAAAAAAAATTGTTTGTTTGTTTTAATTATGTAAATGACTTCATCTGTTGGGATTTTCTGATTTAGCCTGCTTTATAATTACAAAACTTTCCTGTTAATTTACAGGAGTTTTTCATCAGTATGTCTGAAACCATTAAATACAATGACGACGATCACAAAACTGTGTTCCTGAAAACATTGAATGAACAACGTTTGGAAGGAGAATTTTGTGACATCGCTATTGTGGTTGAAGATGTTAAGTTCAGAGCCCATAGGTGCGTGCTTGCTGCCTGCAGTACCTACTTCAAAAAGCTTTTCAAAAAACTTGAAGTTGATAGTTCATCAGTAATAGAAATAGATTTTCTTCGTTCTGATATTTTTGAGGAAGTTCTCAATTACATGTATACTGCAAAGATTTCTGTTAAAAAAGAGGATGTAAACTTGATGATGTCTTCAGGCCAGATCCTCGGTATTCGGTTTCTTGATAAACTCTGCTCTCAAAAACGTGATGTATCTAGTCCTGAAGAAAACACACAATCCAAGAGCAAGTACTGTCTAAAAATGAACCGTTCTATGGGGGAACCCAATGACACCCAGGATGATGAGGTGGAAGAGATTGGCGATCATGATGACAGTCCATCAGATGTGACAGTGGAAGGCACTCCCCCAAGTCAGGAAGATGGTAAGTCACCAACCACTACCCTGAGAGTGCAAGAGGCAATTCTGAAAGAGTTGGGAAGTGAAGAAGTTCGAAAAGTAAACTGCTATGGCCAAGAAGTAGAGCCTATGGAAACAACGGAATCTAAAGACTTAGGATCTCAGACTCCTCAGGCACTCACATTTAATGATGGCATAAGTGAAGTGAAAGATGAACAGACACCAGGCTGGACCACGGCAGCCGGGGATATGAAGTTTGAGTACTTGCTTTACGGTCACAGGGAACACATTGTATGTCAGGCTTGTGGCAAGACCTTTTCTGATGAAGCGCGTTTGAGAAAACATGAGAAACTACACACTGCAGACAGACCATTTGTTTGTGAAATGTGTACAAAGGGCTTCACCACGCAAGCTCATTTGAAAGAACATTTGAAAATACACACGGGTTACAAGCCTTACAGTTGCGAGGTGTGTGGGAAATCTTTTATTCGTGCACCAGATCTAAAAAAGCATGAAAGAGTTCACAGTAACGAGAGGCCATTTGCATGCCACATGTGTGATAAAGCTTTCAAGCACAAGTCCCACCTCAAAGACCATGAAAGAAGGCACCGAGGAGAGAAACCTTTTGTCTGCAGTTCCTGCACTAAAGCATTTGCTAAGGCATCTGACCTAAAAAGGCACGAGAACAATATGCACAGTGAAAGAAAGCAAGTTACAGCAGCCAATTCCATCCAGAGTGAAACAGAACAGTTGCAGGCAGCAGCCATGGCTGCTGAAGCAGAGCAGCAGTTAGAAACTATAGCCTGTAGTTAAAATCTAAAGCAGGAACTTTATCAGAAATAATATAAGAAATTAAATGGAACAAAATCTATTGTTGGTATACATTTAGACTGAGAATCTTTTCAAGAAAGCATATTTTTAGAGGATTTGAATGTTACATAGGAATACATAGCATTGCTTGGTTCGGTATTTAAAAACATTTCAGAGATGGGTATTCTTAGAATGTGAAACAGTTTTGTTGTCATCAGCAGTATAATGCACTAATAACTGCTTTAATTGGAGAATGTGATCAAGTTCTCTACAAAACAGGGATCATCACTGGCCAATACTTTGCTTCATCCAGTATGGAATACTGAATACGACGTAAACATTGCAATCAGTGAGAATCAGTGAGTTATGTTTGAAAACGCTGAGATCTCAAAAATCACAAACATGGAAAGAAAGGATTTGGTTTTCATAATTCTGAGGTGCTCTACCTACAATTTTTGAGAAGCAGACATTGATTTCCTAAGCTTTTTTAATCCTCCTTTTTTCACCTAATGTAGGTTGGTACAACAGATTGTAAAGGAGGATGGTGATCAAAATGAAATTGCTTCTTATTCCATTCCCTCAGATATCCTCTTATTTTTATAAAGGTGGCAAGTTTAAATGCAATACTTGCATTCTTGAAAAAACTTCATTATTCACAACGATTCTGGTTGGCAAAGCAGAAGTGTCATGGCATTCACCAATCCCTTCTGTGGGCAAAAAAGTCTGCCTCGTTTGTTTTTATGTTCACTTTTATGCAGGGCCCCAGAGATGGGACCAGGCAACAAAGGAAGAAGGGTGCAGCATGGAAGAGACATGCTCCTTACTCAAACCCAGCAGAAATCAGTAAAACCTAATACAGCCTGAGACTGGTTTTTTATGCAGCTTTCAGGTCACCTAACCTAGCACAATGAAGGCAGAGGAGTAGCTGCACCAGCAGGTGACCAGGTGTCACTGCCAGACTCCCAAAGCTGCAGCCACGGGTGTCACCTGCCTGCCCGCAGGGCTCAGCTGGGGTTTGTGTCATGACTGGTCATACCAGCTCATGGGTCCTGTTCAAGTTTAAATCTTCCACCTTCTGACTCACCACCTCTCATCAAGAGGTAGACTTCAGTGAGTGAGTTCTGTCATAATCGACCCTGACTGAGTGTTTGCTATTAGTCGGTTGCTTAGTGTATTTTTTTTAAGACTAGCTGGGGTACATGCTGATAATTTGTTATCTCACAGAGTCAACAAAATAAGTGGTCTTTGGATTGCAGTCTGCTACGTGTAGTCATCAAGAGAAGACACAATAACAGTGGCAATGTAATCCAAAGGTATATTGAGCCTTTATTTTAAATTTGTAAATACTACAACTGTTGTGAAAACTTCATTTGAAGTTGGAATGGGCAAAAAAACACACTCTTGGGCACGTGGTTGGTAACATTGGTCACTTGCAATACCTATAGCATATCAAAGTGTTAGACCAGTTTCTGGTAAGTTACTGTGTGGTAGATCACATCTTGCTTTTCTAAATAGAAATTTAAAATAGTGGGTTTGGAACTGTTACATGGAACTTCGATTATTGAAGGGTTTTTATTTGGTTGAGGTTTTTTTACAGCTTCATTTTATTCATGTGTTCATCAGGTTAAGCAGTTATCTTAAAATGCCAGTAATTGTTCGAACGCTGGTCTGTAAATAAAACATGACCTTAATATTGTAGAAAATGTAAACTTTGGACCTTTACCAATATATTTTTTTAAAATGTTTCTTCATTTTACATTCAGTAATATTAGTTTGTAAACAAACTATACATTTTGTACCTGTGCAACATCAGAGGATGTGTATTCATTGCATTTTATTGGTTCTCTTGAGGAACATGATAAATGACCATTGTTAAAATGTTTTACTGTATATGATCATAGATATAAAGATAGTAGGTCCAAAATAGGATCTACGGTTTTTTTTCTAAATATATTAGTCTTGCTATGTTTTCTTATCTGAAATTGTGTGCACTTCTTCCTAGGTAAATTGGGGTTGGTAAGAGTGTACAAAACAGATCTGTTGTGATAAGAGTTCAAAAGTGTGAAATGTGAAGAAAGTAAATTTTCTCAAGGTCTGCTATGAAGACTGCAAGAAGCCACGAACTTAAATTACAGCAGTAAACAATCATGTTAGAAAAAAAAAAAAAACAAAAAAACAAACGTTTAAACTCTTTAATAATGAATAACTAAAACAGAATTCCTGGGGAGATATCACAATCTCCACTAGTGGTGACATTCAAGAATTGGTCAGACAAACATCTATTAGGAGTGGTTTAAATATGGTTAATTCTGCTTTGAAGTTGAGGGATAAGCTAAATAACCTCTCAAGAAGAGCGTCATTGGGATTTTTTTTTTAGTAATAAATTAAAATGGAGCTTACTGGGTCAGCAGACACTTTTGAGTGGAAAGACAGAACTCAAGTATTACAGTTAAAGAAAATTGCCCCTGACTTGAGCACAAGTAGTCAGGCAGTGAATTTGAAACTGTTACAGAAAGGCAGGCTTGCATTAGAAGGCTCACAGCTGTAAGTGTGATAACATTCTGTGTTATATCAGAGTAAACTCTGCTATTGTTACAGCTTGTAGCTGTAAAAGTTACAAGTGAAGAGGCGTGGAGGTATCCTGAGCTGTATATATGTTCTTGTTAACGTGTTCTAAATGAATCTGTATATTCTGAAGGAATGTTAGCCTATATATTGTGGGGGTGTGTCTGTGAAGTTCAGGTGAATCTCTCTGCATCTTACAACACTACTGCTCCCATCTCTTTCCTGCCTGTGCCGAAAGACACCATGCACAAAAGCACGTGTGAGTCAGCTCCAAGGCAATGAGGTTTTCCAGCGTGATAAACTGCAAGCTGTGAGCTGTGTTGATTGAGGAATGGGCAAGTTTTTATTTTTGCTTTGACAGGGATGGCAATTTCTTCTCGAGTTTGAGACAGTGGATGAGATTTGTCCAATTAATGGAAATTTTGCTGTTGGCTCTATTGGGGCCAGACTTCTTAACATTCCTTAAGAGTTTTTTTGTTTGGATTTTTTTTTAAGAGCAAAAGGAACCAAAATAACACGTTTTAAACTATGGTATCTGCTTAATTTCTCATCCTAATTGTGTTAGCCATGAGTATGCTGCTGATTATTTGGTACAACTCAGTTTGGAAACTAAAAGTTCGGCAAAGAATACCTTTCAGCCATTCTCCACTCCCCAACCCATCTCTTACACACTATTCTTATCAATATTTTTAAAAATATTAGAAAATGAAGCAACTCACAATTGAGTTATTACTTGTGGTTTAACTTTTCTGCTTTGATCTTTTAGAAAGGTTTAGACCTGGTCATCAGAGTTTTAAAGGTTGTTTTATATAAAAAAATTCCTCGTGTTCACTTCAGTAGCAAGAGTTTGAGGTCAGCTTCTATTTGTTCCTGTAAGCTACTAAATACTAAATACTCCTCAAAATCTCACCATTTAGGTAGCCAAACTGGAGTTCTTTTGAAGATCCAGCCTCAGCTTTCTAATACAGAAAAGAGATTACTTTCATGATTCCATTAAGTAAGGATATTTTAATAGAGTAGTGTGAAATACAGAATAAAATATCAGATAATATCAGAAAGTCTACCCTAAGGTTAGAGTATATTTTCAGGGGCATATTATCTTTTATTAAGTATTTTATTAATACAGACATTTCTAGAGTTATAGAGGAGACAAAGCATTTACGAAAGAGACTACATCTACTGCTTGCGACAGATGCCTTTTCTGAATGTAAACATTTACAGATAGGTACAGAACAGGGTAAGTCTGCCTGGGAAGTGAAGACAGATCCAAGGAATTTTCATCTTTTTCCTTTAGTCCTTAGATCACAGTAGTGTGCCCGGTCAGCCAGAAATGTGCACATTTCATTAAAAATTCCATTACAGCAGTTGGTCTGTCATTTGTCTTCATATAGATCTAAAACAATTATAGTAACATTCTTCCTCATTTCAGAACAGATGGAGGATTTCCATGAATAGATTTGTTAAATATGTGTCATAAAGAGTTGAGACACCTATTCTCAGGAAGTATTTTTAAATGTGATGAAAGAAATCTGAAATAACAGAATAGCTAAAATAGTGATTTATACAGTATTGATAGGTTTTCCAGTGTTTTTTTTCTCCACTGTCCTTCCATATTATTTTTATTTGCATGCCCTGTTCATTAGTTACTTATAGAACTCTGAAACTTGGTGAACTTCAGTGGTTCCAATATGAACAGCATTGCAACGCTTTAAAATAGAAATAATGTTTTTGAATCTGGTTAATACATATTTTTGAATTTACTGGTAGTTTTACTATTCAGTAGCTAAGCATCTAATTTTTTTTAAGTGAACCTGAAAAACATGTGGACCATATGAATAAAGATATACTACATCTGTCCTGTTTGGTATATGGGTATCAAAAACCACGGCCAAAGCAGAACTTATGGATACCTGTCTCTCAGATTCCTCCCGTGATTTTTTTTGTGAGTCTATACTTCGAGAGCACGAGTTTGTAAAATGAGTGGTACTAACAAGAAATTAGAATTTTTAGTTAATCTAAATTCCAAATGTATTTCCTTTTTGATAATACTGAGCCATTTTGAAGAAGTATAGAAGACAGTAACTACATGCTACATATTATGCAATGAATAGATTTAAAGTTGTATTTTCATTCAGAAATAAAATAATAGATATGATGCATTGAATATAGATCATCTTTATGAAATCATTAAAACATGAGAGCTCTTTTCAGCTTTTTCCACCCAAACATGGAAGCTTTTCTTATGTTTAGAAAAATGTATTTTCTGATGTAAACCCATTCTGTTAAAAACAATAGCCAAAACCACCCGAACCCCACAGTGCTTACACTTGCAGTTTTCTGATCTCCTCCCAGTAGCCTATTTATACATTTAAGTGATCTTCATATGCAAGCAACTTAGAGTATTTTTGTCTTTTAAAATATTTTAAAGACCAAGCTTTCCTGTGTCTAAGTTTTCATTCTTCACTAATAAAAATCCTTTTTCTTTCAGGGTAGAGGGTGCCACAAGCAGTGCTTACAGGAACAAAGCACTGTAGTGGCATTGCAAATTGCTCAGACAGGAGAATGGAGTATAGTGGAGCTCCACTAGCTCCACTGGTGGAGCTTCCACTGGGGTCAGTGGCAGAGCAGCCTCAGTTTAGAGCAGCTTAAGCTATTGTGGAGCTGCCTCCTGAGACAGCAGCTTTGTGTTTTGACTACCATAGTGAAACTGCAAATTGTTGCTAAAAGAGGTAATCTTATTTTCTCCTTTCCTTTCTTGCTGTTACCTTTTGCATCTGTTTCCTCCATCTTGTTTGCCTCAGATTTAGTGGCTTTTGTGGCTTTAGAATAAGCCAGTGGGGTGATCTTACATAACAAAGCAATTCAGTGCTTAAATGAGTTAGTTTTAAATTAACCTACCTTGTCAGACCAATTCATTAAGATTGATCCAAACTAAGTGGCAGGAGCACGTTGCTGGAGTTAGGAGAAGGAATGGAGCAGGACTTGCCCAGCTTTGGCACACATTAACTACAAGGTGATGAAGCACAGCACATGTTGCACAGTGTTTGTGAGAAGCAGCCAGGTATCAAGGGATCAGAAATCATCAGACTTCGTTTTTGCAACATCCACTGCTGGTAGATTCGTGGGATTTTGAAGAGGGTGATCTGTGTGTGTCATTTCTGCTTTTTCAGGAGAATGGAATTTGATGGTTGAAGTTGTGGGGGCTTTTTTCTCTTTCTTTTTTTATTGTTTAAATTAATCTGATCCTGTTTGCTTCTTATCCAACAGTTCTACACAGCCTTGAATGGTGGCAAATTGCTCAAGTTAAGAAGAAAAGAGTTCTTAATAAAAGACAGTAGGTATTTAATTCACTGGAGGACAAAGCTGGAATCCCAAAAGGATGAAAAAATACATTTTTTCAACAAGTTAATCTTTACAACTATTAGAAGTAAAGAATATTCACTTCACAGTTATTTGCCTCTATTTTAGATCTGTTTTAGATCGCTTGCTGGGTAAGAAAAAATCACTCTTTTTAGTTAATGCAAATAATATAAATCCAAGGTATAGGGATAGATTCTCTATTTCATTAGGTGATGTCAGCAAGACTGATTTTATCATAATTTGTTTTTCTACCTTCTGAGTTTAGGGTTCTATGACAAACCTAAAGTTTTCAAATGAGTGATTTTGATTTATTTCCATGTATAAATATTAATCCATTTAAAGGCCTGAATATAAAAATTGTAGGTTTTCTTACATTTCCGCTTGATACTTGACATTGATGAGTTTTAAATGTAGTTCTTCAGTTGTGTACCTGAGGCTTCAGAAGGCATTCCTTGTTAAGAGTTGCCTTCTTTCTGTGTAAAGTTATTCCCTAGAAATGAGTTCTGTTCTCTGATATTTCTCATGGTTTTCTATGTTTTTATCAAGACTTTTTTTTCCCCATTTGAAGTAAAAACATTTGAATATTGTCTTTTTACAAGGTGCCTTATTTTATGTTACAGCTACTACTGATTTTGATATTTTACTAATCCATCCAAGTTCTCCAGTAAGAGTTATAACAACCACGGCCACTATATTCTTGCTCTTAAAGTATAAAATAGAACTTATACCAGGATTTGGAAATATAAACTTTATAATGGTAGTGTAAGGTTTCAATCTTTAACTTCTCAGCACTGTACAAAAAGTCTTATACCCCTGAAAAGCAGTCAGATCTCTTTTGACAGTTTGTGTTGGAAAGAGTTGATTTTTAAAAACATACGTATACTTGTATTCTATTTGTGTTTCTAGATTTCTTTATCTTAGATCAAATAGGGGAAAAAGGTTCAGCTGTCCATTTGGAAAGTAGGAAGAAGCAGCTTTACCCTTTTGTATTTCAGAGGAGTTAAAGGTCTGAACGTAACTGGGCTTCGTTACTAGACTAACAGTTATCTACAACTCTACATGTAGTAACAATTAAAACTTACAGTTTTTAAAGAGCCTGACAGGTTTGCTTATGCTAGAGTTTTGCAATTCAGTCTGCACAAAAAAAACTAACTCTAATTGAAGTGAACAATTACCCATTTTAAAAGTGTTAGTCAATGTTTTCAATATGAAGCATAGGTTTCATTTTCCACTTCAATAATTAAATTTTACCCAGTTGTGTGACTTTCTTGTAGATCTCCCATTGTTTCAAGGACAGATTAAATGGAGTCAGACGGGAGCTCCGATTTGATGGATGTGATAAATTCTACTGGCGTAGGATTGTGCTATTATAGATACTTTCTAGATGGACATGGATTATGCTCTGAGAATCTTGCTAACCTAATTTAAATTTTTTAAACTCTAATGTTTTAAATCCTTTCTTTTGTATCAAAGTTGATGTTTTCAAACTTAATTTAAAATTCATATATTTATCTTATTTCTCCATGTTGTTTCATTTTTAGCCATGCATGATGAAATCTCTATTCTTTTGACTTTATAGGACAAGTTAGAAAGCTGCATTGTGTATTTACCATTTGTATTTCATATTGCTGTAATTCAGTATGATTTCCCATTCTCAGTTCTTGAACAATCTAAGATATTTAATACCACATTCAAATTATGACTTTGGTATTTACATTTTACAGACCTTTTTTCTTTTCTTTGAGTGTTAAATTAAGTGTGTGGTTTAATATTTATGTTTACTTTTATCAAGATGTGTAATTGATTGATTGAGGATTCTAATAATAGTTTTTTGCAAGTTTGGAAATATCTTCATTCATTCCAAAGCTGACTTTTCTTCTCCTTAGCTCATTGGCTAGCTGATCTGCCATGGGTCATAAATGCTTCTCTCCTTTTAAGTTCCTTGAAAACTTGAGCAAATGCCTACTTTTATGACTTGTGTGTCAAGTTGCACACACCAATAAGCTGTGGCATGATCGGAGTCTTAAAAGAATTTTTATAGAAAAGAAAAAGACACATAAAAATATTAATTTTTAGTGTGACGAATGTTGTGCTGATAGGAACAGAAAAGGTTTGAAGATGAGAATTTCACTTGAAAGAGACTCCCAACCCATCGTATGCATTGTCAGTATGGTGCAGAATGGTATGGCCTGGTCCTTGCCAGGAGACAGTGGTTGTGTGTGTGGTTCTTTAAAACCTCTGCCCGTGTCTCACAGTGTCTCTGCTAGATCCAGAGTCATTAGCCAAGGCCTTGACTGGACTGAATTCCTTGCTGTATAAAAGAATTCCTGTGTGATGGAAAGACTGAGTTTTGGACAGTGACTCATTGATGTGTCGTGGTGAAGGGACTGACATCCAGCAGAGGTGTGGCAGGTAGGAGCAGCGATGACTTTGGCTCCACTGCACAGCTGTACGTGTAGCAATGATTTAGGTGAGTCATTACGTTTTTTATTTAAATCTCCTGAATTTATCTAGGTCTTGTTGATTGGCTTTTGTTTTGGGTTCAGCTTCTCTAATTTTGACTCCTATCTATACCAGAAAGATACCAATTTACTTTTTATGGGACAGTTGGAAGATAATCAGTAATGGGTGCAAGGCATTCAGATGTTGTGAGGGTGGCAATATAATCAGCTAGAAGTATTTCCTAGATGGAAGTGGGTCTTTTGGGATATCTTTACAGTCTGTGAGAAGTCCTGGGGTGGATGCATCTTTGTGATATTTTAAAGAACCCCAACAAACAAAATAAAAACCCCAAAACTGTACAGCTGTTTCTCCTAGACCCTGTCTAAAATTTATTCATATTTTTAAATCACAGCCCTGGACTACCTATGTAGTTTTATCAGATTAGTTAAGAAAAATGAATAGACCAATGAATTAAAATACTATTGGCCACACTTGTCTTTAATGGTATTCACTTTTTCCTGTCTTGAGAAACGTTGCATGTTCTTAGTTCTGGCTTTCAAGGTGTCATGTCTTTGGCTGCTGGAAATCTGTGCACTGCTATTCTTCTGAAGCACTCATGGAAAGGTAACTGGCTTCACAATTTTTTTTTTCCAGGAGAATGGCACTTGTGTCCATTTTTATTTTTCTTTTCTACCCTTTCTGTTTATTCTCTCCGTCTGTCTGTTAGAGATATATTAATCAGAGAGGTATTAAATGTTAGATTTCTAAATCTAGGATGCTGACTTTTATGATCCCTTCTGTACAGATTGCAATTTGGCATTTCAAATACTCATCTTATGTTTAGATATTTCTTGCTGACACTCAGTCACAATTTCCTCTGAACAGTTTCCCTGCAGTTTCAGATGTAAAATATTGTATCTTGGCTAGTAAAGACTTTTAATGTTAAGCTTAACCATAAGATTACAGTGACTGTAATCACTTTTTGAAGACCATTATGATCATAGCCAATTTAGCAAAAGACATCAAATAGTTCAAGCCGTTTCCTAATCATATTAATTTTCCCTCCCAAAAAGCTAGATTTGACTATTAATGTGTAAGTGAGGGAAGAAATAAGGTAAAAAGGATCAAAGATAATTAGTTCTGAAAGTTGGGGAAAAAAAAAATTTACAAAATATAATACTAGCATTTGATGTAAAATGTATGAAATCTTGATTATATCTTTATATTAATTTTATTATAAAATGTGTTCATTTATATTTAGGTGATTAGTTCTGAATGATTCTTTCAGAAAAGAGTTTAAAATGTTACCTGTAAAATGTTAGCTCTACATTCTTGTTGACAAAACATTGAAACCTTGCACATCATCAGATGGAAGGGGCTCCTTCCTGAATATATATTTACAAAGCTTCTGAACCTGTGTGACCAAATAATTGTTCTCAGCTCCATTAGAATAAAGGGCTTACTTCAGATCTAAACTCACAGAATTATGAATAGCACGGATGATTTAAAGTGACATCAGTCAACATGATTTTTGTAACTGTCTAAAAATGTTAGCTATCTGTTAAAAAAAGTGTTCAAGTTTTTAACAAAGTACTTTATAAGTCAAGACTTCTTCAAAAAAGTCTTTGAAGATACACACCGAAGAATTTTTACATTCCCTGATGTTATCTGGAAATCAGTAATTCCTCACTTAAACATTAAGAATTTAAATGATACACAAGGCAGAGACTGTATAATTACTGATAAAAATATATATAGATGTTTTATAAGTGTTTTAATGCTTCTTATTTTGTAGAAGTTGATGGAATATTTTTAAATGTATTATATTTTAATGATATAACCTCCTTTTTACCAATGTGCTTCATTCTCAAGGGATTTTTTTGTATAAGTGGGCATAACTTGTGTTGTTTTCCACTTACCTGAAGTTGAATGAAAAAACTTAGTACTGCACTCTTTGTTTTCAGGTTGTACTGCATTACCTGCACTTTTTTTTTTTTTTTTTTTTTTTTAAGATGGTAGTTCACTATGGACCTCTGTCCTGTGCAGTTATTTCTGTGATTTTTTGGGTGCATTTGAACTTGTGACCCAATCCAAAATTCAGAAATTAATTTTATTAATTAAAAGAAAAGAAGCTCAAAAAGCTTTTTAATAACATTTTTTCTTCTAGCAGAACACAATACTTGCTGTTAGCTTTTAATTTGAGCAAGAAAACTGAAAGCTCTAGAATAAAATGTGACTGGTTTGAGTTATTTATCAGACTAAATACAGATAGCAGTTAAAGAAAGATGTTCATTAACATTATTGTTAATGAACTGTATTCTTTCACCAGAATGGTGAAGGTTCTGTTACCAAGTTGCATATACCCACCTAGAATTTTACAGGTTACTTATAGACTTTCATATCACTGAATCATATTTATTGTTTTGAAAATATTTTAACAAGCTTCTCCACCATCTCAAAACACAATCCCTTAGAAACATCCATATAATTTTTTTGAGAATGTATGTAGTAGAAATACATCCAATAGATTTTTTTTTTTTTGAGAAGTGCTTTAATACCAGTTTTCATGATGGATAGCTCTCCATCAAACACACCAATCAAGCATTAAGGGCCAAATAACAGATCATAAAAATACCAGTGTAAGTTTTCTTATAGTCTTTCCAAATTGTGGATCAGTCCTGATTTTCTAAAGATTATGGGGTATCCTCCACCTTTCTTGTAAGAATACTGAGTATTGCTGATTGCATTCTTTTCTGCATTTTATGTGGGATACTTTCCTAGAAATTGAGTTCTGAAGTACCCTGTTAGTTCCCATACTTAAGGTGAATGAGAATAATAATAGGTGAGGAAAGGTTAGAACAGAGATTTTTGAAGTCACATTCTTAAAGGAAATACCGTTCCTGAGCAGCCAGAGGTATGTTTATGTTTGTTAATTCAGTTGCCATCTGAGAGAAATGAAACTGAATCCCGGAAATATAAGATAGAAGAGAGAAACAAATGGCGATAAGGAAGCTGAAATTGCTGAGGGGAATAAAAGGAACATCCAGAAATTGGATAGTAGAAATGGCAAGTGAAGATAAATCTAGAAGGCATTCCCAAGGAGAAATGATGTTACACTATTAAAAAAAAAGAAAAAACTGCCACCAGATGACTAGTTTGACTTTGACAGTGATGGCACTCTTGAGTCCTTGCTGAGGTATATAAGCAATACTTTTTACGGAGGTCAGTGCTTTTCTGTACCCATGTTTTAAGAATATGGCCTTATTTTGAGACTTCAAGTATCCCAGGTTAATTGGAGAACTCTGTGTTTGTGAAATGCTTGACTATGAAAAGAGTGAAATAAGCTGGTGAGAATATCTTAGCTTATGAAAATGTGATTGGAAAATGTATTGCATATTGCAAACATTTACCCATTTTTTTTAGAAACGTACTTTCTATAATTTGCACTGATAATGTTTTTCAAAATCCCTCTTGCAAGTTAGGCTTAAAGAGGAGAGTTAGTTTTTGTAAACCTTGTCCCATCTGGCTGTGTGTTTCTCAGTTCTGCTGTAGAAGTTTGGGGTCCACAGGAAATCTGAGGATGGGTTCTACAAACAAAAGTAAATTAAATCTGAAACATAAAAGATTATAGGAAATTTTAAATAGTCTTCTGCTGTTGGCCCTCATCGTCTTTATTTTATTACTATTTGTTATTTTCTTTACTGTTTTGCTTTGATGTCATTTATATGCCGAAACATTCATGTTGCCTCTTAAAGTGTTGCTGTTGGGTACAGCTGGGTTAACGGGCCTGTGAAATCAGAGTACAAATTCCTCAACATCTGAGCTTTTGGAAGTGAAAATTCTGTGACAAAGTACGGTGTCGCTGGAGCCTATTACCAGGGCTGTCAGCCTGCAGTGAAAGCAGCGCACCCCAAAATGTCAGGCAGCGGGACTGTTGTCGAGAGATAATTAGGAGCAATTAGCCAGTCTCCCTGCCGGGCAGATCGCTGGTGCCTTTCTCCTTTTCGCCCTTCCCCCTGCTGCCACTGCAGGGCAAGGAGTTATGGCAGTGATGGTTCCCTGGTAGAGAGAGAGAGTGTGTGTGTGTGTGTGTGTGCGTGTCCGTGCGGGCGCCCCGGCCCCCTCCCCGCCCCGNGAGGTGCCGGGCGCTGTCCGAGGTGCCGATCCCTGCAGGGCCGGGAACTCTCCGAGGTGCCGAGCCGTGCCGCCCGGGCGGCACCATGGTGTTCGCTCCAGGTAAGGGCAGCTGCATCCCGATCCCAGCCGGGTTAGCCCAGCAGGAAGGCCCCGGCCGTGCCGGAGAGCTGCTGCGAGGAGGGGGTGATGACTGAGCCAGTGCTGCCAGCAGGCAGAGGCAGGTAGGTTCAAAGAAGGTGGTTTAGTTTATGGTTTCTTTAGCTGTGGATCCAGAGGCTAGGAGGGTCACCCCTGTGATTCTCATCAGGGAAAGGAGCCTCCTATACAAGTGTGCAGGGGGCTGTGCTTGTCAGACCGCACAAAAGGGTCACAAAAGGGGAGGTGGCCTTGCTGTGACTGGAGAGTGAGTCCCCCTCTGCACCTGCACCCATGGGACCATCCCTGAAACTCATGGAGATAATTTACAAATTTCAATTCCTTTTTCTTGACCCCCTAAACAAAATAAATATTTAAATGGAAGAGAACAGAAAGTTTATTCAGTCCAGTTTTTACTGGAACAAAACTGAAGATTTCAGCAGTTCATGTCTAATGTGAGATCTCACCGTATAAGGGTGCAGAATCTCTAGTGCATAGTATACTTTTGTGCTAACCCATAGAAGAAGCAACACTACAACAAATCTGTATTGGATTCAGTACATTCTGCTTGGAAACAGGCAGCTGGTTGTTCAGAAAGGGATGAGAGGGATGAAAGGCCCAATAGCTCCAGGGTATAAATGTAAGTCATGCGTAGTATCTTCTGTAGGGAAATGACTTGAAAATAACTTCGTTAAAGATGTATAACTTTCAGTAAAATAGTGGGTCAATAGAGAAGGGAAAGTAAATGCTGCAACTTGACAATGAATAGCTATTAATACCTTTGTTTTGCAAAGCTTACAGAAGTTTTGTCTTCTTTGAAATTCTATAGCCAATCTCTGAAAGGGTAAGTATCCAATACAATAATATATACTTTCATATAAAAAGTATATCTTGGGACTAACTTTGCTAACTCAATAGAGTATAATTTTTTGGAAAAAAATAATATCTCTTTTCAACAATCTCATTAAGTTTGTCTATTTAACTGCCTGGTTGCTCTCTAATTTAGTACGTTCACATACATTGTGTTGTGAAATTGGGACCAAGTTATTTATCTTAATGGAACCAGCCACTGCTTTTTGTAATACACCTTTCAGTATTACTGGCTCTTTTCTGAACTCCTTTTCTCTGTCACACTGTCACCCTTAGCTGTACAAGTTTTTGAAATGCTCTGTGGGACTAGAATACTGCAGGAAGAGATTATCTCTAAAATAATGAAAACATGTACGTTTTTTCTCCAAAGGCTGACAAAAGAACAAACCCCAAAGCTCATTAATAACTGCATGAATTGTTCTTTTTACAACTCTAATCTATAGACAGAAAAAATATCCTCTGTCCAAAACTGTTTTATATAGTCATTCTTCAGTTTTCCTTTATTCAAGGAAAAGCCCATGCTTTCCTTGCAAATGTTGCCATAAAATACATATGGCAACTAAATGGGAATTTGTAAAAGAATCAATAAAACAATCTATTGTATTCAGACAGAGTAAGCCTGAACAGATTCCATTTTTTATTGCTTTTCTTCCCTGCAAATCAGCCCTGCCCTGGCATTATCTCTCCTCCAGATATTAAAAAATAAAATAAAATAAGAGGTTTATACATCTTTAGCATCTTCATAGTACTTAAGGCCATGTGAGGTAAGGATACTGTAAGTTTACTAAGAAAATGAGTTTCATTTCTTCAATCAGCTTTCTGATTTTATCTCACTGTGATGAATGGCCTCATTTTCTGTTCCATTTATTTGTTGGGGTGTGAGGGGAGATGAAGTAAAAGATTTATCTAACTCTAAATGGGTAGGGTCAGAATGATAAACTTCTAGGATGGAGTGGAAAAAAGAAAACAAAGCAACAATCAAGAGGAAATTCTCTTCCAGAAACAAAAAGTATGGAAGTCATTTATCTGACAACAAAGATAAGATTTTGCAGATGAATAAGATGATGGTCTTTTTCTTAAGGTCTTGGATATGTTATTTCAGGACTCTGAAATAATGGGGTATGATCATAAGCTGTTAAGTAGAAGCAGCTTATCAAGTTAAATAGACTTTTAGAAAGGTGAAATCTCTGACTTTTTACTGAATATATACTTTCTTGTTAATCTTCAACTCCCTAAAACTTACATCTACTATGTTGAAAAAATAACACAACAAAGCAGGACAAAAGCAAACAGCCCCAAAAGAAGCCTGGATATTACTGAGATAGATCAAAATTATTATAAAATGGCCAGTATTCCATACCAAAATTGGACTTCCTGGCTCATTTTAGACAGTGTACCACTATTTGTAGATATGCAAAAAGGTATTCTTCATATTCTTCATTTATTCATATTCTGCTTTCCTTCTTAAAATGAACATCGAGACTGTTCCAGAAAAAGGAACTGAGAAGAGTACGTTTTTTCCTTACTTGGTTTAATTTGACTGGGGCTTCATTGTACTGTCTTGTCCTGATTGATTAATGATATGCTTACATATAGGAAATGCAGTCCAAACTCCATGAGATGTCTGGGCATTCATTTTTCCTGGAGAATTCACACATGTTGTGCTGCACTTACAGTGGGGGTTGATGCATTAAATTCACACAATCTATGCGTTGCAAGGTTTACCTTCTTTACTTTTCCTGAACTGAAATTCTTTAGGCAGTTTGAGAAGTAGACAAAAATGTGTTATTTTACATTTCATCTAAGGTTGAAGGTACGTATGAGACTACACTAGAGAAGCATGAAATTTCAGGGTTTTGGATTAGATCAAAAAGGAGAGAAGCCATCATTTTTGAATTGGTAGATCTTCTTATGAAGTTTTCCTTAAATTTTCTGCAGAAGATGGTGTATTCCAGAATTTTCAAAAATGTCAATGCCAAATTAGCCTATAAAATACCGGTAATTATAAATAATTCCACAGATTAAATATGTGCTATTGTGAGGTAGGAAATGAAGAGGTATTAAAACATTTATTTGTTCTAACATGAATAAAAATTAGAGAATGCAGCAAGCTTTCTTCTGATAGCATATCATTAGTTTACAAAGGTGTGATCACTTCCAATACAGCATCTACCTGATTTAACAGTAACTTTAAATGTTACTAATCAAACTACTAATCAAACTATTAATCAAACTACTTCTTTGCAGACTTCCGTTTATTCTTCCAAAAATTACCTTGGGCATATTCCTTGCTAATTTCCAAACCAAAAATGTTTTTCTAGTGTAAACATAAAAATAATACTCTTTACTTATGATCTGTCTGAATAAACACAATACAAAGGTGTTGTTCATGCTTCAGACATTTTTTCTGATGTTATTTTGCACGAATCACTCAAACACTTGTGTCATAGGCCTTTGCCCTTACATGTATGTACTGATAGAGCACAGCCATGACCTGCATTTTTAAAATTAGCTTGGGAATAAATTTAGAAACCTATGTCTGAGCTACCTAAGGGGTTTCCTAAGCAACTCTCACTTGACAATCATTTTGGTGATTATTTTAGTATATTTTGAGAATTTTACACTACTTTTACTCTGTAAAACCATAAATAAAATAACCAAATTATAGTCTCATCATTGGAGGCAATCACTGTTTCATCCAGTACAAAGATGTGCTTGAATATGTTTATGGCT
Source organism: Daphoenositta chrysoptera (assembly GCA_013397915.1). Lineage (NCBI taxonomy): Eukaryota > Metazoa > Chordata > Aves > Passeriformes > Daphoenositta > Daphoenositta chrysoptera. Next base: position 287,819 of record VZRO01003091.1, read on the forward strand.
TTTTTTGTTTTGTTTTTGTTTTTTGGGTTTTTTTGGGTTCTTGGCATAGTTTATTTTATAAAGGAATCCATTTTGAACTGAATATCTCAAGAAAGATTGGAATATTTATATTGACAAACTTCTTTTGGGTCAAGCACTCCCTTTTTTTAAGCTGCTGTCTGCTTTGAATTGTGTGATTTAATCTTTCAGGTGAATCTTGTTATTTGTCAGTGTAATTTGAAGGATTCCTTTTGCCTGACAGTTTCTCTATAACTAGAAACTCAGATGCTTTACTCAACACCCTGTAGTCCTAAAAGAAGGAGGAGGATATAGAATTAATTTTTGTATCAATATGTTTGTGTTAGAAAATGTGTGAACACAAAGTTTAAAGATAGACATTAGAGAAGTCAGAATATTCACTGCTCAGTGCCTTTTTCGTGCAACAGTAACACCAGTAGCTTTTCAACGCGGTTCTCAGCAGCACAGCTGTTCTTAACAATTTTAAGCTGGGAGCAGCATAGCAGACTTGTATAATGACACTGAAGATCAGAAGCGCATCCTGTACCAAACATTTTAGGAATCTCATTACACTGCAATTGAAGATATAGCAGCTGTGTACTGAAACAGATGTGCTTACTGGTCTGACTAGTCCTGATCTTCTCCAGTGGAAAAGCTGGGATAGCAACAACCTGTTGTGCTGTAGAACATGAAGACATGAAATTTCGTGACAATTTTTTTTTTTTTTTTATTATAGTGCTGTGGGTACTATTGCAGATCCCTGTCCACAACGCCCAGGTCAAGACAGTATGGAATGGCCTGTTCATGAATGCAAAAATTGCTACCAATAACTTTACTTCTTTGGAGGTAACCTGTTGTAGGATATCTCTAGTGTTTGTGCCAACTGTGGTACTCTGGCACTCAATTATGAAGTGTCTTTCATCCATGAAAACAAATCAGGACACAGTCCTTGTTGTCCTTATTAACTGCTGTGCTACATTCTGCTAATGCTCTAAATTCTGCGGTCCTCCCAAAAATCCCTAATCCATGATGTAAAAGTATATACATGTAGGATTCTTATTTGATAGCTTAATGTTGACAAAGTCCATGTGAAGGACATAATTTGAAAGTGAAAAACAAAACTGTTTGCCAACCGCATGCAGTCTGACATAATGGAGGTTTTATCCAGTATTTGTTGTGGCTGGTAGTGAGTATGGAGGCTAGTTGCCACCCAAAAGTGTCTGAATGCATTTACAGCTCTCGACAATAGCTCAAAGTCTTTGCCACCTGGTAGGAAGAAATCATACAGAAGGGAATTCTTTATTCCTTTTTTGCTGAGGAAAAATATTTCTTAAAAATACTTTTGAAAAATATTTCTTGTGCTGACCTCTTCCCAGTGACACATTGATCTTTCCCCTGCTGTGAAACTCCACTAGCAGATCTCATTAGCGAGGCAAAAGAAATTTAGTTCATAGATATTCAGAAAATGTGATGAAATTAGGGAGCTTAAGAAAATAATCAACAGCCCTAGGTGCAAACTTTCTTTAAAGTACGAATCAACATAGCATTAAAAAATGGCACAGAATTTATTTTTTCAAATTATTTTTAACAGAACTGAAGGCTTGAATAAGTGAGGCTGGCACCTTTCACTTCCATGTCACTGGATTGAATCCAATTCAGGTTAGGTGTGAGAAGAATCCTGTTACCACAGTGTCTGTGTATGGCTTATATTGAAGGAGTTGTTCGTAGTTGGGGCATAGTGGTAATAAGTGATACAGTCCTTATTAACATCCTTACTGGAACTGTTTTTTGAGCAGGAAAGTCAAATGGTGAATGTAGAAAAGGAACGAGTTACACTTATCTCTAGAGTTTGTCCCTCTGAGTCATTGTTCTTGTAGGTGAATTGTTCTCTTGTACTTGTTATAGACATGAGTAATATCATTCCAATCTTGTAAGTTTTATTGTGCTAATGGAAATAAATGCCCTTACTATAAAATAAAGTGAAAGGTAGATTTGTTTCTATACCTCCAATCTTGTCTATTAAAGATTTCAGTAAGGACATAATACATTGTATTATGTTACAAATACTAGGTTAAGCAAAAATTATTTGCAAGCAAATACTTTGTAATTTATTTATAAATAAATATTGTGAAATTTTTGACTACTAGTTGCCAATCTGTATTGTGTTTTTTACATATTAACTTGAAAGGTTCTACAGAACTTTAGTGGATGTCAATTGGAGCAGTCTTTACTGATGCTAGCAGAAATGAAAAGCTGACCTGGATGGCCATAAAATGCTTCAGGTTCCTTTAGAATGCCTTGCCAGGGAAGTCAGGGCAGGTGAGCTCTGTGTTGCTGTTGTTTGCCCTTGCAAATCCCGTAGTTGTATTACCACAAGAAGGTGTCTTCCTTCTTGAAGAGAGTTTGAAATTTTTTGCCTGAAGAAGTAAATTGAGCTATATTCTACTCAGGTATTTCTCTAATGGTGAGGCAGACATAATCTCCTGTGGATTGCTTGCATTTGCTTCACTTTGTAGTATGTATATTTGATAGAATAGTCATTCTATCATTTTCTGTCTTTGGGCAGTGAATCCACTCATAATTTATCAGTACAGAGGGGTTGCATATCCATTACCACTTCTGTTAAATACTTGCAGATTGACATTACATTTTGTCTTGAAGTAAGTTTTCTTAATAGAGTGGAAAATATTTCTCTGGGAAGACAGAGAATCAGTTCCAAGACTGGAAAATAGCATGTGCTTGCATCCTGTTGTAAAGAGAGATTCTGTCAAGATTACAGCTATGAAATAAAAAACCAAAACCAAAAAAGGGTTTTCCTCTGTCAAGGTGCCATCTAGGTTTATATAATCTTTGATTTACTTTCTATCATGATTTTGTGTATATATGTGTATGTGTATATACCTGAGCGAATGGCCTGAAGTTGTGTCAGGGGAGGTTTAGGTTGGATATTAGAAAAAGGTTCTTCACCCAGGGCATGGTCGTGGGTGACAGAGTTCAAAATTATTTGGACAACACTCTCAGGCACATGGTGTGACTGTTGGGGATTGTCCTGAGCAGGGCAGGAGTTGGACCCAATGATCCTGATGGGTCCCCTCCAACCCAGCATATTGTGTGATTCTGAGATTCTACACACACACATATATATTTATACGTATTTAATCCCAGCCTCAGTTGCTAATAGCTGTATTTACAGCTTTCATACTCCGCTCACATTCTAAAATAAGCAGGGACTTTGATACCTTCATCAATGACACAGACAGTGGGATCGAGTGCACCCTCAGCAAGTTTGCACATGACATGAAGCTGAGCAGTGCAGTTGGCACAGCAGAAGAATGGGATGCTGTCCAGAGGGACCTGGGACAAACTTGAGCATGTCATGAAGTTCCGCAAGTCCAAGTGCAAAGTGCTGCAGTGGGTTGAGGCAATGCCAGACAGGAGCACAGACTGGGAGAAGAACTCGTTGAAAGCAACCCTGATGAGAAGGACTTGGGGCTACTGATGGACGAAAAACTGGATGTGAGCCAGCCATGTGCACTTACAGCCCAGACAGCCAACCATATCTGGGCTACATCAAAAGCAGTGTGGCCAGCAGGTCAAGGGAGTTCGTTCCCCCACTCCACTCTGGTGAGATCCCACCTGGAGTGCTGCATCCACCTCTGGCATCCTCAACACAAGAAGGATATGGACCTGTTAGAGTGGGTTCAAAGAAGGGAAAAAAAGATGATCAGAGGGCTGGAGCACCTCTTCAGTGAAGGCAGTTTGACAGAGTTGGGGCTGTTCAGCCTGGAGAAGGGAAGACTTTCAGGGGACCTTCAGGGAGCCTTCCAGTCCCTAAAAAAGGCTTATAAAAAAGAGGGAGAGTGACTTTTTACATGGGCAGATAGTGATAAAACAAGGGGGAATAGTTTTAAACTAAAAGAGGGAAGATTTAGATTAGATGTTAAGAAGAAATTCTTCGCTGTGAGATCCTGGAACAAGTTGCCCAGAGAAGTTCTGCATGCCCCATGGCAGGGGGTTTGGAATTAGATGATCTTTAAGCACGCTTCCAACCCAAACCAATCTATGATTCTCTAATATGGGTCACCTGTGTCTGTGCCATTGGCCCTCTCCTGCCTTGGAAGAATCACAGCTTTTGATGTAGAGAGGTTTCTTATTTTAGTATTTGAAATGTGTTCTCGAAGTAGGAAAATTGTGCAGATGAAGAGAATATAAATTTTTCATTAACTTTGAAGCAGCTGGTCCCAGATGCTCTTTAGGGAATATCTTATTTTTAATACACTGAACTCCAGTCTAAGACTTAGAAACCCTGCTAAATTAATCTTAGTTTACAGTACTGAATCCAGAAATATTCGTTTTGGGGCCAAAATCTGAGTATCACATTTATGGCTTTGGGTGTGGCAGAAGTGTCAGTGACTAATATTTTGAACTATATTCAGTCTTCAAAGCTAAAAAGACACAGTCCTTAAGGAGTGAATTTATTGCTATATGTGAAAATACCTAGAAAATATATAGATTGAAGTGTATAATCAGGTTTTAGTTAATATTATTGAACTACGGCAAGAAATCTTACTAAAATGTTGAAAAAATGCTTAACAATAGATAGGTCTCAGCAATCTCTTTATCTAAAAAAACTCATTTTCACTGGCATATTTCAAATAGTATTAAATAACTTGCTGAAGTCTTTAAAGAGATAGCTTTATATAGCAAAAATACCCCAAAGAATATTGCAGATATTCCTATCTCTTTAGAAAGAGCAAAAACTCAGTGGGAAAAAAATTTTAAAACCTGGGTTGAGATATAGATACTGTCTGGATAAAAAGGTACAATGAAGTATTATTCTGGAGATATTAGTATGTCCTTCGAGACAGCTTATCTGCATTTCTGCTCTTTTCTTTTGCCCTTATATTCCTCGCCCATTTGTATTCTGAGCAGAGTTATTCCAACTTCATTCTTAAAATTTATTTTGAAGAGCAAAGTAGTCTGTGCTGCCCCCCTTCATGATACAGTTCCTCTTCCATGCTGGTTGAACAGCAGGAATTGGGAATGAGGTTAGGGCAGAGAATAAAACTGAACTGAACCTTAACTTTTCTAGTGAAAGTCAATGTTGCAATCCCCTGCACAGCAGGTTAGGAAATTGGAAAAACACAGGATTCTACATCAAAATACTTTTGGCATTTCTGATGTGTTCAGTGTCCTACCTTCTTCCTTCAGGCTTCAGGGTAAGTGAGTATTGCCTCCTGAGGCCTGACAGCTATTAGTCAGGACATCACTGGGCTCCCTTTTAGAGCATGGGAAATGGTACTGGACAGAATTAACTCTAATGCAGTTAAGAATGCTTTTTTTTTGGTTTTTTTTTAAGATTAAATTTGCAGCTTCATTGTAGGACCTTTTCATGAGGTCTCTGAGCTGTCATCATTACTGACACTGAGACAAATTGGGTCTCTAATCTGGTAAATAGCTTAATAACTCTCATGTGTAAAGTTGGTTTGTGCACGTGCTGAAAAGCCTTCAGCCTTGGCTGGTTGCCATGTTCATTCTTTCTGGATGTAATTAACATGACTCATCAACATTTCCTGATTATGGATCTCTTCTTCAAATGAGGCTTCTTGCGCTGAAATCACAGCAGCAACCTCTAAAGCAAATCAAAGAAGGAGATTTTTTAACCACTTCAATTCACAGGTTAAAAAATATTCACCAGAGGAGGCTCACCTGGGACTTCCATGCTGTGGCCAACAAGATGGAGAGATGTGTCACTGCCTAATGCCAAAGGGAAGTTAAAGAGCTGAACTTGGGTTTCTTGTAGAAGAATGTCAATACTGATGCAAAGAATGTTACTGTTGGTTGTTACAACATACACACATACATTATGTCATTACAAACTTGCCAGGTTCTGTAAGGTTTTTTAATATCTAATATTATATCTAATATTTAATATCTATAAGCACAATTTAGGAAATAACATGCAACTTTTCCCCATATATTCCCATGTATCCACACTGGACCTTCTGATGGACTCTAACTATCACGGTCTTGTCTACTTATACTTTCATTCCATTTAAAAATTGCATTAGTGCTGTCAGTTGGATTATAAACATTATAGTAATAATTTTCAATAGAATTGAAATAGACTTTTCTGAGATCAGTATTTTTGTTGAATTATTACCAATTTTTATTTTAAAAATTAATTCTAATGTTGCAGTGCTGAAGAAAATAGCATAACCATTAATGAAAAAATATATTGATAAAGCTAATGGTAAATTTTTAGTTAAAGACTATACCTGCATAATCTTATGTAAATATGAAGAAAAAAAATTTACTTCTTGGCTCTTTCAGCTTCAGAATTGTTGCATAAATTTAACTTTTAGCTAACAGGGTAATGTATTTTGGGTAATTCTGAGTTCTAAATAGATCAGAAGTTTGTTTAGGGGAATGGGATTTTTATTCTTAGTTTTAGATATGGTTAAGCTCAAAGTGGTCTTCACAACCTGCAGGAAGAATAAATGTTACAAGCTTTGAGGAAAGGTGAATGAAAAGGTCTTACCTCCCCCACTGTTTATTGACAGCATTAGTGGATCTGGGATAGACTTGCATCTTTGCAAGATCATGCCTGTGGTAGTTTAGCTTCATGGTAGTATTCCAAACAGTCCTATGAAAGGGTATAGTAGAGAACTCAGCTGTTGATTCAAAAAAATTACCCATTATTGAGTGTTACTTATTAGGAGTGTTTATAAGGTGTAATAAATTTAACTTGCAGCAAGCTGAAAGGAAATAGCCACAGGGGATATCAACAGAAAGTGCAGGAGACTCCTTTGATTGCAGGCTGGAAAGGAAGTGACTCAGGATACTTTGAAGAAAGTGAAATGTATAAATGAGAAAAGGCTCGTGTGCAACCAGAGAGTTCTCTCAAACATTTGATCCTCTAAATGCTTTTTCTCTGTAGCTATTTTTTTTCCATGTATACATTTCTAGTATATTCCATAGTCTAGAAACACCTCAGAGGATGCGAAATCTTCCACACAAGGTGTTCTTGGACTTAAACTAGTATTAGTTCTATTAATTGAAATAACTACTTGGAATTTACTTCAAATATTTTTATTCTTTTTCCAAATTGCTACCATACTTTCCTTCATGGGGAACGTCCTCAAGCAAGCCAATTTCAAGGCACTGATACATGGCACTAGTTTTAGGTGGAAGTGGAATATGTAATTGATTCCTGCAGCCAGTCCAAGATTTTGCTGTTTTTTGGACCTCTGACACTGTACTTTGGATTGCAGAACCAGAACAGAGTTTGAGCATTACTTTTCATCTGCTGAGTTAGTTGGCATAAAATTTACCAAGAGAAGTACAAGGTAATAAAAACATGCTAAAAAGACTTCATCATGTGTTAATGATTAAATTTCTGCCTTGCATTTAACATAATTTAAGCTGGGTATTTCAGTTCTCCATTTACAGAACTGGGGTTTTGGATGTAAAGGGTGAGCATCTAAAGATAGAGAACAAATAGGGATTTTCTAAGATCAAGAGAAAAAATGTAGTCTTTAGACAAGGATAACTAATAGGCAGCATGTTTTTCTGATGTTGTTCAAGTTTTTCCCAGAAATTACTTCAAGTGACCTATTTGTCACGGAATTTTAACTTAACTAGTTATACTTCAAACCTTAAAAAATGATAGATAAGCATTAATTGTATTTTATCAACCTAGTAACTCTTATTTTGATTAGCTAAACACCAAATACTTAGCAGGAGTAATGTCTTTTTTTCACCTGATTGAAAATATGCAATTCTTAAGGCAGCAAATTAATTCTGTAGGCAATCAAATTTCTGCCTGGATGTCCACAGCAGTCTGTATTTCAGCAAGGTGGACATAGATATGTTCCAGCTCAGCCCCTTTGGGATTCTTGCATGAGTCATCTCTGCTTTCCTTAGTCAATCCCTTTCTTCTTGCTCAGAGTAGGTCCTGCATATCAATAAATAAATGAGCTTCTCAGGAAAAAAAAAAACAACAACCTAGCTAACTGCTTTCCTTGATATGAATAATTGGAAGAGGAGGATGTAGTGGGGATGCTTTTTGGGAGATTGCTGTTTACTCATTCAGGAAGTGGAAAAGCTGTGATTTATCGCAGCCTAATCAGCTAAAATCACAGGAAGGCAGAAGGTTTGTGGTTGGAAGGGATCTCTGGAAGTTATCTTGTCCAACTCCTGATCAAGCAGGGTCATCTAGAACCATTTGCCCAGGATCATGTCCTGTTGGGCCAGCTGTGGTAGATACCATACACCAAGAGGAGCTGGATGTTTGTGTTTGCTTGACATCTCTGGCAGTCCAGCTCCGACAAATAACGGTCCCAACATAGGCTCAGACCTGGGTCAAACACTGTCAGATACCACCCTCCAAAATAACTGTTATTTTCACTTGCTTTCTAATTTAGATGGCCCACATAAGCTGCCAATGGTCTCACTGATCATATCACCCAGGCCAACAGCTTTGACTCTCTCTGTGTCTGAAGCTGATTAGCTGTTGTTATCTGGGTTGCTATCATCCTAACTATTTTACACAAATATAAATTAAGTTTATTTGAGCTGCCTTATTTCCTTCCTGTGCATACCTAAACCCTCAGAGGCCGGGCAGGGGTAGTCCAGAGGTTTTGGGTTCTCTGTTCTTGGTTATCTCAGCAAATAAAAGAATCATTTAATGAGTTAAGAGATGAGCTGACGTAATCTACATCTCACTTATCTGTGCGGTGCTTCCAGGCACGTTTTTCTCCTAAATAAACAACTGAAAAACCCAGGGAGAAATGCACTGGAAAAGTTGTTTTCCAACTGAGTGTTGCTGTGGGTGACCTTTCTAAAGTAAAAATATTTAAACATCAGATTTTGTAGATTAATTGGCAAGGACCAAATAAATAATGAAGCATCCCTAAGGAGAGTGAGTCATTTTCATCAGCAATGTACTTAATGACAGTATGTCTTCAATGATAAATTCTGGGGCTTTGTGGCTTTGGGAACTGGCAAATTTTTCACAGTTCATATAATGTCATTGTCTATTCCAGTATACCAATTTGTAGTTAGAATTTCATGTTTATCCATGCTTTTGTTAATACATATCTTCTGAACATCAGCTGTGTTGACTGATCTTTTTCAGCCAAACAAGAAGACTAATTCATTGTGTGATAAAATGTGACTTCATATTTGAGTAGTGAAGAATTATATGTACTGTATCTGTTAAGTAGTATTTAATTCTATCCAGAAAAACACTGTTTCAAGTGCTGAGGATTGGAAAAAACTGAATCAGGGAAGCTGACTGTGCCAAAATTCCAAGTGATTCTTTCCAGACAGCTTTTCTAGTTTAAAACATTTCTAAGTTTTCATGGGTTTTAACCTCTTACTTGTAGACAAACTTTTTCATCTCAGTACAGTTGCAGGGTTTTTAAAAAGATTATTCATTTTCAATAGAATTAAATCCAATTTTTACTTTGCTTTTAGCCAGAACATATATAATGTGAACAAAAATCCCTCCAGTTTTAAGTCTTTTTATATATTGGAAGGCCACAATAAGGACTCTCACAGAGCCTTGTCTTCTCCAGGCTGAACAATCCCAGCTCTCTCAGCCTACCTTCACAGGAGAGTTTTGTGAGCCTCTGACCATCTTGGTGGCCCTCCTCTGGACATGCTCCAACAGGTCCAGACCTGGACACAGTACTCCAGAACCTCGCAGTAACAGAGAACAAGGAACAGAGAATCACCTCCATTGCCTCCTGGCCACGCTCTTTTTTTAAAGACTAGCATACAACTGGCTTTCTGGGTCACAAGCCATCTCATTTCCACCTTTTCATCTGCCAGTATTCCCAAGTATTTCTCCAAAAATCTGTTCATGATAAATTCGCTACCCAGTCTGCATTGATATCAGGCAATGCCCTGACCCAGGTGCAGGATCTGTCTTTTCCCTCAAGCATATGGTATCTTAATAGTATATTCCCTAAGGAAACAAGTGATTCTCCTTTTGTTTCCATCTCAAATCGCCTTGAAAAAAATTCTGAAAGACCATTGGGAATTTATCACAATTCCAGGTATGGACCTCTCATAGAAGCACCTGACCTTTAATTCACTCTGATTTCTCTCAGGACAGAATTCTTAAGATATGGCATTAAAACAGACAGTAAACTACAAATCCTATTTAACGAAATAATTGAGTGTAACAGTCAATTAAGAAAGAACTGAGATGAATAACTTTAAAACCTATAAAATCAAATCTATTGATGTCAATAAGCACCTGGGCTAAGCATTTCAATTAGCAACTGATGTCCTGTATGCCAATAGGTGTATGTCAGAATTGGGGTTTTTTATGCAGTATCAGCTTTGACCATTATGGAGCATTCTTTATTGTCCAAATTGCCACTTCTGTTAGAAGCCAAAATACTTCCAGAGAGAAACCTTTAGACATAAACTACTCTTCTTCATTATCAGATGTCTGTAGTCACACTACATTACTTCATTGTTCTCCTGATTTTAACACTGTAGCAAAACAAGGAAGTTTCACATAAAAATATGTGTTTGTCAGGTTGCCATAGAAAATATTCTCTGTTTTACCTACAGCAATCTGAACGTTTCTTAACATTTTGCAGATATTTTTGAAAATCTATCTAAGAGTTAATAAATTGCACTAAACAAAATTTTGTACCTTGAAGTCAATTGGAATTTGATGGATGAGGGCTTTCAATCTGAAGTAAAAGTAAAAAGAATGTTAATGAAGCAGTGTTTCTTTCTGTATGGTGGTGAGGGAGTACATGTAAGGCTTGCAAAATAAAGTACTATTCCCTATCCAGAAGCACAGCTCAAGTCAAAAAGGATGTGATTCACAGCTGGATGAGAAAACCTTCTTTCCTGCTCTTACTGCAAAATGCATCTGTGCCTGTTTCAGCTGTGAAATCACCGCTGTCCCCAGAGCTGGGGAGTGGGTAATTGAGCTGTATGACTCAAAGTCTCCCCCTTCATTCCGTCCTGTGGTGCTGAGTATGCAGAGGCACTTTCCACCCTAATTCATCATCTTCAGTATTGGCAGGTTTCCTATGTAATAAACTGTCCCCAGTCACTCTGTGATTTTGTTCCCCTCCTCCTCTTTTTATGTCCTTCATGTTTTCACGGAGTAGCCCCAAGTTCTTAGTTCCCTTTCTTTTTTGTTTGGCTCTGGCAGGTGAGAAGCCAGGGACGGAGCAAGATGAAGTTAAGCTGCAGATTGCAAGCAAGCAGATTGTGCAGACTGCTATCCTCCGAGCAGTGCAACAAGTTTCCCAGGAGAGCCAGCAAAAGGAGAAGCGAACAAACACCGGCACAAGCCTCCAGCTAGAAAGAGGAAAACTAACCAAGAAGCATGAAAAGAAGTAAAGGAGCAGATTGGGGTTTTTCAACTCCAGTCTGCAGTGTTTTCAGCTTTCTCTTTAGTATCAGATGTATTGCTAGTGCAATGCTACTGCTGTAAAGCAAACCAAAGTATTACCACACCTAGACATAGGGTAAAACTGCAATAGTCCTCAGCTGAGAAATATTAAGTGCATTAGATGAATGACTCCATATTTATGCAGTGCCTCTAAACAGCAACGATAACCATAACTGTAAAAGTAGTTTCAAGCACAAGCTCTTATGATATGAGCTTATTCTCAAAAGCTTGTTGCCAGTGCACTTTCATGCTAAGTTCTGCGTGCAAGGTTCACGTCAGTTCAGCTGGACGGACTCTTCTTTGTGTTGTTGGGTTCACTGAAGCTGTCCACTGAAGAAATAGTTTACTGTTGGGTGTAGCAGAATGCTTTCAGGCTCCCTTGAAGCATGGGTTGGTACTTTACTTTGATTAGACATTGTGAAGTGGCAGTGTAAAGTGGATTTGGTAAGTTCTGTGAACCAGTTTGTCTTCATCTTGGGGGAAAAAAAAAAGCAATCCAGTAAGACTGCAGTGACTGTGATCTATGACTGTGATCATATACCTATGATCTATGTCTTTTTTTAAAAGAAGTTAAGTACTGAACTTTTAACCTACTTATTGAAATACTTCTATACTTCTGCATAAAAATCACTTGTGCCTCAACTATTCCTTTTGATTTTCTTGATATTGAAAGAAAAGGAACTGATGTGATGATAAGGAATTGGCCAGCATGTCCTTCAGTTTTGCAACTTTGCTGGGTCTTGATCTACAGAAAGGGAAGACTAAAGTGTCTTTTAAAAAAGGGAGTTGAATATATTAATATCTTTAAGGATGAAAATATACTGTATCTGAATTCTGTCATGGTAGGTATTTCTCACCTGCTGGGTGTAAAGTGACTAGATATTTGCAGTTGTTACATAGATTCACCTTAAATAGCACTGCTGGAAGCTGGTAATACAGAGCTTATCCTTTTAACTGCTCTATATAGCTGAAGAAATCCATGATGTTTCTGAAAATACAAATTAAATAAATGTACCCTTCACTTTTATGCTTCCTTTATATAATGATGATTGCACTATTATACATCTGAAATGAATAACAGTATATTTAATTCTAGAAATGGCTTGCAGCTCTGCTTCAAATGAATTCCTGTAGTAATATGCCTGGAAATACAAAGAAGAAGATGCCCTGGAAAACTTTCTTAATGCCTTTTCTACTCAGCTAGATGATTCTCAAAGAGACTGTGGGTTAAATAATTGGCTATTACTTACTGTGTCCTGTTGCTTGTGTTAAACAATTTTGGAATTCCTTCTCCTGGACAGTGGCTTAGTCACGAATAACCACATTCTGTAATATTAAGTCTTTGTAATCGGCTTGGTTTCTTTTTTTTTTTTTTTTTTTTAATTTAACAGCACTGACTCATACAAGATAGTGATTTAGCTACATCTTCTTCCACTTAAAAATGCAAAGAAAAATTCAGCATGATTAAAAAATCATCTAGTAATGAAAACTGACCTGGATTGCAAGTACACAGGTGGTTCACTTCTATAGACACTGGGTGAATTTTTCCCGTCAAGCAAACTTTAAAAGGTGAAAATAATTGGGTCTTGAGGCATGTATGTGTTTGTTGTTATAGTAATTTTTTTACCATTAGCTTTTCATCTGTTCACCTTTGTTTGAGAGGTAACTCTTTTCTTAGCACTCTTAGCATATTTGCTCTCTGAAAGCCTAGAAAACTGATCATGAATAAAAGTTCAGTTCTGAGGCTGATGAGCAGTCAAGTCTGGTGGATGACAGAGAGCAAACCTGTTGGAGAGGCTCTGTGGTGCAAAATGGTGTTTGCCATGGACTCACCTACAATGCTGCAGGAAGGAGAGATATAGAACATTTCCACTTCTTTGAAATTATTTTACTTTTTTAAATGCTTTTTATCCCCAGATGTTTGAAATATGTTTGGGTTTGGGGTTTTTGGTTTTGGTTGGGATTTTCTTTTTGGTTTTTTGTTCCTCATAATTAAGTTAATAATCTTCATGAAGTTCTGAAACGGTTTGTTTGTATGCCTTTTTTTCTTTAAATTAGTCATTTTGGAGAAAGAAGAATTTCAAAAATCAGTGAATCTGGGCTTTTGCTACTGCTTCAAATGAGCTTATTCCACTCCTCCTCCCACTGTGGGCTTCTGCAATATCCCTTTACTGTCCCTTTGCTAGTGTCCTAGTCCTATTAGGCACATTATTACTCTACTGTTTATTAGTCATGTCCATCACTGTCAGAATACCAATGCCATCAGAAGTCTAATATCTTGGAAAATCAAAAATGGTAGGAAGCCTTGGCTTGTTATGTGCTTACTAAATGGTGAAAGCGGGTATTTTTGGTATCTTCACTATAGATTATATTCTCTGGAGAAGACACATATTACAGAAATTATAACAGATGGGGTGCAGGTCTTACTACAAATAAAAAAGAACTCCTTAAGAAACTCTGATTACCTTACATTTCTCTGGTTTCTCTTCTCAGAAGAGGGGAAGCAATTTTTGGATCCACTAGACAATCTCATGAAGTAAAATGTGCTCATGAGGTTTGTGGTAATGAATGCTTTATGCAGCACAAAAAATATATATATATTAGAAATACAAGACAATCAAAAAGTAATCTATTAGTATTTAAAAAAACCTCACCACTTATTAGTACTTATAGTGGTAAGTAAAAGTTTGTACAAATATGTGAAATTATATTTATCACAAATCTAGAGGAACAGAAGAATCATGTGTCTGTGGTTATCCTGCACTATGCTTGCTATGTTGTCATTCAAGTTGATTATAACAATTTTATTACCATATTGCACTCTTCTTTGTAAGGTAAATAAAACAGCAATGCCTAAATGGAGATTCACAAGGCCACAGCAGGATGTTGTAACAGATTACTAAATGTCACTGTACATCAAGTTTTTGGCTCTGTGTGGTTACACTGGAAATCCCTTCTCTAAAATAAATAAAACCAACAACTGTGACTTGGAAACAGCCATATTAATTTTATCATTTCAGAAAAATAAAAGCATTCTGTGATAATATTATATTTATGAGTTGGAGATTCTTGAATGTTTATTCAATAGCAAACAATCACCTAAAAGTCTTATTGTGTCTAGTCTAGTCATGTATGATAATGTCTGGTGACATTTGTTAAGTGTCTCGGATTGTAGTATGTCTACATTGGTAAGTATATAAAATTACTATGTAACTATTCTCAATATGATTACCATCAAATATGCTGCAGTTGTTCTTTAAATGTGTGCCAATGTCAAATACACAGGTTAGTGTGTCACAACTGAAGGCTTTTCTTAAAAAAAAAAAATTAATTTCAGTTAGTGGAAAATACAAGAGGAAGTAAAATGAATTCTTGAAAGTATATGGGATTTGCCCATTCTCTTGGTTATCCACTCAGGTCTGAGAAGAAATTGAATTAATGAAAACCTGACTCGACATAACGTAATTTTTGTCAATGGGTTCCTGCAACACAGGGATCAAGTTGTCAAAAGGGTTTGTGTGAGTGAGGGGGAGAACCTGAGCTGCTGGTAAATGTCTTCTTCACTGCCTCAGTAAGGAGTGAGCAGCAGCTCTGATGGAGCCTGGTTTCTGGTGAATGGCGTCTCTCATCATTAGGTTTTGGTGCCTCATGGTAAGGCCTGGCAGAAATCTTTTCCCTATTTTGGGTTTTCCAGAACCATGGCGGTCTCTGAGGCCTAATAGGTTTTTAATTTGTGGTGTATCCTGCCATTCAAAAGAAGTAGAAGTAAGGTCTCTATTCTCTGCTTCCAGAACTTCATTCACAGCACTAGGTGGACATGCATGAACTTTTTTTTTTAAAGATCATCTTCCCTGGATTTAGTCAATATGCCCAGCAATTTCTTTAATCCCTAAGACTGAATGGATGAGCACACATATTATCTGTGTGCTCAGGGAACACCAAGAAATAGATACATATTGTAAATTCATTTGCTTGTCTGCCAGGCAGATTTTCTTTGTTTAATTAACATAAGCAGCTTTTCTTTTCTCATCACTTTTCCTCCAGTGACTTGCTACTTGGATTTTGTTATACGAGCTTGCTAGTTTTAACACTGAAACAACAATAGCTCCATTGTAGTTTGGGTTTGATTAGAACCCCTGTGGTGTTACATGTTACATTTTGATGTGGTTTTTGTCTTTTCTTTCACTGAAGGTGAGTAACAATAAATGATGTTCTAAGGAGAAGGAAGTTTGTGTGGGGGTGGTAGTTGTGCTGGCATTTTTGTGGCTTGGTTTTTTTTCCCCCTCAGTTGCCTCCAGCAGAAGGCCACATGGGGCAAATCATCATGAATCACATGCACTGTGACAGTATCTCGATGTAGAATTTGTACAGAAAGAGAGAAAATTAACTCTTACGTAAGCTGGAAACTGAAACCGGCTATTCTAAGCTGATTCTAAAACGTTAGAGTAAGACACTCCTGATTGCTTTAAGGAAAATATTCCATGTGTGCTTTGAGAGTTGAATCCCACTTAGAAACACCAGCTAGTGAAGACTGTAATTGCTTGCTTTGTGATATGAGGTGGAAAATGAGCACTACTGTATTGTTCTGAGGACTTAAATGCTACCTCCTTGTGTCTGTGGAGGATTTTGAATTGTGTCTTTTGGCAAGGTGACCCATTTGCTCCTGCCCTATGGAGCGAATAGCTGCTCTTCTGTGTGCACATGCATCCCAGAAGGTTTAGCTTCTGTCTCCAGTTGCTACAGTAGATGCCCTTCCCTTGTATTTGCTTAGTAAACATAACTCCTACTAATGCTGTTCTCCCTCATTTCCTTCCCATGAAGCAGCTCATTCTAAAAATCCTGAGCTACAAGATGAACTATAGAAGCCATCTGCCTCCAGAAAAGGAAGACTGAATATAATAAATCTTCTTTGCCTCATTGGTGGGATATTGACCCTTTCCCACAGCTCCCTGTATGTGTTTATTTCCAAGGAGGACAACTCTGTTAGCCAGTGCTTCCTTGCTGTCTCTTACTGAGGCTTTACCCATAAAGCAGTGATCATCAATATTTCCTTCCAAGGCAAAACCTGCTTCAGGAACAGAGTTTGCCCTGACTTGTCACAGTTTATTAGGCCCAGCTGACTTCAGCTGATGACATACATGATTTGGTTTTTCACCCACTATAGTACAAGAGCAGACTTTCAGGTCTAATATCTACATTGCTGAGGATCTAATAGTTTTCTTGGTACTCCACCAGCTGAAGAAGTTTATATATGTGCATAAAGCAAAACTTAAGTAAAACTTGTTAGATCTTGTAATTCCTCCCACCATATTTCCCAGAATTACACATACTTTTATACAACCACTTTGTTTTACTGAGCATTACACTTGCTAAATATATAGGCAGATCTATAAATCTAAATCAAGTCTGTTGTCCTCCTCTATTTCGATCACTGAAACCTGCAGGGAGTGTCAGAGCTGCACTGTTTAGGCAAATTACCCTCTCAGTGCTGAGCTGCTTTTGTGGCCCTTCTTTTGACCTCATGTTTCTTTATTTTCATGTATTCACTTCCAGAAATCAGTCAAATCAGGAGACCCACAAAACAGGGATATCTGAGATGCCAGAGGTGCAAGAACGCAGTGCATCCCTGCATCATTCTCAATTTTATAGCTTTTCATGGTCAAAAAACAACTGAATAGGGCACATACTAACATGGATTAGTTGACAAGATAGTGATCAGTCAAAGGTTAAACTCAGTAATCTCAGAGGTCTTTTTCAACCTAAGGGATTCTGCGGTTCTGTAAAATCAGCCCCAGGTCATACTTCCTTCTGGTAAATAGCTGAAGGAACACAAGACTTGAATTCTCCGTTTGCCTTCAGCACTTGAGACACTGGGATGCCACCAAGTGAAAAGCTGTTTCCATTCAGGAGGTATACAAACTCTTCTATTTGCTAAAGCTGGCTTCAAAGATCAGTGCCTGAGCCAGCTGGCTCCTCCCTGTGCTCAGAGGAGCTGAGTGTGTGAGAAAGCAGCATGTCTCAAGCCAGGCTCTGAGGAATAACACTTTGCAGAAGACACTGGACTTTTACATCATCAAGATAGGAGTACTCTTCCATGAAACAGAGAAGCTAAACAAGAGCCCACTTCTATGGGAATATGTTGGTTTTTGGTTGTTTTTTTTTTTTTTTTGGTTTTGTTTAATTTAAAAAAGAAGAAAAATATGACTGAGTGCCCCAGGTTCACTACCTCATTGCCAGGTAGGAAAGCTGACACAGTACCTTGCAAACAAGTTGGAAATTCAAGGCCACTCTTAAGGGTAACTTACCTCAGAAAAAAAGCATTTTCTTTAAGGCCAAAGTGGTAACTTGACCTCTGCTTTGGTAACTTGACTTGTGCCTTCAGCTTTTTCCCCTCTTCCTTGTAATGCAAGGAAATACTGAATTATGCAAGGTAAAGTTAACCCCCACTGTTTGGTTATTTTGGGGGTTTTCCCTACTTTTTTTTTCTTTAATTAGGCTGTACTTTTGTCTTCCAAGGTCACTTTTTTACCATGTTCTGAAAAAAATGCTTGAAAAAAAAAAGGATTGGGTTAGTCGTGTATTTTCTGTTTTAATCTCTATGCTCCAGTATATCTGAGGCAACATCTTTTTCCTCGATTCAGGCAAAATCCACTGTTTTTATTGCATCTTTCACTATTTAACAATTTTCCCCATACCTGCGTTGTGTGTAGAAGTAGGATCCTAGAAACTACTGCCACATTAGAAATTTGAAGCTGTGAAAACTGCTGTAATATCATATTTACTAAAACACTACTTCCTTGAAAAACCCCTTATTCTTGGAAATCAGATTATACAACTCCATCTGCCCTGGTAAGAATTAGGTTAACATCTATTTTGCCTGCTGGCAGGCTAGAAGACTTTTTCTTTCTTTCTTTCCACCCCCCTCCTTTCAAATATCTACATCTGAGGCTATTGACATGATTATTTGGAAAGCTGAACATCCAACTAGGGAGCATGGTGAGAGACTGAGAAGTAGAATCCTAGCTGAGGTGAGGGGGCTGCATACAAAGCCAACAACATAAAAGTCGAGGATCTGTGTGCCCTGCGACGTGGAGGGACAATAATAAACAGCCCATAACAGATTATGATGTCTGGATACCACAGCTTTCAGAGTGCAGATGGTGATGCTGTCAGGAAATATCAGCCCTTGTTCTCTAAACGTCTGTCACATTTCATTAGGGTGCCCAGATGACTGTTTCCTCCACTGCTGAGGCTCGACAGCAGATAACAAATGAGTTCTGCTGGTAATTGCCCCATTCCTTATTATTTTGTGATCACTTCATTTCACCCAAGCATCCATATCTACAGAGGCAAAAAATACTTCCACAGAGGAATTTTCATGTTGTTGGTGACAACAAATGTGTCATCACTCAGGGAGATGCCAAATGCTCTGAGAAGGCCAAAAGAAACCCACTTTCCTCTCAGTATGCCTCTCTAGAGGAACAAAAGAGGCTTCAGCATACATTTGCAGACACCTACAGGAGACAGACAACTCCTCTTTGATCTGTGACTGTCACTTTGGGTATTAGACTGTACTATGTCTCTCCTGTTGTCATTTTGCCTCTACCTTGGGCTGAGACTCCAACAGTGCAGTCACATTGAGAACAACAGGGTTATAAAGGGACATGATGAAGCCATGGTTTTGTCCTAGCTGCACAAGAGGTGAGCTAAAAACTCTATTTCCTACCCAATCTTTCCAGCATGCAGTAATGAAGCAACAGCGTTGGGGGACCCTGGCCTCCTCTCTTACATTATCTTCCTTATCAGAATATGGAAGGACACCACCAACACTGAAACGCACAGCAAAAAAGGCCATAAGTGGGCACGGAAGACCCTTGAAAATATCAGTCCAAACTCTGAGGGGACACCAGATCTACAAGGGTGCTCTGAGGAAGCAATTTTCCTACACATTCATCCTACAAATCTTTATTCCTTTATAACATAAATCATAGTATATTTTGGGGTAAATGACACAGCAGTCTCTTTTGGGAAAATAAATTACTTACCAATAGAAACTTGCCCAGATGAGAGCAGATCCTCACTGCTCAGTCTTTCTTGCCTGCTTCATGTGTGCTTTATGCATGAAAAAATCCCAGATACAGTAATTTTGCTGTGAACACTCTTATAGGTCGAATCACACACACACCCCCCCCC
>VZRO01003091.1:307468-321667 GCA_013397915.1 Daphoenositta chrysoptera
TTAACTTTTTAGGGTTAGGGTTAATGGAATACAGCAGAAAGCCTGTGACAGTACTTGACATGAAACCCACAACTAAACATATGTGTCAGACTGTCAGAATTGTTTTCACAGTCAACTCCACCTCAAAAGTCTTGCACACTACTCCTCATTGTTGGTGGTTTGCTGACTAGTTTTCTGCTTGTATTTCTGGGAGAGAGAGACAGGTTGGTGCCAGTCTTTGTATTTTTTTAAGAAGTCTTTCTTTTGCTGTTAAGGGGAAACCATTAACTTATCTGGAAACAAAGAAAACTTGTTCTAGCTGCAGTTGAAAGAAATCAAGGGGTGAGAGAGCAGCTGCTCATTTGTGTTCATGTTTGGTACGTGGCTAGATTCAGAAGCCATTAGTAACTTCAAAACACGAAGATTTCTAAGGGTGTTTTCTGGAACATGTCAGAGCAGGAGCAGCTGATAAATATTCAGTAGGCTTTACTTTTGACAGGCAACTTTCCTGGTACTATAAATGAACTTCTTCAGATCTTACTCTCTAACATCCATAGTGGTCCTAAAATCTCATATGAGCAGCTTCTTGGTTTTACATATATTCTCAAATGAACTTCCTAGAGATAAATCAATGATAGGGAGTATTTTTTTTCCCTAGCAAATGTGGTAAGGGATTTTATAAGTCATCTCTTTTCACATCCTAGCTCTACCTGTCTCTCTGCAAAAAGGCAGCCTGCCAAGTTAGCCATTATGCATCACTCAGGGCAAATCAAGAAAAAAAGCCGAAGGCTCCAGCTGAGGTTTAGAAATTGTACATGCATATATTTTAATTGCATTAAATGTACATGATGTTCCTGTAAGAACAACACCTGGAGGGGCACTGGCTCTAGCTCATTGCCATTTTGAAGTCTGCAGTCTACCTGTTTTTAAAATTATTGTTATTATTTTAGAAGAGTCATGTAAATAAATCAATACTTTGAATGAGCTATAGAATATTTTTCCTAGGAGCTGAGAAAATATTAGTCACATTTGCCTTTGTTTCTGAACCCAGTTGCAGTTAATGAACCCAAGCTCTTAAAAATCCTGGCAGGATTCTCACCATCTTGAAAGAAGCCTGGATTTTACCCAGTTACACTTCCAATACTGGCTTCAAAGCTGCAACTGCTGCTTTCACTTTGTACACATTGCAGTCCATATCTTGGCAACAAACCATATGCAACAATGCACAATGAGCTCAGCTGAACCCAAGTTACCCATCTATATGATCATCTGGGGTCAGTGGTGAAGTTTTCTTTGCCTGACTTCCTAAGAAAGTGAGGTTTACATGCTCACATTAGCTGTCAGGACTTGTGCCTCCTGAAATCTTTTGTATCTGTTGGCCCATGAAATGAAAACCGACAGAAGGGTCTCGGGATGTGACACCCCTTCCTGCTCGGAGATGGAACATCCAGGGAAAAATAATGGGCAAGGCTTGATTTTGAGGGATGCTTTAAGGAAAAAACAGCTCTCCTGAGCATGCCTGAGCTACACACTCCACATAGGACTCAGTTACTCTAGTTACTCTATTTGTAACAGATCTTACCTTATTTAAAGACATTTCAGTACACCTGGGCTTTTGGAGACTGGGGTGGTTTTTTTTAAGGTTTTGAATTTTTTACATAAATTAGAGGAACCCTCTTTATTTGAGACCTAGCTATCTAAGCAAATATTTACAAAAGGCAAATTCTCTCTCCATACGTACTGTCACAAAGGAAAGGAAAAATCAAAATTCACACATTTTACAGAAAGGAGAAAACAAACTGTTACTAAAACATGGGAATTCATTCACTCCATACAATATTCTTCATATAAACATGGTGTTCCCCACTTTTATCAGGTTTCAATAATGCTTAAAACTTTGTAAGACACACACAAAAATCAGAAACAGTAGCTGGAATCAAATTTGTTGTTTAGCACCAAGATACACAAACTAATAACACTTCTTTCTTTTTCTTCTCCATTGCAGTTATGAGTTTTGCCAAAATATGTATCTACAACCAAAGAACGTGTTGTTTAGACTTTGTTGAAGCTTACTCTTCAAAGAATGCATTACATTACATTGACCTGCAGCAAATACAGGCTCTGATTGCTCTTAACATGCAGAGTAAATTCTCATATTGTAAAAGAAATAGCAGTATTATTTATTTATTCACTGGAGAATACTCTCAGTCCTTTTAATGTATAAAATACAAACTACAGCTATACATTTTTTACCTGATGAACACACAGAAATCCCAGGAACATAGAAAGCTTGCTAAGATGCTTTAGCTGCAAATGCAAAAATAACCACTCAGGGAAGATATGCCTCAGGATTTCTGAAGATTAAAGCAAAATACTGCTTGCAGTCTGAAACAGCTGGAAAATGATTGAAAATTCAAATGATAACACCATATTTTCCCATGAAAATTCTTTCCTTTCTTATTAGTTACTAATGTTGGATTTGCCAAAGTTAAATTACTGTAGTCATTCTCTAAATTTGTAAATATTCCCAACTCTTATGAATATTTTAATAAGTCCTAGGAATATTTTATATTTCTGTGAACTGTGACATCTCAGGAAAATATGCTTTTGCTAAAGAAGTCTTGAATTCCTTTCTACAAAGAGATGCTAGCAATATAAGAAGTAGGTTTTTTAACAGCCTACATAGCTCTGTTTTTTGTGGACGCTAGGAAAAAAGGCTATTTCATCAGTGTTTGCATTCAAGCAGTCCAAAAAAGGTCAGTATCTCAGAGGGCTCTTTGGCAAAGGTTTCCAATTTAGTTTTCAATTTAGTTTTCCCTTTAAACATTGTTTTAACCTCAAAAGCACTACCTTTCCCTTGTCATTTCCATCACAGAGCCCTGCAGCTCCCTGAGCCATGCAGGCAGCCCTGCACTCTGCCATGCCACGCTGTGCCACATCACAGAACCCCCCTGAGATGTCTCATGCATTTTTGCGTGACTGGTGGCTCTGCATGGGAATTTTAGAGAGCTCTTGTGGTGGTGCTGCCCTATACACAGCTGCTCCCGTCCTCAGAATGGTTTAGAAACCTTCCCAGCAAACTTTCAGACTCTTTTTTGATTTTTTTTTTTTTTTTAATGTGTGGTTATGTAATGTTG
The DNA here is from genome assembly GCA_013397915.1 of Daphoenositta chrysoptera. Classification (NCBI taxonomy): domain Eukaryota; kingdom Metazoa; phylum Chordata; class Aves; order Passeriformes; genus Daphoenositta; species Daphoenositta chrysoptera. The sequence goes on from VZRO01003091.1 coordinate 310,585, forward strand.
TTGTGTACATTTCACTGTGAAGGTGACCGGGCACTGGCACAGGTTGCCCAGAGAGATTGTGAAGTCACCATCCCAGGAGACCTTCAAAAGCCATCTGGACACAGTCCTGGGCAACTGGCTCCCCACAGGCTCTCCCCCCACGCATGAGCCAGGGGAGGACCAGCCACCTCCTCTGCCTGCCCAAGGAAAGCAGAGGCCAGCTCACGGGCCATGAGAGAAATTTCTCATGAGAGAAAGCCAGGAGACCTGTCATGGCTGGTGGTAGCAGGTAAGAGTTCCTGTAACCCCTGTGACTGCCCCAATTTTAGCATAAGCACCCATCTGCGAGGAATCAGTCAGACATAGCCAGTGATTCCCCACTCTGCAATTTCGATTATAAGTACCTGTTCAAATCTAAGTAGATGATGTGACAAGTCAGTAACTGCAGTTGTTACTGTTTAGTGTTCTTATTTCAAAATCAGGCTGTCTGCCACAACAGGTCTGCATTATTCCCCTTTGGTGATTTAGAGCAGAACCCTTTTAAATCAATCAATTATAAAAAGATATTTTCCTGTGTTCTGTACTAAAGGAAATGTATTCTAACTCAATGCAAACAGGATAAAACTATTAAAAAGAGATTTCCTAGTCCAGACAAGGCTCTTGGGTTTCATTCAGTCTTACATTACAGTATTTTATGCTGAAATATAAACTTTATTTCAGGAAATTAGTAGATTCACAATGACAGAGTCCAGAAGTAGGACTGAACAAGGAGTAAAACTCGTTTGGGTATGTGTCCTCCTTAGCTGTACTGACTAAACTGCTTTATTTGCTAAATCTGTGTTTGTAATCCAAAAAGGCAGGGTCAGAGGCAGTTGCCATGTGAAACGCAGCATTGCGTGATGCCCTGGGAAATGACTGATGGGGCACTGGCTTGTGATGCTCAGTGTTTATCCACAGTCAAAAACTGTACTCCCAGTGAGACTCCCCATCCGGAGGGAACGAGTGATCCATGAGAAGTGCAGAGGGGAGAAGATGAGAGCAGAAGGGCTGGGCTCAGCCAAAAACAGCTCACACCTATCCCTCCCAGGTCACCTCCAAAACATGGACTGGAAACAGTCCTGCAGATGTGCACCACCAACAGCCCAAAAATTATATAAAAGGATAGCAGATCCAGGACAACCTTTCCCTGAGCATCAAACACTCAGCCTTTGAAAAGGAATGGACACAAACAAACGAGGTGCAATGGAGGGCTGGTGTTGAAAAGCTGCTATTACAAGGCCTGAAATAAAGTTTTAAATTAGTTAAATTTAAATTATTTCTAGGTAGAAAGAATTGAACGTTTTGCAGTGCAATTTTTATCAAAATATAGAAAAAATGTTATTAAAATGCACAGTTTATGCTGAATGCATTTAATAAAAAAAGTGACTCAGCTTTCTGGAAGAAAAGTCTTTATATGAATCACAGATATTCCCTGCAGGAAAAAAAACCCTCAAACAGACAGCAGTTACAAGACAGAACTAAAGGTCTACAAAATGGGTAAACCGTCATAACACTTTTTTTTTTTCTGGCCACCAAGAACAGCCATGTGGGAAGTCTTCAAAAGTATTTGCCTAGCATGAGTATTAGGAGATAGTAAAGAATGGGAATATTTTCACAGTGAATTTTTTTTCAAACTTAACACAAGCTAATTGTAGAAGTAACAATTCTGAGATTGAGCTACAGAGTTAACAAAGATATTTTTGAGATACTAGTTGGTAAAGATGTAAAAATCAAAATAGTTATGTTTTCAACCATAAAGATAGTAAACAAAATTTAAAAATTCACACTCAGTGAGTGGGCTGAAAATAATCAGAACTATACCTAAGAATGGTCCAGCATCTTGTGGATGCATTTGTGTGAATCGTACAATGTCCTTAATTTCACAATGGTATGGGCTCCGATGTAAAATACACAGATTGTGTTAATGAAACTCATTCTAACACTAAAGTGTAGGAAAGTCATCTGTGTGATAATATAACCCATTTGTCCTGCTGGTTATAATTTTCTCTGTATTGGTCCCTCCCTCACCACAGGATGATTTATCTCCATTTCACTGTCATTCTCTTAATGAAGTTAGCCAAGATCCCCAGTATTAAATTACAGAGAGCACACAGGCTGACAATTTGGAGGTCTAAGTTCCTTAAACCACCTGTTTCTTCTTGGGGCAAACCTTTTTATTAAAGATTTATTTTGTCTGGCCTTTGAAACTAGTGAATTACCATCAATTTGAAAGTTTTTCTAAGGTTATTCCCTGACAAAACAGGGGAAGTGGAATCAAACTCTGCTGCTGCAGAACTGTTTCTTGTGATATCGGTTTCAGGCAACCTTCAAAGAAATTAGATTGTAGTCAGGTTTAAGACACAGCCATATTATATATAATATTTTTTCAATGTGACTGCAGTCTGGTTTATTTTAGAACTCTTCAAAATGGCACAATTAGTGTACCAGTTATAAGGATGGTGAAAGGCTGCTCCTGCATGCTGCAGAGCAAGCTGCACCTGGGGGTGAAGGAGGAATATTCCCATGGAACAGGGAATGATAGTGTCTGGTTTGCTTGATCCACTTGGCCAACACAGCTATAACCGAGCTCCTGCTCTTCAGCCTCAGTTGCCCTCACAGGCTTGGCATTTTCTGAACCATTTCCCGGGATGAAAAGAGACCTGCAAACATGGACACAAGACCACTGCTTCCATCCCAAGCCCTGTTTTGATCTGACAACTCAGTTGTCACTGGCAGCTCATGGGTCATTCTCAGTGGCCTTCTCTTCAGTGTTTTTCAGGCCAAATATTAAAAATTAAATATTTTCTCAACAGTTAAATTATTTTTGATGCTGTATCACAGGATTATAGAATGGTTTGTTTTGGAAAGGGTGTTTAAAGGTAATCTAGAACAAGCCCCCTGCCATGGGCAAGGACACCTTCCACTAGACCCGGTTACTCAAAGCCCCATCCAACCTGGCCTTGAACACTTCCTGGGATGGGACATTCACAGCTTCTCTTGGCAACCTGTTCCAGTGCCTCACCACCCTCACAGTGAAGAATGTCTTCCAAATATCTAATCTAGATCTAGCCTATTTCAGTTTAAAGGCATTCACCCTTGTCCTATCACTACATGCCCTTATCAAAGGTCCCTCTCCAGCTCTTTTGTAGGCCCTTTTTTGCACTGGAAGGTGTTCTAAGGCTTTCCAAGGTCTTCTTAGATCCATCTGTTCTCCAAGATGAACAGCCCCAGCTCTCTCAGCCTGTCTTCATAGGAGAGAGAGGCTCTCCAGCCCTCTGGTCACCTTCACGGCCCTCCTCTGGACTCGCTCCGACAGTTCCCTGCCTTTCCTGTGCTGGGGATGCCAAAGCTGGATGCAGCACTCCAGGTGGGGTCTTGCAAGAGTGGAGCAGAGGGGCAGAATCACCTCCCTTGATCTGCTGGCAACATTTCTTTTGATGTAGCTCAGGATATGGCTGGGTTTCTGGGCTGTGAATGTTAATTGCTGGCTCATGTTGAGCTTCTCACCAACCAGTGAGGCAATAGGGGAGGTTTTGAAAGGTGCATAGCTTCTCTGAGCACAACACACACATTAATTGGTCATTAATTAGATCCCTAAATTCACCTGTGTTAAGAATGTCTTTTTCTGATCTATGAATATGGGAAATTTGGGGTTTTCCCTGCTTACTCTAACTGCATGTGTTTTTACAGTGTAGTCTGGGGTCTTGCAAACTAAACATTTTAGATCTGTTTATGTGAAAATTAGATTCAAATTTTGACTGTCTAACAAGAACAGGAAGATTTCCTGTGATTCTTTGAGTGCCTTTCCTACCATCATTCCTGAGGCTATTATTTTGTTTTAGAGCACTTCAACCACTCTCCCAGATAAAGGTACTTCGAACAGCAATTGTCTCTGATTCCTGTGGAGTATCCAACTGAGACGAGACAGGAGTGGTGTGAGTTGTCTCATGCCTCTTTGACAGCTGCTGTTCAGCCTCCTGCATCTCTATCCCACCTTTGCCAGCCTGCTCCAGCAGCCCTAGAATGTTCTACATGCCCTTGGTTGCACCTCTGGGATGTGTAATTATCTCTTCTAGAAAATTTAGCATGGGCTGCAAAGCTGAATGAAGTAGTAAACCTAGCAACAGGTAGGAATCCTGATCACCAGCCATGGGTTCCTTTATTTTACACAGGAAAAAAAAAGAAATAAACCAACATCAACAGAATTATGTGGCACCTCAGCCCTTCAGGAATATCCTTCACTTTTGTCCTTCATCTACTGTTGTCTTCACAGATCAGAAACAAGCTGGAGTCTTTTTAGCATAGAAAGCCAATGAGGAAAACACAGATTTTCAGTGGTGTTTGGTACATCTTTTCATCACCTGACAAAGAGAAAAGGTCCTTGCAAGTTCCCTCAAAATAAAATGAAATAATTTTGATGTTTAAGAACTATATTAAATCACTTTTTAGGTTGACTGCTCTGGAGGTGAAATAACAAATTTGACATTTAGGGACACTGATGGCAATTACTGTGCTCAGTTACTGAAACTGAGAAGGTACTTGCTTTATTGACAGCTTTATTAATATTCATTTAAAGTCAGAGGCAAGTATCCTATTGGTAAGTAGCTCAATAGTACCCATCACAATCTATAGTAAGAAACTGTTGATTATACATGACACTCCCTGATGTAGAACTGAGGATTTATAGTGCAGAGAATTCATGAGGCTATTAAAGTCTTGCACAGTGATCTGAGGAGGAGGTAGACAGAGGATACTTACTCAAATGTTAATTAAGAATTTTCCACATCAACACACCTTTTCCACTTCTTGGCACTGCATATTGGAATACCACAGGATACTTGAAAATCATCATTTTAATTCTGTATATTTAGCACAATTGTGAGTATTTTTCAATGTCTTCTGTAGATAAAAGATCATAAATCTTCCAACTGAAAATGCTTTCCAAAGAGAACATTAAAATATTTCTATTATTTTGACACTGCTGGGCTAACTCTTTGAATAACCCTTTTTTTATAATTCTGATATATGACTCACACAGAGGATAATGGAAAGAAGAGGGGTTTTTCTTCTTCCTCTTGGAAACACAAGCAGATGGATTTGTGAAAGCTTGTGGGAAGAGGGGAGAGGGCTTTCCATGGTAAGGATGGAGGAGACCACCCTGCAGTTAGTGAGAATTTAGTACCCAAGTGAGGGGTACATATCACGACAGGAAACACTTGGCCTCAGGCAAAAAGTTGGCAGGAATGTAGTTAATAAGCAGATTGATGTACTTGCACTATTTCTAGCAGAAGCTGAGTCCTTTCAGAAATGGCAAGAGAGACATTTGAGCAGTCATTTCATTTACAGAGTGGATTTTGTACAGCTGGAACCTGCATTTCTGGGACTTTCACAGGGTGCCAACAAAGTCACTGCATTACCCTGAAAAGTAAAATAGCATCCTCTAAAATGCAGGCCAGCAGAAGGACTTCTCAGGAGCTGGGGGAAAAATTCTGGAGCAAGGAACTATTGTAAAGCCACAAAGTAAAAGCTGTTCTAAAAGCATAATGCTAATGATAACTGGCTTCAGAGTTGGAGTCTTTTGGCTGATGTATCAAAAAAAACAAGATTTTTTTTTTTAATAATGGCATCTGCACAAATCTCTCAGGCAGATTCTCCAGTATCTAGTAAAGCAGGGGCTCCCACTGCAGACTCCCCTGCATGGACTGTGCAGACAGCTGTTTTCACAGACTTTGCAAGAGCCTAATCTCTCTGTTTGCTAGACCTTTGTTAAACCTAAATGAAAGCAGACAGCAAACTTCACCTTCCCATTTCTGTTGCCCTGAAAGCTCTTTAGACATGTATTTGGAAAAGCCTTAATTTGAACATTTCTTTTAATGGAACCCGGTAATGATGTTTTCTGGTAATAAAATTTTTTCATCTCACTTATAAGTCTGCTAGTGGTTCCATTTGTCATTTGAATTTTGAGAGCCTGCAATTTGTCCTACTTGTGACATTTTAATGTGGTCTGAGAATCACAAAATTTTGGCCTCGCATACTAGGAAAATCAAGACCTTGAAGAGATGGCAAATCAAATACTCACAATCAGTCAACAGTTTGGAAACCTTGGCTTCTGTTCATATAAAAATTAAATTTAAAAAAAAAAAAAAAGGAGGAAAATCCTGAAGCCTGTGAAGTAGGAAAAATACCTATGAGTAAGAGTGGTGGGATTTAGATTGCAGCAGTTGCCATCAGGCACAATACCTATGTAGACTTTTTGGGAGGGTCTACATCACAGTCTAAGCATGGACAAGCTCCAGCTGAGAGTTTTTTTGAGATAATATTTGCCTACATCATCTCCAAGAAAAAGGTGTGTTTCTGGGTGCTTGATTATCCAGACCAGCGCCTACTACACACTTCCAACATTAGGTTATATTACATGGTAGGGATGGAGAGGACTTCTGTTTCCAGCTCAGTTGTTTAAAAAAATAGTACAAGACAGTTTCCAATTCCTGATTTTTTCAGGCATCTCTCACCCTCAAAGAGTATGGGTTAATATTACTCATGAAAAAAAAGATTAGGGAACAGTTAAATATTAACAACCATCTGTACTCTATTGCTTTTACGTCGAAACAACAAAAGCACAGTTTTATTCCTTGGCTTCAAGGATGAAGGACAATGATTGTTGAAACTCCATATATATGGTAAATGTGGGGAATCCTAAATCACAGATTCATGAGAAGATTTAGGTTAAAAAGTGTGAAATGTTATGCAAAGCCCTTCTGAATGGTCAAGGCAGAGCAAGTGGACAGGGTAATGCTAAGCAGTGCAAACCCATGGCTGTATCTTTGGTGCCCCAGACCTTGCAGGGCTGTGATGGCACGAGTGCCTCAGACACAAATACAGGGTAGAGTTTGCAGTGCACTGCTCAGCACAGGGGAAATAATGTGTGCTACCAATGCTTCCATGAGCTCTTTAGCAATGTATCACCAAGCTACCTTTGGAGAAGGCAGGGGCAGGGATTGTGTTGTGCCCCATGCCATGCTCCTGCTCACACTGCACTCATGTTGTTGGCCAGAGAGTCACAAGGCTTAAAATGATGGCCCAGGGGAAAGAACCACATAGCTTGGCTCATAGAGAGGCACGTTCCTTTAACTAACCAGCTCAAAAACCAGCCTCAGGTGCTTCTCTGGTCACTACTATCACCAAATTATGAAGGAAAGGAAGGAATTTATGTTCTTTTTGTCCCAGTGAACTATTAACCTTATTTGTGCAACTGGTCATTGCTAGATGCTGGGAGCACTTAAGGGTTACCTTGGGAAAAAAGTTCAAGTGTCCAATAACTTTTTTTGCTTTGAACTGATGTCATTCGGAATCAGAGCAGAGAGAACAAAATGAAAAGGGTAGGGTTATTTTTACAGCCAGAAATATGGCATTTTAATTTAAATTAGGTGAAGAAATTGAGGAGATGCGTGGAGACATGGAGTAATAAAGGGTAAGAAAGGACAGAGACGAAAGAGCTATCAGGCCTAACGTTTAGAGAAATACTTATACCTGAAATACTGTGTAATTATTAAAAATGCATTGCCCCAAAATACTGCCAGTAGGACTTGGCATTATCTACTCCTTAGCGTTTTTGACAAAATAGTGAAAGCTGCTCATATTTTTCTTAAAGCATGATATGACTGAAAATGGTCCAGTAAAAATGAAATTGATTAACCCTTTTGAGGAATAATGTGGCACTAGGCACTGGTGGCTTTCTCCAGAGAACAGAGACAGATTTGGGGGGACTATGACAGAGAAATTCCAGTAAAATCTTGACCAGAACTGCAAAAGAAGTCTGTGAGTTGGGTTATTATAGTAATGAAACTGCTATTTTTCCATAGAACAGCACAATGGCAGCTTTCTTTTGTTTTCCCAGAGGGAAGTTGCTGTGCCCCTGAGAAGGAGAAAAGAGCATCTCTCTAAGTAACTTCAGTCAAATCCGGCAGCAAATAAATTTGCAAGCAGTGACGTGTGACATGAAGTTTTCACACAGTATTTAATTAGAAACGAAATTTATGGTCTAGTTGTTACACAGAAATAACATCCTAATTCATTTAAAAGCTTAATTGAAAGTCACTTCAAAGGATTCCAGCATTCCTTTCTCAAAATATTTTAAGAGACTGTGTCATTAGGCATTTTAAAAAATGATTTAAATCTTTTTTCATAATCCCATGTGTCTCAAGCCTGGTTGTAGTTTTACTACTAAATCATTAAGGACAGAAATGAGTCTCTGGGATAAAAATTCCCCTTAAGGTTTTATGGGTTAGTGATTATATACATACCAAGGCCATTCTACTATGTGTTAAAAAAAAAGAATAAATCTTTGCTGATTTAACAAGCTAGCAAGCATATTTAACTTTCCTTAAGGAGATGTATAATGTGTAAGCAAGGCTGGCACTGGTTATTTAATGCTTCATAAGCATAAAGCTGGGCCAGCTCACTTTCCTTTGAAACTCAGTTTTGGTGTTTGTACCTTTTTGCTTTGCTTTGCCCTTCCTCACTGAGGTGTCAGACACCTCAGCTGTTCTCCGTGGGCATTTTTGGGCAGCCCAGTTGAGAAGGGTCATTGCTGTGCCTGCCTGAGAGCTCTTGAAAGGACTGATGTTTTCAACACCATTCCTGGGAAATAACTCTCCAAGACTCGCTTAGCTGTAGGGTTTTTGGACTCAGTCTGGGAAAGGGCAGCACTGAATGATTCAGGTCCCATGAACTTTAACAGGCACAGAGAATGAGCGACACCTCCCAGAAGCAGCAGAACAGAGCAATGGGAAGGGGACAGACAGGAATAGTTTGGTTGGAAGGGACCCTCTGGAAATCACCTAGTATTTGTAGGAACAAGAGGCTGCAGGATGATGCTCCATCTATGCCTGCTCTGGCACGGAAATCCTCACAATCCTCTGCTGAAAAATTATTTCCACCATGACCCTGAGAAGCATTTCAGAACTCTTTCTCTTCAGGGAAAGAGTTGTGGCCAAGTGGCTTTAAGCAATCATGTTTCATGAAGCTGTTGAGAAAACATACTGAACTTACACAGGAAACAAACTGACAGAGAATCTGTCAAAATATATCAACAGTTGTATAGATTTTAATTCCTGATCTTTTTTTTTTTCTTTTTTTTTTTTTTATTGTTTCTCCTGAAATGCATCTCAAAGTGTAGGAAAGCCGGAAGAAAATCACAGAGAAGCCCTCTGAACAATGTGCAGCTGGGTCTGCCCATGTTTGCTGTCACGTAGCACTGCTGACAGAAGTATCCCACCAGACTGTTTCCCGATCTGGTGGATTTGTCCCTAATTCAGAAGCAGGTCTTTCGTAGCCACTTTGGAGTCTGGGTGAAGGGTCCAAGAACAACTTGCTCAGGGAGAAAGTAGTTATTTTGCACACTTCATTGATATTCTCAGCTTGACACGTGTGTCCAGAAAAGGGCAGTGGAGCTGGTGAAGGGTCTGGAGCACAAGTGTTATGAGTGCAGCTGAAGGAGCTGGGGTTGTTTAGTCTGAAGGAGGCTCAGGGGGGACCTTATCTCTCCCTACAACTACCTGAAAGGAGGGTCTAGTGAGCAGGGGGTGTGTCAGTCTCGTCTCAGGTAACAAGTGTTGGGATGAGAGGAAATGGCCTCAAGTTGTACCAAGGGATGTTTAGATTGGATATTAGGAGCAAATTCTTCATAAAAAGGGTTGTTGAGCACAGAAACATGCTGCCCAAGGAAGGGGTAGAGTCACCATCCCTGGAGGTATTTAAAAGACTTGTAGGTGTGGCACTTAGGGACATGATTTAGTGGTGGACTTGGCAGTGCTGGGCTGAACAGTTGAAATTGATGATCTTAAAGGTCTTTTCCAATCTAAATGATTCCATGATTTATGTGAATGCACTGAGATAAAAGTCACATGAAGCACCACAGACCAACAAATTGCTTTAAAAACACTGAGTGATGAACTGGATTTCAATTTTCCAACACAAAACTTTTGTGTCATGTACCCCACCTCTATTTCTGGAAGAAGAAAAATGTGACTTTACTTGAAAACCTGCCCACGCAGCATAAACCCAGAACCAGCCCCCAGACAAGTATTTCTCTGCAGAAATGATTGTGCTGCATCCCTCTGGTGATAAATATAAGAGACCCAGCCCAAGGGGGAAGGAGAGAAGACAAACAGCCTAATAAAGTACTCATCCTGAATAATTCATTGGATTAAAAATGGAAAGCAATGTATGCATTTAATAAATTGTGTTTGTATTAATTATGCAGAGGGAAATGAACAGGTCCTGCAGACTCTCCCTGAAGCTGTTGGTCAGTGCTGGAGCAATGCAGGAGTGATGCCAAGGCAATGCCAAGGAAGTGCTGGGGTTGTGCTGGGGCAGTGCCGGGCTGCTGCCAAGTGATGCCAGGGCAGTTCAGGCGTGGTACCAGCTGATGCTGGGCGATGCTGCAGTGATGCAGGGCAGTGCCAGAGTGGCGACAGGGCAGTGCCAGGCGCTGCCAAGTCAGTGCCAGGGCAATGACCAGCAGTGCCAGGTGTTGATGAGTCGGTCCCAGGGTGATGCCCACTGGCGCTGGGCAGTGCCAGGTGCTGCTGGGCATTGCAATGGCACTGGGCGACGCCAGGGCAAAGCCAGGCAATGCAGGTGGGGCCAGAGTGGTGCCAGGGCGGTGTCAGAGCAACTCCAGGGTGATGCCGGGGGTGCCAGGGTGATGCTGGGCAGTGCCAGCTCCGTGCCAGCTCAGTGCCAGGGCGATGCCGGGGGTGCCAGGGTGATGTTGGGCAGTGCCAGGGCGATGCCAGCCCGGTGCCAGGGCAATGCCGGTGGTGCCAGGGCAATGCTGGGCAGTGCCAGCTCGGTGCCAGGGCGATGCCAGGTCGATGCCGGCGGCGCCAGGGCGATGCTGAGCAGTGCCAGCTCGGTACCAGGGCGATGCCGGGGCGCTGCTGGCGGTGCCAGGGCGATGCTAGGCAGTGCCAGCTCGGTGCCAGCTCGGTACCAGGGCGATGCCGGGGGTGCCAGGGTGATGTTGGGCAGTGCCAGGGCGATGCCAGCCCGGTGCCAGGGC